>JAWLRI010000998.1:1648709-1665357 GCA_034781795.1 Crypturellus tataupa
AGCAAGCTGCTGTAATGCCAAAACTTCTGTTAGGCCCTAGGTTTTCTCTTAAGTTTCCCCTTTTCCATTCTTCCACAGTATATAGCCATGAAATAAGAGTAATAATATAACTTCATAGCATATTTAAAATTCACACAACTGAAGGATTTGAATAAGTATACTTTAAGAAAATGGTAAGAATATTGTAGCCATTTTGGTATAAAGGTTCTCAGAATATTTTCTAAAAAATATCTCCAAAGTAACTCAGATGCTTTCCAGACACTATGGAAAATAAATACCATATTGTAACCAGAATATCCTGCACTTACCTAAAAAAAAAATGCTTTAATATAAATTCATCTTTAATTAAACACACTTTTCTCTTCTTCATAACTCCTTTTGCACCGCAAATCTGTAGAAGGTATATATATATATATATATATATACAGTGTGTATTTATATGCGTGTGTGTATCTGCATGTGTATATTTTTTATATATGTGTATATATATATATATATTTTTTTTTTTTCTGAAGTATAGAATTTTGTGACCAGTTGTTCATGCCTTCTTAAAGCTAGAGCAGTAGTACTCTTCAGTGAAATGCCTGCAGTCAGCCACGATCGATTTTGGTCAACGTATTTTAGTGAGGACAGCAAATGGTCATATATATCTTTTAAAGTGGAGATTTCATCATTTAAACAGCAAATAACTGGGGCCCTTGAGATTTTTGCTGGGAGGTGGGGAGGGGAGGTGGTCCTGGGAAGGGGATGGCCCAACTGAGGCTTTGTATTAATTAGTTAAATTTGACCATTAGACTGTTATTAATCTCTGCTTTAGTTCCATATAGAATCTCCTAGTATATTTCAGGATGTTATACCTTGAGAGCTTATGAAAAAGGAGATGCTAAATTGACAAGATTTCTCTCTGTAAATTCTATAATCTAACTGATATGATCTCTTTGGTTATTTTGGGTTTCTTTTGCTAGCATAGTACTTGTTTTTATCTGACTAGATATCTTGGCAAAGGGAAGGGCTTAGTAAGGATATGGGAGTATTTAGAATAGTAGGTAGTAGTGGGTTTTCTCTTTGCTCAAGTCTTTGGTAGAGGACACAATTTTTGTTCTTTTTCTAATCTTATTCTAAGAATTATTAGGGTTAGTCCTTTAATGTATCTTTTGCCAAATTATCTTACATTTGAATCTTTCTCAAGACAGTCTTAGGAAATCATTTATACCTGAAGCTGGCCTTGCTCTTGGAGCTCAATAGGAGGACACTGTACTTGGGTTATAATTGCTCCAAACAAATAATAATGTGGAAGCAATAATTTAAGATGCAGCATGAACTGAGCAAAATAAGAAATGTTTAAAATGAACAGTTTCTAATTGATTTGTGACATTGCCTGTTATATTTAGCAAATTGAACGATAAAAATTCAGGGATGAGTAGAGTAGGAAGGAAACAGCAACTGGTGCTCAGTGACAACAACCCATTAGTTAAGGTTTGGCCTAGCATAGCTTTTCTAAGAAAATAAACTAATTGCAAAGTGTATCATTGTCATTTTTATTCGGTGAAATATAGCTCTCTAAAAGAGAATGTTTGGCTTTTTAATAAGAGTTCATAATATGAAGTGAAATGATGCAGTGAATAAAGACTGAAGATTCATCTCCTTACAAAGTTAACTGTTTTCTGAAGGAATTTCTTCTGTAATGACTAAACATGATCAAACATAGATATCTATATCTCTCTCTCCATATATATGTATATAATGGCTTAAAATGTAAAGTCAGATTTTTTTTTGCCCTTCTTGATATCAGGAGTGTGATTCAATGTACTAAAAATAAGTGTCTACAGACTTTTTAATATCTTAGCCTTGGCAATACATCTCCACTTCTGTGTCTTTCTCCATGCACACAGGTGGAAACACATACAGACACACACACACGAATAACTCACAAATCATGTAGGAACAGTATTCATCTATCCCTGACTAGTGGAAATAAGGATATAAAACACAAAGATATTTGTGCTGTCTCTGTCACCTAAGTACATGGAATCTAGCTTGTCAAATGTAGGCACCTCACATCTGGTACAATGCAATTTACACTTTTATAGGTCCTTGATGATATTTGCTGTCTACCTGCAAGCTGTTCTTAGTTATGATAAAGCTGTGATTACTCCAAAAGGTCACCTACCACAATGTGAGCAAGAAATTCAGGAAAGATCTTATATACATGATCTTATATGTTGGTAATTTTTTTTTTCTTTTTTTTCTTTTTTTTTCTGTGAAAGTCTATGCATCAGCAGAGAAACATATTGGCCTAATATTGCATATAAGAACATTTATAGTTTTCCATGGACATATGTTCTAGTGTTTTGACCAGTGCAAAAACCACTACTGTCTATCTCTTTAAGTGCTGAAATAAGATGCTTTTTTATTCTATGGTATGACTGGTGGTCATAGGTGAATTGATGGAAAGCTATGTGGTTTAAACACTTTATATAACTGATACAACTGAGAAAGATTGCTGCCAGCAATCATGGCACTGAGCCTGTGAAGAGTGCTGAGTTCAGGGAAATGTGAATGTCTGCTCTGCAGATACAGCCCTACATCTTCCCTGACATCCTTTCAAATTCTCCTCTCCCCTCTCCTCTCCCATGCCAATTCATGTGTGAGGAGCTCCTTATACATGCTGCAATTCCCTCATTGAGAAGATCAGAAAGCATTTAACACAACAGGTGTAGGTCTCAGATATACTGCCAAGTGCTAGACAGTATATGACTTTGCTTGACCGGACTGATTTGGATAGCATTTTCCATGGTTATGCTTTGAGGTGTGCTGTTTTATTGCTGCACTGTAAGGTGACCTGGAGTGATAGGGACCTAAATTGCTGTGGCTGCATGCCTAGACATCTGCAGCATTCCTCACCAAGAGCAAGAAAGTACAGTATTTTGAGGCATATCACAAGTGAATGTAGGCACCTACTTTGGGGTGCTGAAGTCTTGGTAGTTAAAATATGGCTATCTATATTTAGTTATATTTTTAAATAATTCTTATTGGATTTCTGAACCAAAATTGATTACCTTTCCATAATGATGGCATTAAAACTCTTTGCAAATAACAGACTTCAATGTTAACGATTTCATAATCCTATTTGTGTATGTGCACACATGAGTGCATGCATGAACACCGCAGTTCTTGTACCTGTATGTAAGAGGACAAATATAAGTTGTCTTTTTTGAACATCATTAGCAGTTTTTGACAAATAAGGTGTTATCTAACTGTTCATAACATTATAATGCAAATGTAAAAATAATGAAAAGGAATAGAGAAAATGGAAAGATACATGCCCACACTCATTACAGTTATATCGAGTATAAGATTATAAGAAATAAACTTCAATAGTTCATGGACTAGAAAGAAAATAAAAGTATGTTTGCTGTCTAAAAATTATACTTGCTGTAAGAGTATTACTAATCTCAGATAATTTCAGTTGTCCAAAATGTGAGTGCCTAATCAAAGCTGGTCATCTAAGTTTGAGTGGCAGACAGCAGAGTGAGAAAGACAACTCCAAAGCATTACCTATCACAGAAAATGTTTCTTAGGATAGAAGAAATTATCCTTTGCAGTTCTTTTTTTCTTTACTTAGGAAGGTATTTCTGAATCTAATGTGTAAATCTGCAGCGAGATTAGGTGAATTTTGGCTAGGCAATTTCATCTTTTTCTAATTCCGTAACTTGCAGATTAAGCTGTAGGTGGTCTGAATCACACTATATGCTGATATCCATTTTTCTGTTCTGTCTTGGTCCTTCCTTTTACAGAATGTTAAGGTACTACATAGCTTAAATTCACAAAAGTTACTATATTTTTGAAGCATACAGTGATTTCTCAGTTTAAAGTATTTTTGAAAGTTTCTAATATGATATTTAGTCTGAATTCTGTGCTTCTGATTATTGTTCTGTTTCTTTTAAACTAAAGAATTTATTTTGGTGTTCTGAGCAAAATCAGAAGTTAGAGTTTTACATCCTCCACTTTTTACTTCCCTAGTGCATCTCATAACATATTCAGAAATAAATAAATAAATAAATAAAACATCACGAGGGCACAGGCCAAGTCTATCAGCCATTTTGGAAAAGCTCCAAAGTACCTTCAGAGGTTGCTAGGACCTGATCCAACAAAACACTTAAGTACCAGTTTAATTACACTGCTGGATCATGTCCATAAAACATAGAGATTGTCACAATCTATTTAATTTAACTCCATAGGAAGATTCATTTTCTTCTTCCTTTTTGGAAAGCCAGTATATCTATGAAGCAAGCATCTGACAGACATAAATGCAATATAAACCATTATTAGGAAAAGAAGTGTCAAACATTTAAAAAGTCCTTCAAACTTACTTCGCTATATACTTAGTCAGTGTTCTTGTAGTGCCTGTGCCTTCCCATACTGTCATCTCAATATATCCTCCTGCTTGAAAAGCTAAATCCTTCTCAAATTAATCTCATGACAGAGAGACTTAACTAAACCCCTAGTCCATTCTGAAGTTAGATAAATTCAAATTACAAATAGGACACTTCCAGAATGTGCACTTTACTCTTCAAATATTCAGATATTAAAAAAATAAAATCCAGAGGAAGCTGGGAATATGAAATGTAACAGCTTTTGAGCTTTTTGATGACTCTAACCCCCGGTGGTACCCACTTTGAACACTGCAGAAGAAAAGGGGAGTCAATTGGAATTACCTTACATGTACATGTACAGATTCATATCTGGTGGACAAGAGAGGCTGTGGAATCTCCTTCTCTGGAGATATTCAAAATTCGCTTGCACGCAGTCCTGTGTAACATGCTCCAGGTGATTCTGCGTGCACGCGGTTGGGAGGTTAGACTAGATGACCTCCAAAGGTCCCTTCCAACCTTAATGATTTTGTGATTCTATGATTCTATGATTTTTGTATAACTGTCTCACAGTTGTTGAGACAGACTTACATTCACAGAGCTTTATCTGTGGGTTCCCTAGCTAATAATACATATCACCTTCAAAATTAGTCTGCATTAAGAAAGAAAAGTGAAAAAGAAGAAAAGAAAGAAGAAGAAGAAAAAGAAACATACTAAGAGAGAGAGAGGATGAGAGAGTGCATTAGAGACAGAGGGAGAGAGGAGAAAGGGAAAACTCATCCAGAATGTGCAACAACAGAGTCCCCAGACAAGCGATCTCTGCTGGACATTCTCTCCTTTCCAACAGGTGGTAATGTCAGTGATGATTTTAACATGATAATTTCAACCTAATGATTTCTTTTATCATAGAACTACATATTTTCATGTGCCCAAACTCCCTTGGACCTGTTTATGGTGCTATTAGTGCTGCTGGGAGCACACCTATTCAAGTCCAACTGCTTCATGCTGATGGGATGTTAAGTTTTGTGCAGGTATATTATTAGCTTCTTCTTATAGAATTTTTAAACAACTGTTACCAGCTTTGTTATTCACTAAGTTTAATTTTCCTCTGATATAAATTGAAATCCACAAGGTAAGAAAAGTAAGGAGAAAGAAGAAGCAATTCTTGCACTATTGACATTTTTTTCCCATAAGAACCCATCACTGCAACAGCATCAGAGGTTGGATGTCCATGAGAAAAACAGCAAGAGAACAGAAACTCTACTACAGAGGTTTAGGAAAAACATTGATAGGACTGCTTAAACCAGTGGAAGGTTACAGAGAAAGTCATGTTTCCAGAACTGAAAGCTCTCAGCGTTGCAAAGGTTAAGGCACTTAGGGCACTATGCAATATAATCAACCTAGATTTCTTTCTCTCAATAGACGTAAATCAACCTATGATAGTAGCAAGTCATTTTGACCTAAGATTCATGTCATAAATACTTCAGGTGAGATGTACCACAAACTCTTCTGTTTGTTTTCATGAATTCTCAGTTTCTTATATATCACTGAGATAGATTGTAGATATCTTAAAATTTTTATGCAGGTGACATGAATATAATCTCTAATATGGAATCCAGTTGCAAAACCATCAAAATAGTATCTAGATTGCATGATGAAAATGATGCTGAGCAACAGAATAACAACAAAATGAAAATGACTGCAGAATTGTGCAGTATGGGGAGTTTATGTGGAAAGCTTTGTAAAACAGCATGAATAAGATCAATGGAAATAGAAGACTGGGACAAAGAGTAAAATTACATAGATATGTGCTGGGCATAATGCATTTTATAATACAGATGATGAGGGAACAAAGGCAAGAAGCCATAAGGAAATAAGGATCATCATATCTTTAGAATACCTGAAATAAATATAAATATGTGAATGTAAGAAAAAAAAAAACAGTACAGATAGAGAAGCTCATGGCAGATTATATTTAAATTAGATTTTTAATTTAATTACAATTTTAAAATTAAAATTAAAAATGGGAAAATACAAAATTTGGAATTGTAAAAAATCTTGTCCTCTAAATAACAATAGTCAGGATTATAAAATTAGAAACAGTATGCAAAGTACAATTCTAGGGAACAAAGATGGAACTTGGAGAAGTTAAAACCAGTGTGGAAGAATCAGAGCAAGTAAGAGCACCAAAAGAATTCCCAATTAAAAAAAAAAAAAAAAAAAAAATTTAATTGTAGTTAAACTATAGTCCATCATGGAAAAAAAGAAGAAAAAAAAAAAAAAGGAGAAGGTGGAAAATAAAGAGAAAGAAAAGGAATAGGGAAGATAGGGAAAGGAATAGAAAGGAAATAAATGGGAAAAAATGTCATGAATTTTGAATATGTCATAGATATTGAAAAACTAAGTAAACTTAACACTTTTAAAAATAATGCAAACCAAATATACATATATATTCAAGTTACACCATACAGCTTGAAAAATGTTTTGAGGGCTGATTCAAAGTTACCATGCAGTGAGGTACAAAATAAATTTAGGACCTGTAGTAGAACTGTGAGAGAGTTATGTCTGCTTTTCCTTTAGGAATAAATTTTTCACTGAAGCAGAACTAACCTTTTTTTTTTTTTTTTTTTTTTTTTCAGAAAATTGGACAAAGAAGTAGATTTTTGGTAGATTCCCTTGGACACAAAAATGCATTTTTAATAAATTTAAAACATATTTACCACATACAGCTTCCCAAGTTTGTCTGTCAAGACCTATTTAACACTGGAAGTATCCACGTTGCACTGTGTCCAATTTTAAAACTTTGCAGATTGAAAGTGTGTATTGATAACAAAATATTCTGCAATGGCACTAGTACTGGAGATGTAATATAAATGCTGAGAGTACTTGCTCAAAGGAATATTTTCCTACTTGGAAAAAAGAGCTAGTACTTATTTTAAACAACCAAAATCAACTATCCTAGTGAGACAAAACTAAAATCATATAAGTATATGTAATATTTAAACTATTAATAAAATATATAAGTAGGTGACCTGTTTATATCCACACACATGCACAAAGTGAACTTAAGAGTCAGGAAGAGCAGGAAGTTGCAGGGTTTAATGAACATTCTGGAGCTGGTAATAGGTTTTCTTAAGGAAATATTTTTTCAGCAGAAACTGATATTTCTTGAAATTGATTTTTTCTTTAGCAACATATCCATCAGTTCTAGTAGGAAGGCTTTTCAGGTTTTAAATAATCTCATCTCCAGCAGAAATTACCCCACTTCTACCATTTCTGGTAGTGCATTCACCTGTGATACGGAACTATAAAAGGACTTCAGAGGCAAGTTAAATTAGCTTAAGCTGAACAGCTGTGACTGCAGACAAATATACTCTCCCATTCAAATCTCCAAGATGAATCAGAGTGATTTGAATAGCTCTTTCCTCAACCCAATGAGTTCTCTAGTCAGAGATTACAAATGACTCCTGTGTGTATGTATGGTGCATTATTTCTCTCTCACTTCTCTTTCTTTTAAGAATATATTTGAATAGCTATGATTCATCTAGAGATTTAAAAGAAAAAAAATAGAAAACTCAAATATCTTTGCTAGCTGTGAGAATAAAAAATTGTCTGAACAAACTGCAGGGGCAACCCTGACCTTTCTGAAGTCAGCATGTTTTTCAAAGCAGCTGTGGGGATGCATCCTGCTGAACTGAATTCTGAAGAACAAAACTTAAACACTGTTGTGAGAGCCATAAGAGCAGTAGGAGATGAAAGTGAACAAAAGGAAATGTGATGCAGGAGGAAGGTGAAGAAATGTATGCCTATCTACATTGCTGCTAAGAGCTCAATCTCTCTGGAAAGGCTACTTCAAAGATGAAACTGATCTTAAATTAAATGTTCCAATAAATAAGGATTTGTAAAAGGATTTGTATCCACTAATAGATAAGGAAATGCCCTCAAAATATGAACATGTATTTGCAGGCAAAGTAAACACATTTGGAAGGGCATACACTTGGCCTAAGGACTAAAAACTGTACCCTGTAAAATAAGCATGTAATAGGAAGAGGATAAAAGCTTTACTTGCATTGTATCCATGGTAAAAGAGGAATGAGGGAGAAAAATAGGACATAAACAAGTAGATAAATTTACAATGAAAGAGAAAAAAGAAAACTTGGATTTCTAAACTGTATGATGATTTAGCTTTTGTGTATGGACAATTTCACTACCTTTGAGATACCAGGGACTCAGTGGTTTTCATGCCATCTAGTACTATCTTTGCACATGACTGATTAGATAAAGCAAATATGATATTATTGTAAAGTGAAACACTGTTCAAGGATGCAAATTTCTTGGAACATACTTCTGATTATTTCCGCTTCTGAAGTACCTATTCTTACATATTAAAAAACAATTGTAGTGGGCTCATTAAATATTTATAATTACAACTCAAGCCTTAGAAACTAAGCTGTACAATCACATTTAACAACAACGACATTAACAAAAATATGTCCTAAGAATACTGTTGGTGCAGAGAAAACGAAGATTATTTCAATGTCTACGTTAGCAAATAATGTGACAGAGGAATTCACATACACAGCATATGAATTTCTAGGGCTTTTACTTCAGATCAGCTCTAGACAGGACTGACTGCCATTTTTGTGATTGTAGCTCATTAGGGAAAAGCACATCTTCCCCTTGGGACAGCCTCCTGTTCACTTACTCCAAGACTGCTCTGCAAAGCATTTGGGATAATCAAGACTATACTTCAAACTCCCTCTCCTCTCCCTCAAACCTTAATATATAAGCACATGAAATGTGAACTTCTTTTCATAGGAGATTCAGCCTATTCTTACTATGGAGGCAGAAAATATTCATTGTCTAGATGTGTAATGTAAGAGTGTTTAAGGTAAGGCATAGAATCCCTCTTGTTAGCAGACATAGGATGTGGGTGAATCAGATATTTCTCTGTTCTGCTCGAACTACAGAAAAAATCATATAAAATTGCACTCAACAATGTCAGGCTAGTCACTTAAAATGCCTCTGTCAGTTCAGGGATAACTGAAATAACTGTTTATAATTGTGAAAAATGCTGGCTTTAGGTAATATTTCCTTAGGGGAAAAACTGAAACAGAACAATAGTTGACATAAACAAAGAACGAGAATAACAAAAGGAAGTGGACCATTGATTTTCTTTTGTAAAAATAAATAAATAAATAATTTAATAGTTTTCAGTTCTCATTTGGAACATGGATCTTCAGGCTTGAAAAAACCATAGACCACTTCTCATACTGGGAGACAGGAGAATAAGATGAACCATTGGTACAAACAGTAACAAACTGATAGACTACAGATGGTTAACTGCTGTTATTGACTTGATGGTAAAATGAATTCACATTAAGCAAAAGATGTGCTATGGAAAGATTTATTCTGTTTTTGTAACTCATTAACATTAATGTAGTGTATTAATAAGTCAATAGTAAATTAATCTTTATGGGAGTCATGATTTGGAATTTATTTTGTTGTATTTTTCCAAGACTTCTTTCCAAGGACTTTATTTGGATTTTCAGCTTAAGTACTACCACAATGTGAAAGTGGATTAAGATCCAATCTCAGAAACTATCATGGTAATGTAAAGAAAAAACAATTTTTGCCAAGAGACTCTGTGATGTTTTCCTGCGAGTAAAGATTTAGCAGCAATGAAGAATCAATATGTAAAGCCTTAGGATGAAAATTTCAGTGCTTAAAGTCTACATGCACTAATTGACCACTTTTAGTCCATTCAGGACTGTTAAAACTACTCCTACAGCATTGCTTATTTTATTTTATTATTATTTATTTATTTATGATGAGGGTTTTTTAATTAAAAAAAGAAACATGGACTGTTTACCATATGTGTGATTCAATTATAGTCTACGCAATTAAATGCAAGTTCTTCACTTTTAAATCAGGAAGATCAGGACCTCAACAGAATCACTTTACACAGTGAAGGACTGAAACTGCCGAATTCAAGAGTCAGTGGTCATAGCTTCTGGAAGAAGATAGTTCAGTTATCATGACTTATCTAGCAGGTTGCCAACTAGTACTTCTGCTGGTGTTAGGAGCCTCTGAGAGAAATTAGGCCCTTGTTTGCTAGCCTTATGCAGAGAAAATAAAAACAAATTAAAAATATTCCAAACACATGCATAACTGTTAACTATTGACAAATACTACTTTGATCATTATATATAATTATATAATGCAATACAATATTATATAATGCAATGCAATAATTCCTATAGAAGGAAAGCAAAAGGAAATGACAATAAAAAGGCTTTTAGACCCTCCCCTATTAGCAGAGTGTATTGAGGTGTACACTTTCTGGGAGGGTCCTGAAACACTGATATGAACCTGCAGAATAGTAATTTGTCTACATATCTGATAAACATTACTGAAAGGTGCACCCGGTTGGGACTTCTTAGCTATCTAAACAATCACTACAGCTGACTATTAAGCATATTTAAGAAATTTATTAAATTATATAATTCATAGAATACAAAAGTACTTTCTAGGTCTATTTTAACTTGTTTTTGTTTTAAATTCTTTTGTTGTTGTTGCTTTATATCCAGATTAGTTGGTTTAGTTCCTTCTTCTAACTTCTTGCTTCTAACTTCTACGCAAATGTTTGGTTCTAGGTCTGCAAACAGCCTGCAAATTCAGTCTTTAACTGACTTCTGATAAGTTGGTATTAGACCTCTGGTCATCTCCTGGAGCACACAGACCCACATGAGAATGGGACACGACAGGGCACAACATGACAGGGCATAACATGACAGGATATGATATGGCACACCAGTTCACCTGGCAAACTGGAAAACATATGAGACCTAAGACCTAATCAGATAACAGAGCACATGAATAACCATTTCTTTCTTGTCTGTGTTGAACTTCATTTCTTTTGACAGTCCCTAATTCTTGTCCACCCTTTCCTACCTTTTCCGTAGTGATTGATTCCACAGACATCTATCATACCTCCTTCCACAAGTCATCCCTTTTTCAGTTTGAAGAATCCTAATGTACTGGGTAGTTTCTTTAAAGTAACCGTTCCCCAATTTGAATAACTTTCAAGTCTGCTTTGAACCTTTGTCACTTTCAGTATATATAATTTCTAAGAGAATTAAGCACATTGACAATGTGTATAAACTATATATATATTTTAACCTATGATAAATTGTATTCATTGTTGCACAGGTCTTATTTCTGTCATGGGCCTGCTTTAAAAAGAACTTGATCAGATAAAAAGGAGAAGTTTTAAAGATTCTGAACCAGAACTGCCTAATTTACCATCTGCTGTATACAGCATTAATTCCTATTTCTAATTGGCTTTCATTTATGTGGTTAATGGGTACAATAAGGGTTTCAACCATCTGCACATTTCCCCAGATAGATATATTCATCACATGACAAGTAATTCCAGAAGTCTTCTGATGTTGATATAACATTTTCTGCCTAAAAATTTGGCAGAAACGCAAGATATGCATTGAAAGATTTGCAGTGAATTAAGATTAAAAAAATAAAAAATAAATGTATAGATTTTGATTATTTTAGTTGTAATTTCGCAACATCTCATAAATATCTAAGTGAGATCACTATCAGAAAAGAACACTGTCATTTGTCAAATTTATTAAGAATTATACTTTTTAATTGCTTATATCAAACAAGTGGCAAAAGAGAGCCTATCTTAACACACACAAAAATCCTAATTTGTTTCTTTGCTTGATAGGAAGTAAAATTATGTTCAATACACTCGTGCAAGTGTTGTCATTAACTGCAGTCCAGCTGCACCATAAATATGAATCCTTACATCATACTTTAAAAATCCTTTGTTTTCCTAGGGTACATTTACAATTGTTTTCATATCACATAGTTTTTGAAAACATGAAATAGAAATTTTTTTTTAAATATATCCCAAGTCATGTTACTTTTATTCAAATTGAGAAGTAAAAATATTGTTCTTCATGCAGAAATTATGAAAACATTTTCTGAAATCTCCTACTAAATAGCAACATATAGAATATGGCATAAATATCATTGTTGTCATATCAATGCACATTGACATTTTTAATATCTGTGTTAATTGCAATTATATTGCTACATACATGCAACATTTACAGTTATTGGAACTTCACATACACTCATATTCTATTAATACCTATATCTTAAATTGTGTACAATTTAATAGCGTAGTAGAGTAGCTAAGTCTCTTGCATTAAATCCGGAAAACACAGATTCTTTGACTAAGCTCTTTCTTTAATCTAAAGATAGACTGCAATGACTGTAAAAACTGAGTAGGTATGAATTCCAGAGAACCAGCTAGACTGATGTATTGGGTGTAGCATCCAAGTCAGACTATAGAGGAGAAATACCAAAGAATCATTCAAGTATGGGAAGAAAGGATAAGGAAAGCCAAAGCTCACTGGAACCGAAATGAGAAATCTGAAGGGGAGCAGGAAGGGCTTATATTGACACAATGAAACAGAAATATGAGAATTTGATGAAAGAAATGTGGGGTCCTAATCAGTGAGACAAAGAATCCTAGGGATGAAGGACATAGAAGAAACTGAAGCAGGCACTGATGTTTTTGCCTCATTTTTTACTAGTAACTTCTCTCAGGTTTCTTATCTTAATGGAACTTTGGGAAGTGAAGAACTATTCGTATAAGAGGAAGACTGAGTTAGAGACTGCTTAAGAAAAACACATCTCCAAGAGACTCTAAGAGACCAATGGGACACTTTAGAAGGTGCTGAGGGAGCTGAGGGATAGCACTGGGAAGTCAATATCTGTTGTCTTTGAAAGATTTGACAATCAGAGAAGAGCCCTTATGACTGGTATAAAGCCCCAAGAGATGTCTGAATGTGATTCCCATCTCTAAAAAGAGTAAAAGGATAATCTAGGCAGCTGCAGGCCAGTCAGCCTCTGCTCCATCCCCAGGAAAATTATGGAGCCATTTCTAGTTATATGAAGCTAACTGGCAAGAGCCAGAACAGTTTCATCAAAGGCCCATCAACTGAAATAACTGGGTTTGTAACAACACTTTTAATGTGATGTCTCATTATATATTTGAGGCAAATTTGAAAATTGGATTGGATGGATGGATTGCCAGATGGGTGGAAAACTGATGACCATCAAGTTGAAACAGTAATGGTCCATAGTTTGAAGTCGCATTGGTGGCTGATTATTTACTAGTGGGATTCTTCAGGGCTATTTTAGCTGGCATAAGGTGTAAGGTATCCTTCAGCCACATCTCCTAAAAGAAACAGCTATTACCTGCCAGCCTGATACGTATCTTGGATAACCTAAAAGGCTCATCTGGCACTGCTCATCTTAAGTTTATGGAACTGAATCATACTTAGACATCCGTCACTCCTTCAGACCGAAGTGTCTCACCACCTTTCAAAGATAAATTCCAAATCTAAGCATTTCAGGTGTCTAAAACCATCTTTGGTATAGGCGATTTGCTTGGATTATTTGGAATCCATTACCAGCAACAAGGATTTGGTTGTTAAACTTTTCCTGTTTAAAAACACTCAAAAAAAGGTCAAGAGCACATCATAAAACTAATAGCAGATAAATAAGAATTTCTTGGTCTAGCTGTGCAGTACTGCAGAGTACCACACAGTCAGTCACTTTTCATCACATTAAGTGGCTGTGAAAGCACTGGCAAGTAAACATGCATATAATTTTGTATCTTTATCTATCTAATCTCTTCCAAGAAATTTGCACCTGCTTCTCATAATACGTTAATGATAATAGATCATTTTGTCCCTTCTTTCCCCTATTCTTAAATGAGTTTTTAGTCTCATCTTGATCTGTCAGATACTGAATGATAGGTAATTCTACCTTCTACTTGGGATTGGAATATGTAAAAGAGTACCAGAAGCCTCATTTGTAAGACTGAAAACTTTGCTAGTGGAACTTTTGATAAAAATTAAGTTCATTTGTGCTAGAAAGACATAGATAAAGATATATACATAAAGAGATGAGATTCATCTCAATTAACATGAAGTTCCACTCATCTGCTTTATGATGGCCACAAGACAGCTGCCAGTTCCTGAGCTGTGTGTCCTGACTTGCTCTGCAGTCAGTGAAGAATAATAAAGCATCATTTGTCTGAGCCATTTTAAAGCCATCAACACCAGTATTCAATAACTAAGCTTTTGAAGATCCATTTCTTTATATTCTTTGTAAAGAGAGAGAAAAAGCAAAAGTAAATGTTTTATAACATTTCAGAAACTTTAGTTTATATGAGATACCTGTGTGGAAGACCGATGAGTTTTTGCAGCAGCAATTGTAGTCTAGGCAAGATACTCATAGCTAACCTAAAAGGACACTAGACTGAATTTCATCCCAGATAATATGTGAGCATCTATCTTAAACTCTTTTTTTAAGCTCCTCAGAAGTTCCTCCAGGGAACAATGGATGGTCAATATGCTTGGGATGAATCTGAAACTATTCATAGTCTCTATTGACTATAGGGAAAATCTACAATATTAGCTGTGATTTTTCTTCTTTTTTTTTTTTCCCTGAAGTTATATTTAGATTAAATTAATTCAACACAAACTATGTAATGAACTCCCCATGGAGCAAAAGACACACTTCATCTTTCCCTCTAGGAAGAGCAAACATTTTCTTATTCATCTTTAGCAAATGTGTACCAATAAAAGTTGTTATCAAGTGAATGTTATCAAATTTAGCAGAATCAAATGAAACAGAACAGAGATCCTTTTTTTGTTTTGTTTTGGTCTATTGTTTGGTGGTGATAGTGCTTCTTTTTTTTTTTTTTTTTTTTTGTGGTTTTTATGAAGCACCTTACAAAGAATGTTTCTGTTTGTGTTTTGGTTTGGGCTATTGTTTGGTGGTTATAGTGCTTCTTTTTTTTTTTTTTTTTTTTTTTTTTGTCTGTTTTTTCTGAAGCACCTTACAAAGAATGTTTCTGTTTGCATTTATCACTTGTTAACTTCAATGTTATGTGCATTATGACTTCAACCACATTTGATGGAGAAGTGGAGGTTTCACTTTCCTCAGAATGTAAGTAAATTTAGGCAGGATATTGCTTAGAATCAGAAGTTACTTACATTCCTCCTGCCTAGGACAATAGAGGCCCCTAGTATTTTCATCCCTAAATGCTCCTACAGAACGAAAGACTGAAATATAAAGTTTTTTGTATTTCTGGATTACAGAGACTATAAAAAGCAAGACAGAAGTTTACTTCAATAATAAACAAGGGAATTTATTAGCAGGAAAGTAGCAATAGTGCTATATTGACTTAATGTACAGTACTGGAGAATTTCTCTATGAAACCTTACAAAATTTATCGAACTCTACTTTTGTACACATAGGAAATATTTTCCAACTTTGTCATGAGCCAGACATTATAATATATTAGTGCTAATTTGAAAAAAAAAAAAGGAAATAGCAGTTATGCATACTTACATATTTACATTCATTACTTCAAAACTTGATTTTGGCATTTCTTGAATAGAATGACCAGGAATACCGAAAGAGTTCTGTTGGTTAAGCATAAAGCAGTCATCTTTGATAACAGCATTAACTGTTAATAATATATTATACCAACTTTATTCATCTTTCAGTGGTTTGTTATTTTTCTCTAGGATAAATTCAAACCATCAGATAGAGGAAAACTGTTAGGTTTACACTTCGCTTCAGAACATACCCTGAAGCTAACAGTATTTAAGATGCAGGCATTCTCAGAAGTAAAGACCTACTAGGGAGTCAGTGTTTGTGATACTTCAGATTATATATACAAAATAAGGACCTTTCCCCCTTTTTGATTGAAATGGATAACATTAAAAAAATCATTTAAAAACAACAGAAAATATATTGTTTATTTTATAGAATCTTTAAAATCTCTATTTCCCCCGCCCAAAAAAAAGGATACTACATAAAATTATATTTTATTTCAGAATCGTTCTTTTTTGACAAAGTATTTATCTTGAAAGCTTAAAATATTTCAACCTAATTTTGATACAGTGACATGTCAGGGGACTTGATAATTTTTCAACAAAAGCAAGAAGTTTCTTCCACTTCCATCAGGGAAAATTTTCTTTGACAGGAATAACAGGGAAAAAAAAAACAAAAAGTGATAGAATGATTTTAGAAGCTGTGCCTTCTGCTCAAGAAGATCCATCAAATAGGGACAGAAACAGATTGTCCATGCATCTGAACTAACTACTTCACTTTTCCTAAGGTGAAAAGGGTTCGCTGTTGAACAGCAGTCATGAAGAAATCAAGAT
>JAWLRI010000998.1:1665367-1675965 GCA_034781795.1 Crypturellus tataupa
GCGCCCCCGGAGGGCAGAAAAAAAGATATTACAGTCTTATGATTATCAATAATAAAATAAACTTTCTGCTACAGCTTAAGCGACTACAGCTTAAGTACATGTTAAAAAGGAAAAAGATGGATGTACTGAAAGTTTTCTCCACCTTTCTCTTCCTATTTATTTTAATTATCTTCTCATATCTGTCATTTAATCTTTTCTGCTATTTATTTATTCGTTTATTTTTAACATTGGTTTACATGCATAAACAAGGTGTAAAACAAGTAAGTTTGTTTTACATTAGTTCTCATGATTCAAGATGTACTGGATGAAATTATAAACCTCAGAAGTCTTTTCTAATGACTTTTTTGTCAGTTTTGAGAATATTTACATTATATTTATTACAAATATTTACATTATTTAATTATTTACAGAGTGCTAATCACAAGGAGTCATACTGTTTTTGTGAATGATGAAAATACTATCAAAGCAAGCCATTCATGATTTTTTTTTTCTGTTTCAGAAACTAAAATGCTTCTCACATAGTCTTTAAAGATGTTTTAAAATGTTGGATAGCCGTAGGCAAAATCCAAAGAACGTGATGGACACTTATTCTTTTCTGAAGATTAATACATTCTATAAAGCACTGTAAAGCAAAGTAGACACTTTTACCTGATATTTGAACTGCCAGTGAACTTTGCAGAACATTCTGCAAAAATCAGCAGAGAAGATTTCAAAGAAGATATGCATTATGGAAGTAGTTCTATATATTGTAGTTTGAAAGATGCGGTGTTTGGGAGGAAAGGAGATATCAAATACTGTGTTAGCTACACACCCGACTCTGGCAATATTGGATTCATCGACAGTCTTGTCGACCATAGGCCTGATTGCCTTCCTAGCAGTGAATCGACTTCCCAAATAGTGTAATCAACTATAAGCTCGACTCTGGCAGTATCAGATTCACGAACAGTCTGTGAACTGTAGGTCCAATCACCCCCCACCTTGCCCCCCGGAAACCAGTAGCCAAGTTAACGAATAGCGTGATTTATTCAAATGCAAAATTTCCAAAGCAGGTTTCAGATGTCAGTACAGGAATTTCTGTACTGCAGTGTGGGGTTTTTAGCTAACTCTGATGTACAATGTGCAATCATCACTCACTTCAGAAAATGGGAGTCCAGCTGTCATTCTCAAGTCTCCTTAGGTGGCGTCCCAACCCAAGAGGAGGGAAGGGGTTCAGCCCATCGACAGACCCAGGAGTTAGGATGGATCCTTTCATCCTTAGTTCACCTTTTATAGTTTTCTTTAGGTTCAGATGGAGCTTGAGTGACTATAGTGATACTTACTTTTGTTATTGATTGGTAAAAAAGTTTCTTGCTTTCGTTTAAAGGTATAGTCAATCAAAAATCGAGAGTGCATGCTCAGGGAGGAGTGGTCATACCTCAGAGGCAGGTAACTTTCGTGATGGAGGTGAGCGTTGACATTATAGTGAGCTGATAATGAGCAAAGTTCGAGCAAAGTTCATCCAAAAGGAGTGATTTGCCACCCCCATGGGCTCAGCAACGGACATCTTCTCGTATATCCCTCCCCGGGCAGCTACTGTGCGGCTTATCAGCAGCCCAGCCCAGGGAGCGCAACAGAGTTTGGCCATGGTGCCTTCACACTCTGCTCCCTTACTCCGCTTTGCAACTGCAAGGAGGGCAGATTGTGCTGCCCAGGGAACTGTGGAGGAACAGAGTCCAAACCTACCAGCCATCCTGGAAGTGGCAACTGTCTATCACCCCAAGCAAGCTGCTGTAATGCCAAAACTAGTTAGGCCCTAGTTTTTCTCTAAATTTCCCCCTTTCAAGGAATTCTTCCATACTATAGAAAGTCTGGAAAGATTTTTACTTGCAATTGCAAAAAAAAATTTTCTTTTTTTTTTCATGTGTTTTAGACAGTAATGGTCAATCCAGGATAAGATTGCTTTGTAATAAGTTCTTATTTAAAAGTATATACATTGAGATCCAGTGTTCTCCTCAGTAACTGATGAGTGTGTATGGTGTAAGACTTTATTATCAAAAACTGTACTTTTCTAGTTTCTACATGGTCCTTACCTATAATCATAGAACAGAATTTTTCTTTCACACAGCTTAGAGCTTAGATTTTTAGATCAGGCACAGTTGGAATCAGATTCAGATGCTTTAAATCAGGATGCCTGTAATGTAGATTCTATGTGTGAGTTATGTGTTAAATTAGGTAAACTCACATTACAATCAACGGATATTGATTATCATCTAGTCAAAACAATCAGAGTCTAGGGAGCTTTTCAGAGAACAAAAACAGGTCTCTACTCTGCTATTGAAGGTCAGTTGTTTGTAATAACTGAGCAGTTCTTTATGTTCTGTATGTAGTTTTATAAATATTCCTTCTGGTCATCAGTTGCCAGTCTAGGAGTGCATGGAGATCCATTGGGTCAGGCATCATATCTGTCAGACCCATGTACATGGTAAACTATCTTAGATAGGTCAGATGACACTAGATGCCTATACTGGGTCCTAGGTTTCCACTGACTCCTAAATCAGAAAAAAAGCATCAAGGCTACAGAGCTTTAACTGCATCTGGAGCTGAAGTCCATTTCTGTGTGCTCTTCTGTACAGCTATTATGACAGTTAGTTGAAAACTATTTTCTTGAACTGAGATTTACAGTACTTGAAGCAACAAAGATAAAGTAAATCTCACCAAACTTTAGATAGTTAGAATACAGAAATATACATTTGAAATTACCTGTTTAAAGTCTCTTTGCAGTAAGTACAGAAAATTAGGAACTTTTAAGAATAGTACTCCTAACCTCAGATAAATATCTAAGACAGATTTCGTCTCTTTCTCACTAGTAAAAATGAAGAAAGCTTAGCCTAGTAGGTTCAAATGTAGTTTTGTATATATTTAAAATAGATGAGATTAATACCATCTGAAAAAAAAATCTTTACCAATTTTAGAGGTTTAGATGTTTTATACTTAAGTTTAGAGGTTTTATACTTAGGTTATTGGATTAAAACCTTTTCTATGATCTGTGATAATGAAAAATGTAATAGTATGTAAGACCGATAAACAAGTAACACTGACAAATCAAAAAAAAAAAACCCTTAGAAGTGGTCAAACACTGAGGCAGGTTGCCCAAGCAGGTGATGAAGTCTCTCCATCCTCAGAGATATCAAAAACCTGCCTGGCTATGTTGCTGGACATCCTGCCATCCTGCTTTGGCCAACCCTGCTCTGACTAGACTAGGTCACATCTAGAGGTCCCTTCCAGAATCAAAAATTCTATGGTTCTACATATCTTCTACTTTTCCCTTTCTTCTCCTTTTCAATTTGTCCGCATCCTTTCCTCCCTTTATCACTCTGTTGAAGATGGAGAAAACTTATAAAAGCTTATAAGATAGCCATAATAAATATTTGGTGCAGTTTAGGCAAATCAATGATAATCTATAATGGAAACCAAGCAACAGCGGGAAGCCAGGAATCTTTGAGGACAAACAGTGGTTGTGCTCCACAGTAGAGGACAACGTATTCTTCCATGTAACCACTTTCTGCTTAAGCTTTTTTCAAGATGGAGTTCTGGGGCTCAGATTGTGTTTAGATAGCATATAAAAACAAAGTTTTTAGGGACTTGTCAGTGCTACTTGTTTATCAACTTAAGTCCTATGACATTTCTCATTCGATCTTGTAATTATGCTGAAGTGCACTCTTAGTTACATTGCTTAATTACAGAGTAAGTGCTAATTTTCCAGTTAGAATTGGATACGTAATTACATCACTCACTTCTTTTTCCTAAAGAACTTTATCAAGTTTTTACACTACAAAATCCATGCCTGAAATCTAGTTGTGCAAAAACCTTCAATGAGTTGTGCAAAAACCTTCAAAAACTAGAGTTCCCTAAATTTTGATGTTCACAGTACCATTTGCTGCTAACTATAGACCTAACTATAGATATAATTTCTTCACACAAAACTCTAATCTAGTTTTCCTTCCTGCAAGGCAGGAGTTCTGCATTCATATTGAGAAATAATTCTCTTATTTTTTTGACTGCTCTCTATATGCAATTTAAACTCTTGCCTAAATAACTAACTTAGCCATTTTCGAGATTTCATAGCACCATTTCTCATAGGTGAACCTCCACAGGTGCCATGTAATCGATACTGCATTTTTAACTGAGTGCTTCATTTCTTTTCCAGATAACTCTCTTTTCATTTTTCTAATCTAGAAAAATGAAATCTTTGAATCTCTCAAAGCTCCATCCTCAAAAATATTAGGCACAGCACTTACCACTTATCACTCAGCATCCTGATATATTTTGAGTACTGAAAAAGTAAGTCTATTCCAGTCCAACATAGTCTTAGTACTAAAAGATAGAAGTAACAATAGCTTATGTAATTCTGTAATCAAGTTTGTCAGTCAGATGCCATTTCAAAACTTGAAACCATCTCATTTTGTTTTCATAGACATGAATTTATATCTTCCAGGTATGACATGGGCAGCAGACACCTCTAAAACATAGTATACTTTATTTACTTTAAGGTAGTTTTGGCAAATCTCTTCCTGCCTTGATCTTGTCAGACATTTCAAAGAAATAAAAGGAAAGGAAAAAAAAAACTGATTTGTTATGCTTTTCACAATGCATTTGTTCACATGCATTAGACTCAAAGCCCCATGAAATTCCTATAGTGTTAGAATCATAGAATCATAGAATGCCTAAGGTTGGAAAGGACCTCTAGAGGTCATCTAGTCCAACCCCCCTGCACACGCAGGGCCACCTAGAGCACATTACACAGGGCAGCATCCAAACGGGTCTTGAAGATCTCCAGGGAAGGAGACTCCACAACCTCTCTGGGCAGCCTGTGTTGTGAAATTATAGCTTCATATGGAGTGATTTCATTGTTTGACTGATATGTTTTTAACAGTAAAAAAGAAAAAAGAAAAACACAAATAAAGCAAAACTATAATTTAGACATGTGAATACTGCTTTAAGTGCAGGGCATAAGTTGCTCATCTTCACTGCTGCAGTTTCCTTCATCTCCTTACAACTATTGTTTTATGTGCTCCTTCTTTACAATCTTTGAAAGGATTGTGTCAGCAGTTTGAAAGGAGTATAATGTACAAATAGTGCAGTATTTTTGCTTAATAAATCTCATCTCTCTAAATATAGGCATCTAGTGTATTTAATATGCCCTAAGGTATGTCACATTGACAAATATTGCTTTCCTAGATGCACGTGGGTCTCTGTAGGTCTTTTGTCATATCTTTCAGCCTTATGTAGGTGTCTCAGGTACCTTAAAGCATTTCAAGGTCAGTAGGTGCCAATGTGTGATGGGGAACCCATCCATAGCTCAAAATACAGATCGATAAATACAGTGGATATGTTACTTTGCATGCACCATTCGAACATATCACCTATGTTAGGAAGCAAATGGAAGAGTAAATGTGTTTTTGGATTGCACTTAAAAAAAAAAAGAAGAAAAATAAAAGGCTTCAAACTTTTAAGATTTCCAGCTCCAATAACATAAATTAATGCAGATTTTTCATATGTTTTAACTCCCTAACTCTCAAAGAAACAGTTTCAAAATTCCTTTGTTTTTATTGTACATAGTAACTCATGTCAAAGAAAAACTAAATAAATAAAATAAAAAAGTGAAGTCCTCAGAGCAAATTTCTGAAGGAATTTGAATTGAGAGAGCTATATTAAAAAAAAAAAAAAAAAAAAAGTCTGGGATAAATCCATTTAATCCTTTCACACACAGAGGATATTGAGAATGCAGAAACTGAAGGAATATGAAATACTAAAGAAGAAAGAAGTGAAGACTAAAGTATAGGGGTGAAGACTACAGCAGTGTTTTTTGTTTTTGTTTTTTTGGTGTTTTTTTTTTTGCAATGAGTCTTTAAGCTTATATGTGAACTGAATGAAGAAATGCATATTTAACTGAGACAAAATAACTGCTACAATATGCCATGGCACAGTGCTCTGAGATGATGTTTTAAAGGGATTTAAGATATATAATTTTACTAGAAGAATATTATTTGTATTTTAAAGGTTGACAAGCAAATGCTAGAAATGTAGAGCAGGTTCTAAGAGCAGAAGTGACTTATCAGGTGTTAAATTGGTGGCTTGACAATTTTTGACGGGGGTTTAATTCTTCTTTGGAAGTTTTTGTTGTTGGATAGGAAAAAAATTGCCATATTTCATGGTGAAGAGTTGTGTTTGAAACTAAATTTTTAATTGTTTCAGAGAGCTTTTTTATCTTGTGAAGATAGGTCTGAGACTTCAATGTAATGTGTTACACAGACTTGCTATTTAAATTAGTGTTCCCAAAGAAAATGGAATTATTGCCAGTCTTAACTCTCCTTGTGCACTATGAATGGCCAATATAATTCACAGGAGCATTAAATCCTGAAGACTTGTATGGAAACTTACTGCACACGGTTACCAAAATCAGAATGTTAAAAATATATGTTGCTATGTTTGTTTTCTTTCTGCACAAGGTCCAGGGTACTTTGATGGATAAATTTTACCACAGTTCCAAGAATCTTAAAATACTTCTACAATTCTTCTGTCTTTATGACATCAAGTTCAGGGTTCTTCCATTATCATGGTGAGTTCTGTAAATTATAAATGTAGGAATTTGTGAAAGATATACCACATAAATATAATACTCACCTGTTTGAATATCAGATTCGTTGCCTACCATAATACATTAATTTCATTTCTGTCAGTATGTTTAATCTGAATTTAAATTTATTTCTAGATTTTATGTCCTAAATCTAAACCTTTTCCCCACATGGACATCTCCTATCCCATATTTAGATAGCCACTTTTCTTATATAAATTCACTTTTATCTGCTATAGATTAATTTCCTTGATAAGAAGTTATCAGCCATACATTTAGGAATGATTGCCTACTATAGAGCTAAATATTTTTTTCTCATATACCTTCATTTTTGATAACATGATACAAATGGATTTGTATCCATACAAATGGAACCTGATAGCTCTGTTTTACTACTCACACTGTGTTTCCCAGTGCAGTTGTATCTACCTTAATGCACTGTGTGTTTAAATACTGTAGCACTTCAGGATACTGAAGTAAATACTGTTTTATGGAAGTCTTCTTGGACTTGTCTGAAAGGTAAATTCCCTTCTGTTCAGATTCCTCAATCTAAGCAGGGGTGAAAATTCAGGAGGAGAATAAAGTGTAGACATGTAGATGAAGATCTCTGAATAGAATCCCCATCTGCAATATAATTTGGTTGCCCATCCCTGTCACTCCCCGACTAAGAGAACCTGCAGGAGTTAAGCATTGCCCGGAGCAGAGGTAGACCATGCTAAGGACTACCAGATGGAAATGCACATGTCCATTGGACTGGACCCGATACCAAGAGTGAGGAAACTAACTGTTGCCATTGTTGGCACACATGGTAGTAAAAGCTGAGGAAGATAGTTTTGAGCAAAACCTTAAGAGCATAAAGCCAAGGGGAGCTTTTATTGTGTTTTCAACTATCTAATGAGAGGAAACAGAAGATGGAGAGTGATTCTACAGCCAGCAGGGGGACTGAGTGCCTTCAAATTGGCACACATGTTCTCTATATAGACATGGCATGCCACAGAACAACACTACATTTGTATAGATCTGCATAAAACACAGGCAGCACAAATAGCCCAGCCCTGTTTCTAAGGACTGTTGTTAAGTAAAAATCTGCTTTCCTAGTGCTAGATGCTAGCTTATAGACTTTCTATCTCATTGGTATCTTTCTCCCAAACCCTCTCTGGAATCTGGTATCTAGATGTTTCATCACACATGCACACACAAGCACACACAAGCACACATCCTAGAAAACACATAGAAAAGATAGGACGGACTGATCAACAATCCATCCTCTCCATCTCCACCTTGCTCTGTTTTCCTGTGCTAGTTATTCCAAATTCATCTTAGTTCTTTTCTTTCCCTGCCTTTTGCTCTTTCCCTACCCATCCCATAATAGGTCCTGTACAATCTCAGATGATCATGTTCTGGCTCCAAATTCCCTCTCATGCAGTGACCGTCTAATAAACTATTTTTTTCTATGCAGTAATCTCCACGAGTTTGCACACAATGCTGGACAGTTTATTCTGTTGCATCACCTTAGTGGATTTTACATCAGGAAAATGTCTTAATTTTTCATGTTCACTGAGCAACCCACTACAGTTTGACCTGATTTCAACAGGAGGTAGATGAACTCCAGAGGTCCCTTTCAGCTTATATACTTCTATTTCTCTAAACACCACAAATATTGTTTTAGACTGTACAATAGTATTGGTAGTAACTGGTAGTTACTACTATCAGTAGTACTTTACTATTAAATGCTACTAATACTACTAATATTACAGTGCTGGTGAACTGTAGCTACGAAAAAGGGTATCACTTACCAGGCACTCTATATACAGACAGGGCCTTCCTCCTCTTAAATACTATCCAATGTAAGAACAGTACAGAAGATAAGGTTTCTTGAGGAAAACAATAAAACCATATAGTCAACAAGATAATAATCATCAAAGCTCACAAAGGCCATTCCTTACAGTTGATTTTCATTCACCTACACTGTGCTTTCTTCTTTTTGTTACAGAAAATTCTCCAAATGTTTTGTAACTATAATGAGGAATGAGTGCAGTTTTCGGAATCTCTAAATAGAGCCATACAAGAACTAGTATGAGTTTCCATCTGTCTGCTATGCTTTACTACAAAAAAATATTCAAGGTCAGGAAGTCAGTGATATAAGTCTGCTGCTGCATAGTTATAAGGTGAAAAGTGATAACCTTTACACCTTCATTTCCTATTTTAATAAATAGTGAAAGATAACTTTATAGAGGTGTATAACTTGTCTGTATATGCATATATACATGTCTGTCTACTTCATTAGGAAAACATAATCCTCAAGAACACTTTTGATTGTTGGCTATACTCAACAGTTATCACATGTAGTAGATGTATAAAGCCTGTAGGCAAGACACTATGCTAATAAACTCTTTAGACCTTTGCATTAACATGAAAGCTTAAAACTCTGTTGTTTCTATTTTTTTTTTATTGTTAGTAGAGTCTGGACCATTAGGCATGCTGACAGAAATAAATAGTAATAATGAAAACCATGCAGAAAACCATTCCCTTACACATTTTTTAAGATATATTTCCTCCATAACTGAAATAATTATAACTTGTGGAATTCTTTGTTTCAAATTCCTTACAATTCCCAAGAGTAATCTCCTGTTTACTTAGAGGAAGGTGCTGCCTGCTTTGGATTTTATCTCTTTCTCTTCTAATGTAACGATTTCATTTAATAGGAGCAATTAAGCACAAAGTCATTGAACTTTACTCGTTACACATTATAGTTATAATATGTTAATGAAATTCATCTTTCTCAAACTGCATATATATATAAATGTTTACATAAAAACCAAACAAAAATTAGGTGAGTATTCACATCTCCTCATACTGCCAGATATTTCTTCCAACTCTCCCATTCCTTTTCTGAAATAGAAATCTCTTTTGAATGTATCATCCACCTACATAATTCAGTTTTCACCCCCCAGCTTTTTTAATCATCTTACTGGAGAATTAGAACTCCATTTGACATAGTATTTGGCATTTAATATTTGAAGGCTACACATGCTGCTGACAAAATATGTATGCGATGTGCATCCCAAATAGTCTGCTCAGTCAGTAAAAAATACGGAAGCATCATAATTTCACTTTCAGTAGTTTTCTCAAAGGTGACCTTTTCTCTTTGGCTTAGCCAAAAAATCACTTACCATTTCAGATTATTTGTGGATCCATTTAGAAAAACCCATGCATTTTTTGCTGTACAATATCTGAAGTGGTAATACATCTAAATTGATCTGTGAAGGTTTAGAGCATTATGTTCATACATTTGTTTCAGCTCTTTCAGTACCAAAAATAAAGTCTATTACCAAAGAAATATGTGCTAAACTCAGGGCAACTAGTTGTCATGCAGATATATGAAAATCCACTCATTTTAATCTCTTAAATGTTTCCTTTCTCCATTTGGTTGTAGTTATCTATTATTTAAGCTAGAAGTTGCCAAGATGACTAACCCTTACGTTACCCTAAAATTGTATTCATATTTTCCCTGGCCCTTGTGAGAGAGAGGATAGCAAAGGAGAGAGGAAAATGGCACAAAATTCATAGGATAATTTAGATTTTTTGATGTATGGAACATTTGATCTAGCAATTTGCACTGAAATGTACAATACTCATGAGGAAAATAAGGAATTGTAATTGCAGGTGTGGATTTTTGTTTGTTTATTTGCTTAATTGTTTGTCTTTTCACATATATACTCAGAAAGGACTTCTCAATATAGAAATTAATTGCAGTAAGTGAAACTGCAGAAAACTTTTTTTTAAAGAAAAATGTGCAGAAAATCTTTTTATCAGGGCATATTATAGTCTGTAAAATGACGGCTGCAGTTTCTTTCTTTCTTTCTCTCCTTCCTTCCTTCCTTCCTTCCTTCCTTCCTTCCTTCCTTCCTCCCTCCCTCCCTCCCTCCCTCCCTCCCTTCCTGCCTTCCTTCCGGCTCTCTTCCTCCCTCCCTTCCTCCCTCCC
>JAWLRI010000998.1:1686302-1715072 GCA_034781795.1 Crypturellus tataupa
AGCCCCCACCCTTGGGCTGCCAGAATGTTCCATCTTACATGTGATGAACCACCCAGTGCTCTGCAATCTGCCCAGTCGTGCTAAGTGGCACGACTGGGCATGTGCAGGCACTGGGGTTCATCCTAAGGGTAACCCAAGGCCTACTTGCCTCCCACATCCTCCAACAGAAAAAAAATGCATCTCCTGGGATCATCCTATTTTACCAATATCTTATGCTCATCAGAAGTAAAAAAGATTATATCTAAACTGTAGTGCCTTTAAATCAAGCTGTATACTCACAATAACAGAAGAAGAGGATCTGTCTTGAGATATATTTGTGTTTGGTCTATACTTGAAGACATGTGTTACCCACTCAACATGAACCACTGAGGTACAGGGAAGTGATGCACCAAGTTGAGGTTGTAGGACATCTAGACTGGTCAATCTGAAATTTCCTCCTTTCCCCCAGGGAAAGAGCAGGATGAGCACAGGCCAGGACCTGGTGTGAGAGCCTGGACTAATTTGTTATCTTACAATAACATCGTCAATTATTTTTACTAAAGTAAAAATTAATAAATTCAGTTGGGAAATTGGGAGAATATTATTTGAAATTAAATTCTGTTAAATAACAGTTGTAATTGACTACTATTTTGCACGGAGGGACACACTAAAGAGGAAGATCACTCCCATATGCACCCAATATAAACATGATTGCAATGCTTTCACTCTTTTATGTGGGGACTGTTACGTACACAAAATACACTCACAGGATTTTTTTTTTTGAATCATAAATCTGCATATTTTCATGACTGCATTGTTCAGAAAAATATGTTGGAATACTAGATAAATTATGGATTAAATTACTAACGTTAGTGGGCATTATTATTGCCTTAGATCTTGACAGAAATTCCATACTTTTTTTCTCCATACATTATATTTGGCATATAGCAATATCCTATTCCAGCTATGTAATTGATTGAGTTATTAGACAATATGCATACTCAAAATTTTATTATGTGTGCAATATAAATGTATATTGATGTTAAATTTCAGTCTTGGAAATAATAAAGCTTTTATACAGTTTTAATACCTTTATTTTATTAAATTTAAAAAAAAAAAGGTAAAATACTGCATATTGCAAGTATATCAGTAGAATTACTACTGGTGTTAAATTAACATGAGCTGGTATCAAACAAACCTGGTTTCCTGGGCATAGATAAGTCAACATTATTTAAATGTTCAAGAAGGAAATCTAATAACTCAATCTACCTTTCTGTTAAAAGCCTATGGCAGAAGTGTTATACTTCTGTATTCTAAAAAAGACAGTGTCCTTTTATAGTTATCTGGGACTGTGTCACTGTAGCAAAACTTTTTGGTAATATTTTAATTTACTATTCTGGAGCTAGAACAAATCTAAACATTAGGAGTATAATTTAGTTAAACAGAGGGATATGTTTAATATTCTTTTATTTCAAACTCAGTGACTGTTATTTCTTCAGAATTATTTAAGTGAACTAAACATATAGAGAGAAATTTCTGTAATTTTTTTTTTTTACTTATGATACTTCTATAATGGATTTAGCAGCACTGCAAAATCTGAAGCCTTAAAACTCAAATGAAAGTCAGTTAACATAAACTGACTTCTTAAAAAAGAAAAAAAAATCCTATTTCTTTTCCCAAATCAAAATAATTTCCAAGAAAATATAACAACCTAATTCCTCACAGAAACAGCATGAACAAAAAGAATGACAAAGTTATTTCTTATAAAGTGAATCAAGAGCAACATTTTGTGTTAAATATCAGATATAACAATGTCAAAGGATAAAACAGGACCATCTGTGTAAACATCAGAGAAAAGATTGAACATCCTAGGCACATCTGTCCAAAATTTTGTTAGCATTTTTGAAAACATATCCCCAGTTAGAAAATGTTATAATTTTGGACGAAGGCACATTGCTAACTAATGTTTATCTAAAATTGAGCTGTTAATTTGTTGTTAATCAAAAATTAAGAGAAGGCTTGGTAATTCTTCTTTCTGGGGTTATAAGCAGGAACAAGGAAAAGATATTTCCTCATGGTTATTGCAATTTTTTTTTTTCTAGGAAGATGGCACAATATCTACCAAATGCCTTCCTACAAACATATTCTAGACATATACATGTATTGAAGTCTAGGAAAATATTCACAGAGATGATACATGCTTGTCTTTTTCTTGTGCATATACTTTTCCATGGATGTCTGTTTGTTTGTTTCCTGCAAGCCATTATGCTTTGAAATGCATCCTCTGTTTTGTTTGATATATTGCAACATCCATATATATGTTTAAGACAGGACTACTCCATTTGGGAAGCAAGTACATTCCAGTAGGATTTAGACTTGATTGAGGATGGAAAAAAAAAAGAAAGTAACTAATAATAGCTTGTCACATTAATTTGAATGGCAGATCAAACTCACTCAAGATCTATTACGATCTTCCTATAGAATCTCCTGTTTTACACACATTCAGTTCAGCGTAAACGATTCTTTTTTTCTCTACAAATCATTCACACCTGGAAGTGACACTCATCTCTGGATTCAGACATAAAGAGGCAGATGCCTTCAGTGCAGCTATCTATAGGAAAGCATCAACACGGCCAGGCTCCACAAACTATCCAATAGAAATCTGATTGATACAGTAGAGAGGGTCCATGCAGGTGACCAGAGGTGCCTGACATCCAGTCCTCCAAATATCTAGCTCATTTGTAGATCACTGTGTTGTCAACACCACAATTTAAATGCCTGACTATGGAGCTGAATTCTATTCCTTGGCGGATTATGATACTTAAATCCAGGACCATGTCCAGGGCCATGTCAGGCTCACTGACTTCTGTTCCAATTATTGGTGCAACTCCAGACAGCGTCTCAAACATTTTGAGGCATCTGAAGTGGGATGGGGTTGCAATAGTCTGCATTGATGTAATAGCGCTCTGTGCCTGAAGCCAGGTCCACCCTAAGCTGAAAGCACTCTTATATGCATGGCTGGAAGCTTCAAAGAGAAATTATCCCTGCAGTTCTGGCTGTCCTGCAGGTAATCCTGGCATTATTCACAGCAAAAAGCAGGTGAGGAAAAGGCATGTGTTAGCATTTCTACATTAGCTTGCTCAGAATGGCAGAAGGGACACAGCACTAAAAGCGTATTGCGCTTGGTGACCTGCACATAAAATATCTGAGATTGTGACTACACACCTAACAATTAAGGAGCTGTCTGAATCTGGCCCCAAAAAATATGTTAATTTTACCTTGCAGACATGGTCTTTATAAAATATTGAAAGAAAATATTGCTAGCTAAATATGTTATCTCTCGTAGTTAAGTAGAAAACTGTAGCACCAGAACTTTTTCAGCTTCAATGCTTTTTGTGATCTAAAGTGTATGGATTTTTTCCAGGTGTATTATCTGATCTAACTCATAATATTGTCTCTACTTTCAAACTTCATCTTGCTTTGCTTACACCCTTCTAATCTTCTGCTTTTCCATATCAACCACATTGCTCCTTTTATAAGGATATTAGATAAAAATATAGGGCTCTCAGTGACCATGTTAAAAATACAAATTTACCTATCTATAAACAATAGAAATCACCTCTTTTATTACCAGTTAAATATTTTCAGATTATTCCTACTCATTAAGATCAGTCTTTAACTAGTTATAAACAACCATGGGTCATATATTCTTAGACGATTTTCGGATTGAGCCAAAATAATTATATTTGCTAAAAAATCCAAATAGGATAACATGACATGTGTTTTTAAGATATTGTAAGTAAAAGACAAATGTCCTAAAAAATATGTGATTTCTTTTAATTAGATGGTCTCTTTATTTTCACTCCCTTTTGAATACAAATTTTTCAAAGCCTTTATGTATAGCTAAATGAAAGAGTTTCACCATTGTGCAGCAGCAGTTATAAAGTAATTTGAATGTCTAAGTGAATCAAAATAATATGAAACACATTGTAAGGACTTTGAACCAGTTCCTAGCGTAAATGGAATCCTTTAATTTTAATTAAACATTTCAGCACTAGAGAGAGAAATATTATGTTCAGCTTGCATTCTTACACTCAATCAGATGCAAAAGCTGAGATTAAATGAATGTGAGGATAACAAAGGTTAAGTAAAAATAAGAAAAAAAATAGAGAAAAAAGAGCCAAACAGAGCAGTGTTTTCTCCTTGAAGGACAGAAAGGGTATTGTGATAAAATTAAGAGTATAAAACACACAAATTAAACCTTTTGACATTTTAAGCAGAAATGAGTCCAAATAAAATATTTTCCTTAATGTCATGCAGCCAGTGTGAGAGAAACATTAATAAGCAAATTATGGATTCATTTTTTCACCCTAACATTTTAAGAGAAAACTGGATGGATAAATATAACCAGCAACATCAAGCTTCATGTTTCCGGTTTTCAGTTATTGATTCCTTATTGCACAATATGTTCTTCCAAATCTACTTCTCTGTACAACATCTTCCAGGATCTATTTTTTTTTTTTTCTGTTTTTTATCAGAAGCTTAACTCTTTATCATAGTCTTTGCAATAAAGGCATTTACACCACCAGCAATCCTTTTTGAAACAGCAAACTCCTGTATTAAGCATCTTTCAGAGTACATATTTGTATATGTAATTTAAAATTGCCAGTATACTTTATTCTTTTTTTTTGATTTCTTGTTAAAAAAATGCCTCCATGCTGAATATTCACAGTCCACTCCTATTTCAGTAAAGTACAACAGCAAAACTTATATTTACTCTACATTTTATTCTGATGATTATTGCCCACTGATTTCAGTAAGATGTTGACAATATTTATGTCCTAATTGCAACTGTAAACCAAGAACTTTCTCTCATAGCCTTTTGGTCCTTTAATTATTTATGCTGCAGAAGTCATAATTACACATTTTACAGAGTGTAGTTTAAAAGGTTTGTTTACTTCTGTTGTCAGAAATGTAGCATAAGCCACACGTCACATAAGAGATTGAATCTGAAATAAAATGAATAAAAATAAATGAATACTTACTTGAATGTGAATCAACTTGACATCATAATAAAGAAGAAGAAATCTTGATAAGTCTCTGAAGGGAAGGACATTTCAGCACTATTACTGAAAGTTTTCTTGTCTATGTCAGCTCTTTAATTGCTCCCTGTTCTAAATCATTTGACATGATGGTAGTGATGTGTGCAGTCATGAAAATCCACATTCACAAAGTAATTTGAAACCTAAAGTTAGTGAATTTATACCTAAGTACTTCCCTTTCTCCCTTTCTGAAGACATTGACATTTTGAAAGACAGCAAAACCTTTTGGAGAAGCTGCTCATCTTTAAAACTCTGACAATATTAACCTGTTTTCTAAACTGTTTTCATGCATCAGAAAGGATCCTTTGAGCATAAATGGCAAACAATACAGCAAAATATAATTAAAATAGGGAAGGCAATGGATCTTGGAAGAGTTTCTGTTTATCAGTATTAAAATGCTGCTAATCCAAAAGACAAATGTTCTAAGTGTGTGTTTGTCAGATAAGAATTCTGTGTAATTAGTATTCTTAGGAGCGAGTATACAGGAGGCCTGAAGCTACACCATACACACACAGACACATCCTTTCTAGGACAGCAAAAAAAGAAAATCAAGAAGGGAGGAGGAAAGGAGGCGGGGAGGGACTTCATTTTTGGAGTCTCCATTAACACAATCTGTGAGAAGAAAATTAGTGTTTGAAATGCAAATGAGCTTTTTAGTATTGTTGCTAAGCTATATGGTGCAAGAGCTGTCCCACGCTGTCCTCACCTCCACTAAGTGTGTTTATGTGGAACACCTTGCAGACCTGGCATATGGCTTGGACTTCAGGAGAACAGACTCTGGTTTCCTCAAGGAAATGATAAGTGGGATCGTGTGGGAGGCAGCAAAGGAATTGACGAAAACTTGCAGGTCTTTAAGGAGAACCTCCTCCAAGCATAAGGATTACTAGTAGTCAGGAAAAGAAGTAACCAGATCAGGAGACCAACTTGTCTAGACATCAATGAGCTCAATGTGAGACAGCAGTGCACCCTGGTAGCAAAGACAGCCAACAGCATCCAGGGATGTACAAATGGGAGCTCAGCCAGCATTTCAAACAAAGAGATTATACCCCTCTACTTGGTGTTCATTAGACCACATATGTACTATGATACCCAGTTTGGGAGATTCTCAGTAACGGAAAAGCATCAATAAACTGCTGAGAGTTCAGCAAGGGACTTCAGAATGGTCAGGCCTGGATCGCTTGTCCTGGGACTGGGGCTGGTTCAGCTGAGAGAAGAGAAGGCTGCAGGCAGACCTCACAGCAGAGCTGGGACCCAGCTGGGGGAGATCAAGGAGACAGCACCAGGCTTGTCACAGCAGTGCATGGTGGAGGACAAGGGACATGAACCTAAGTAAAAACAAGTGAGGTTCAGGCTGGATATAAGGAGAAGCTCTTTTCTCTATGAGGGCAGTCAGGCAATGAAAGAGGTTTCCCAGAACTGTGGACATTTTGAAGACCTGCAGCAGCAGTCTGGTTTGACCTCAGTGCTTCTCCATTTTTGAGCAGGAGTTTGGACTCAGGCCAAAGGAGACCAGCCAAAATCCCTATTTCCTTTCCCCTCCTTTCCCTACCTTCCTCCTATGATTAGAGAGGGAATTATACTATGATACTATGATCTGACTAACTTCAGTGAAGATGAATTAAATAAAGAGTATTCTTCATGATTTAAGCTATTCTCTATTTAAGCTATCTTTAGTAATTTGATATCAGTATGGATATCTTTACCCTCCTACATCAGTCCTGAATCCTATAAACTGTCTCAAAATCACCACATTTACAGTGGGATTCTGGAACATTATTAAGGTAGGGTAGTAAAAAAAGGAAAAATCCCTCTGTAACGGACTGCAGTGTTTTAGGAGAGCAAGCGTGGGAGATATGGTCTGAACCCTATTTAGGATTGAAGAGGTAAAAATAACTTCAACATTTAAATGTGTGGCCAAGGGCAATTTTCAGAATTTGCAGGACATGTTAGTGAAGTATATACTATCTATATCTTTTGGTTAAACTCTAACTTAAGAACTGCTAACATTTTTTTTTCCTAATATAATAAAAATATAAAAATATGTCAATTATATATTCTGCATATAAAAGACAGAAGTCATTGCACCTTCTTCTAATTTTGCCATAGCTATGGGACAAGCTGCTGTCTGGATTACAAAATTCTCAAGAAAAGCATGAAGTACTGTTGGCAGGTGCAGGGAAGGTAAAGGGAAGCCTCAGGTGAGGCTGAGGCCTAGATAAGCCTCGAGAGGCCTCGAGCTGCTCTGTGGATGACCCCTGGTGCCTGCGCATGCTCAGTCAGACCACTTGGCATGACTGAGCAGTTTTGCAGAGCACCAGGTGGTTCATCACACCAAAGATAGAATAGTCTAGCAGCTCGCAGGTGGGGCCGGAGCGGGTCGCGCCGGCCAGTCTGTTGTCTCATCTGGGAGCATAGCCAATAAGGACACCATGACAACCGTTCCCCACCAATCCTTTGTCTCCCTCCGCCCATCATCCCTCTTGTCACTGCTCATATAGAAGTTAATGTTCGGGATAATAAAACGGCAGTTGACTCTGATTGCTGTGTGATCGTTTTGTCAACTGTCCTGGTGCTGAAGCTGGCCTTGCGGCGCACTTTGTCTGCTAAAGCCACAAATAGCTAACGGCGCACCTTAGCTACCTCCTCAGCTTGGGAGGCTACACAGACCAACCCTGATAACCTCGGAGCAGCGTCACCCCTTCAGCCTGCGGTATGGAGGCAGAGGCAGGACCCCAAAGGTGAGCAGGTCGCTCCCCCAGGGGATAGTGATCACACCGAGGGAGGGAATGGGGAGCCGGCCTTGTTAGTAGCAGTGACCTCGGTATTGCCCTACATCTCAGCATGGCTGGAATCCCGGTAATCCCTCCCGTGCCGCGTTCATTGGGCCACGTTTAAGTACAATTTTTTTTTTTCCTTTGTATAGTACTAACCACACACATCATTGGCACTCAAATGATTGTTCACATACATAAAATTTATTAAGGGAAACAACAAATAATTATTAATACAAGCAAACATTCCCATTCTTTTGATTGAACATATTAGCTGTGTTAAATGAGGTTCTCACTCTAGATGATTTGGAATCTATGTCTGTTTGTTTATAGAGGCAAGTGATCCATATATCTCTTGGGAGATGTCATCAGTATATCGATTAGTTCCATCTCCCATGAACTAATTTTGCACTTGTGATAAGCATGTTAATGAAGACTTTTCTTAAAGTCTCTACTGCAGATTCAATTACATAGCAGTATATTTTCTTCCAAAAATTCAGGGAATAACCATGAGTGTATGAAAGATTGAAACTAATAGAATAATATTTTTTCCAAGTAAAATGTAGATTAGAAGTATCCTATTACCAAAAATTTGTCTCTAGTAAAGGCAGAATTTCTGTATTGAAGCATATCATATTGTTATGTAAAAAAATAAAAATAAGGTGTATGTATAAATCCAAATCAGATAGCAAAGAGGTATACAAATTCTACTGTAATTTCAAACACAGAGGAGCTAATAGGCTGAAGACCACAGTCCCATTAACTGTATTTATAGTGGCAGTGCCTTAATCACCCTTCAGTGAGGTTTCTAACGGATATGTTGTGTGGAGTGCTGAACAACCCCAAGGATGGAAACTCTCTCTGGGAAAATTCTTCCAGTCTGTTACAGATAAACTGTGATAAGAACCTCACAGTATGAATGTTCTCATACAACTAATATCCTGAAATTGCAACCCAAAGATTAAAGTTCACCTTAGAGTAGCAGTTAATAATTTTGGAATGAATATCTCAGAAATTCAGTAATAGACATTCATCTATTTGACAAAGAAGAAAGCCAACCTCAAGCATTATTCTTTTGTGTCATAATGGCATGCTATACTGCTTTTTTTCTCCATATATTAATATAAACGTTTGGTTCTTTCTATTTAATTCTGTACTTATTTTATTTTGTATATCCTTTTTTATCTTCCTTTTCCAAGGAGAAAAGCACACTTTTAGCCTATATATTATCATATAAATGATATTAACAATTTGGCTCTGAGAAATTCTTGATAAACAGTGGAGCTCTAGAGTTCTTCTCTCACTTGATCAAGGAACAACATCAAGTAGTTTGTTTCTTTCTAAGCACTAAGATTCCCTACATAGATACCCAAAGATATAGAATAGATAGAATAGATTAGATAGATAGATAGATAGATAGATAGATAGATAGATAGATAGATAGATAGATAGATAGAATAGATATCCATATTATATAATTTTAGAATGAATCCATCTCAGGTACTGTTGCATATTTTACTTATTTTTATGTGTAAAAATGAGAAAATGATCAATCTTTATTTTCAGTTCAAAAGGTGAGACATGGATTCCAGTACCATGTCCACTGGACATGGAGAACAGTAAAGCTAAGGCCTAGATGCTCAAACCAAGATGTGGCTGGAGTGTAACTAAGGCAAGGAGCCAAGATGAGGGCCTAAGCTTGAAGTAACCCCCAAGAACATGAGTTGAATGAGTTAAGGGTGGAGGTTCCTGATGAAGCGTCTGACATTTTTCTTCACAACCTTGTGAACCAGATTTAGACACCTGTGCTACACCAAAGATGGGTTCTTGAGCACAGAGAGGCAAATTCAGGAAGGAGGGAATGTGCTCCCAGTCCTGACAGGAAAAAGGTTGGATAATGATTCTGTGATTTTGGATAAGATTTGATCATAACAGTCTTCAAGATCATTTAAATGAGTTCTCTGACACAGAAACTAAATCAGTGGGGAAAGGTGATCTCTAACCAGCTTTCTTATTCAAAGTATCTTATACAAATTGTTTAAAATCAAGTCACTTGTGGGTGAAAGACAAATGAAGAATGCATTTTTCTTCTTTCATTTCCTTCCTCCAGTGATGTATAAATACTTCATACATCTAATGTGGAATTCAAATTCTTTTAGAATAGAACATCTCATTCTGATTCTGCAGAAAAAATCGGTTTATAACATTGTCAGGTGTTTCTAATTACTTCTATAATTTATATGTGATAACAATAATAGAAAGATGAACATGAGAGTGTCTGCACCTGGAAGCTGTAGTTTTCTCTAAATTCATCCTTTTATATAAACCTGAAATGAAAATAAAGCATTTTTTCTTAAAAAAATGAAATTAAAATTTTTAGAATATAAATTACAGTAGGTTTTATTTTGCTCTCCTCCTTCTCCCCCCCAAAAAAGTTCTTATATCTCTACAAGAATTTACTGCTTCTGATTATAGAAATTTAGACATGATTGTGTATATATGATACAATTGTATATAGCTGCCACAGTTGAACTTTATAAGCATCTATAAAAGGCCACATGAACAAAAAACACATGTTGCTGAAGACTTTTGAGAAAGTATCCTTCAGACCTTTTCCCCCAAATGGTGAACTGTCTAGCAGATAGGAATGTTTTGAGCTTTGCATTCTATGAAATACAACAGCAACATTTCACCTTCTTGTCACCTTTCCATATAAACAACAGCAAAAACTGTCAGTGGGAGAGAGATGGCAGAGCGTAACAAACAAAAAGAAGACAAAAAAACTAACATAGTATTTCTTTTGTCATTGACATCCTTACAGCTACCCCTTTCTTTTGTATATCAGGTCTCTCTATTTCTCTACCTCTGTTTACTTCCATAAAGCTTCCCTTGCCTTCCTTTTTATTATTTTTTCTTTGTTTTTCTTTTTTCCTTTCCTATATTTCATATAGGATTTATATTTAGAATTATAGCATTAATGTTTGACCAGAAGAGTCAGTTAGAAATAAACAAACTAGATGTCCAAACCAGAAGCAGCCATTTTACATTCAATGGAGAGAAATAGGTACCTGCAAAATAACATGTTTTGTTTTAATGGGCTATTTTAGGACCTTTAATTCCTCCTTTGTCTATAAAAAGAGACTAAAATCTTACTTCTTAAAATGTAGAAATAGAAAAGAATAGAGGAATCCTGTCTTAAATTTCTAACCAGAAAATTAAAAGACAAAAGTAGCTGCAGATTTAAAAATATGCTTACGTGTATACTAGATTGCGGTATGTGTAGTTATGTTGAACTACTTCCATTACCCTTCAGTATTAATATCTTATGATTTTTTTTATATTATTCAATTCTTATGGCAAACTGTATTTTTATTCTTCTCAGGTGTCTCAGGAATGTTTAGTCTGGAAAATACTTCTGGGGATATATATATAGATATTTATGTTGCCTTACTGTCCAAGAATAACTTCTACTTTCTGGAATGTGATAACAAAGTCTGCATGCATGTCTGACTCCATTTCTTACATTAGAGTTTGAAAACGCTCCCTTTTCCACATCCTTAAGTATGCAGAAGCTAGGATAAAGTATGTACAAGCAAATTTGAAATGTGAGTAATTACTCATAGAGAAAACCTGAAGTGATATTTCTAAATGAAGACTCATTGTGGGAAAAGTGAACTGGTTACCTAAAGACAGTGTTTTTCACCTATATTGGTGTCAATAATAAGCAATATAATGTTCAGCATTTCTTGCACTGTGAGTGGTATTCTGCAGATAATAATGTAGGCAAGTGCAAAAGAGATCAGAAAGCTTATGTAGTGACATGAGGAAAAATAAAAGCCCAGAGATATGGTGTATATATAGATGCATATTATATAGATAGATAGATGCATATAACTATATACAAATATATATTCACATCTATCTGTATATTTTTGTGTACATGTTTATATATGTGTATATATATATATATAAACACATATATTGTAGATCAATATAAAATTTTTATATGTGTGTGTATGTATATGTATATGTATATATATACACATATATATGGTCTTTTATTCTAGCCTAAGGTACATAACTAAAGTTTAAAAAAGAAGGAGCTGAGTAAACTATCTGTCCTTCTTTTGCAGATAAAGGAATGGGATAGGCAGACAAAGGAATCAAGAGAGTGATTGAGCTTTGTGGTGGAACAGTGTACTCCCAAAGGATGTCTGCCTTTTTAAATTGGCTTCTTCCAGTTAAGTGTTTGACATGGTATGAGTTTAGTCAGGGTGGCAGAATGTGTCTCTGTTGGATAACAAATTAGGGCCAAGCACATGAATGAGATAACATTCAAATTCGTTTGGATATATTTATGTTGACAAATGGAAAGGAGGAATTTAGGGAGGAAATCAGAAAGGCAAAAGCTTGATAAAAGTCAATCTGGCCACTGCTGTAAAAGACAACAAAAATGCTTCTGCAAATACATTAACAAGAAGAGGAGGGCCAAGGAGAATTTCCATCTTTTTTTGGATGCAATAGGGAATACTGTCACCGAGAATGAGGATAAGACTGAGGTACTTACTGCCTTCCTTACCTCAGTCTTTGACACTCAGATCTATTACCCTCTAGGCATTTGGCCCCCAGAGCTGGAATACACTTGTAGAATCCAGCATAACTCCCCATAATCCAGGAGGAAAGTCACCTGTCACACCGCTTGGACACTCACAAGTCTATGGGGCCAGATGGGATTCACCCGAGGATTCTGAGGGAGAAGGGTTTATCAAGTCGCTCTCCATCATCTATTAGCAATTCTGGTCAACAGAGGAGGTCCCAGATGGCTGGAGACTGGACAAAGTTTGGACCAAAGAATGGCTGATCCTACAAGAAGGATTGGATGGAGGATTTGGAGAACTATAGACTTGTTAGCCAAACTCAGTATCAGGGAAAGTTATGAGCAGATCATCTTGAGGGCAATTACACATTACCACACATGTGTGTGACAACCAGGAAATCAGGTCCAGCCAACTCCTTCTGTGACCAGGTGACTCACCTACCAGACCAGGGAAAGGCTGTGGACATAATCTACTTAAACTTCAGTATGGCCTTTGACACAGTCTCCCATTGCCTTCTCTTGGAGGATCTCACACCTTAGACAGATATACCCTTCTCTTGGCAAAAAACTGTCTGGATAACCAGACTCAAAGAATGGTGGTGAATGCAGTTAAATCTAGCTGGTGACTGATCTGGATGAGGGGAGTAAGTGTGCACTCAGCAAATTTGCAGATGGCACCAAACTGAAAGGAAGAGTTGATCTGTCAGAGAATAGGATGGCTCTGCAGAAGGATCTGGACAGGTTGGATTCATGGACAGAGACCAGCTGTATGAGACTCAACAAGGCGAAGTGCCGAGTCCTGCACTTTGGTCACAACAACCCCATGCAACACTGCAGACCTGGGGCAGAGTGGCTGGAGAGCTCTGTGGCAGAAAAGGATCTGAGGGAGTTGGTTGACAGCCAGATGAACATGAGGCAGCAGTGTGTCCAGGCAGCCAAGAAGGCCAGTGACATCCTGACTTGTATAAGGAATAGTGTAGACAGCAGGACCAAGGAAGTGATCATGACCCTGTACTTGGTGCTGGTGAGGCCACACCTCAAATACTGTATTCAGTTTTGGACGCCAATACAAGAAAGACATTGCAGTGCTGGAGCATGTCCAAAGAAGGGCAATGAAACTGGTGAAGGGTCTGGAGCACAGATCTTATGAGGAGTGACTGAAGGAGCTGGAGTTATTTAGTCTGGAGAAGAGGAGGCTCAGGGAAGACCATATCACTCTCTACAACTATCTGAAAGAAGGTTGTAGTAGGGGAGAGGCTGATCTCTTCTCTAGAACAACTACCGATAGGACAAGAGGAACTGGCCTCAAATTGTACCAGGGGAGGTTCGGGTTAGACATTAGGAAGAATTTCCTAACCATAGAGAGAGTGGTGAAGCATTGGAACAGGCTGCCTGGGGGAGTGGTGGAGTCACCGTCTCTGGCAGTCTTAAAGAAAAGTGTAGATGAGGTTTAGGGACATAGTTTAACAGGGATGGTCTTGAAAGGTTTATGGTTGGACTTGATGATCTTGAAGGTCTTTTGCAACCACAAAGATTCTATGATTCTTTGATAAAGAGCTTTAGGGCACTACTTCCAATACCACCCAGATTGTTTAACATTCAATCTTTGTTTCTCTTTCGGATAATCCTGAGTTCATCACTCCAGAGTAAAGCATAAGTATAGTTCAAAAGATTTCTTATTCTTAGGAAAACTGCCCAAGAATATAAATAATAGAGTGCAGATTTGATTTTCTTTGCTCTCCATTATACCTGTGTACTGTATAAACTCAGACTTTTCCAAATGCCATGACTTTGCCATACCCCATCATATGTAAGACATACTTTCAATTTCAGGACATTAAAACAATACTGAAAAATATACCTTACCTTATTTCATACACAATCACTCATCTATATGAAAATATGTATCTTTGGGGCACTAGGGTGCCATATAATGTTCCAAAGACTTCTAATGTGAAGTATTATGTGTAGTAATATATGTATGTGTATGTGCAGTAGTATGTGTAGTGTGAACATGGGCAACTTGCTCTGTATGAGCTCATTCCAGTAGTGTTATTCTTCACCATGTGGTTTGGAAGCATTTTCTGAAAGCTGCTGGTGTTTTAGCCCCAAGAATTGGTTCTGATTATACTTTGCTACTTGTTTGAGTTCTTGATGGGTATGCTGCTACTTATTCTGCTCCTTGCCACTTCTGCACTCTTTGAGATTGATGGATTAACATTTTGTATATAAAAAGCTAAGTTTGTATTTAATCTTACCAAAGATGAAAACATGCCAGCTATGTATGTGTAACTATCTGAGTGATAAGTATGGATAATGGATATCTTTAAAAAGTTAAGGAGGTAGAAAATTACATTTTGAACCATATGCCAGGCATCTTTCTCAGGCAAAATACCCATGGGAAACAAATCATATGATACACAATGAAGTATCTTAAACTACCTTTATGTTTGTATTCCTGAAGTTATGCAAATAATATTCTAAAGCTGAGTTTACTGGAAATTTTGTTGCCTTTTTGCTGTGGATTAGGAAGAGCTTCTTTGCTCTATTTTAGTGAATTACCATCTCATTTTACACAGTATGTTTTATTGACAGTAGAGGCTTCAGACATCTGCTGAAAGTCAACTGTTTAAGTGTTTAGATGAAAGAAATTGAAGTTTTGCACCAAGGTCAGATTCTTATTAGGAAAGTTAAAATGTTTTTCATGTTAAAATTACAATTCTTAACATAATCGAGTATAAATGATAAAGCCTACTGTTAACTTGACTAAAAAATGACAAGATACAGCTAGCTCTGCATCCAAGGGCAGAAAGTGACATACTAAATTAATGCCTTTGATGTGTGTGGGCAGCAATGACAGTTGCAAGGCTTGTTCTTGCAGCGTGATACAGGAGTAGGATTTACGTCACCTAGTTCTAGACGTCTATAATATGAAAGTCGAAAGTATTATCCTACAAATCCTTTATTTGCCAGTAGACAAAACAGACTATAGGAATATGTCTGAGCATTAGCAATTGGCAACATTTGGGCATCCCTTTTAGGGGGTAATATGATCATAAGGACCAAAACTAAACATCCAGGCCCAGATAAACCACCCATGCAAATATATCTCCAACTTTGTAAGGCATCCCACAATACAGCTGGTATTGCGGAGGGCTCGTGTCTCTCATAGGCCCTGTGCTATTGCTGCTAGTCTGACCAGGATATTTCAGATCATCCATTATGTGTCTCAAAGAGTGATAGACATATGGACATATGGACAACTGATTAATCAGCAGATGAATCACAATCTACAAGTGTCTTTTTCTTTTGTCTAAGATAAAAAAAGTGTGTTTTACTTCATTAATGTAGATTTATAGAAACATACAGACCATTAAATCCTTCCATTTTCAACTTCCAGGACTCTCTGACTTGCTACTCGTCCCTTGCCTTTTACTAGCCCATGCCCTACCTCATCCTTATCCACTCAGACTGCAATCTAACCTCCCCTCTATATATCTTCACACCCTTTCAGCTGCTCTTTACTCCTCCCTACTTTATTCCTCTCAGTCCTCAGCTATGCAGCTATCCGATACTCTCACCACTGAGAATCCAGTAGTTCTCCTCACCCAAAGTGCTGTTGCCAAGACATGTTCTACCGTTTGTCTTTTATTTTTTTAATATTATCAGCTCTTCAAAGCTCTGCCATGCCTTTCTAGCCCTGTTATGTGTGCAAGACAGATCTCTCCTAAATCTGCAGAGAGATTCAGATGCCTCCATTCCAGTTCTTCCTGTCTCTTCCCCAGCTCCCTTTTAATTACTTTTTTTTCAGCTATATTTTGACTCTTTCCCCTTTATACCTCTATGCTGCTCTCTCCCTCTGGCCTCCTGCTCCCTGTTCACATGTCAGTCCTACTAAAACAGCCTTTTATAGCTTCCTGCTCACAGACCTGAAAAGCTCTGATCTGCATTCCTGGGCATTATTTCTTATGGTCAACTACTTAATTTTAACTGTAGTATTTAATTAAAGGTATGTCATAATTCGATCTTGTTGACTCACAGAATTTCAGCCAATGGCAACTGAGAATAATTATTGCTTAGCAACAGACAGAAGAATCTATGACCACAGCATTACATCTGAGAAAGGTATATTGGTCTAAAATACTCAATGCTCCAAGAAAATAATATTCATTATAAAGAAAACTTAGTGTGTTTTAACCCTTCATAGGTAAATTCAAGGCAGATCAGTCAAAGAAATACTGACTTTTACCAAAAAAAGAAGCTATTTAATACTTATTCAACTTTTTAAAGCACTGTAGAAAGGATTGGTTAGAGTAGGTCATACATCAATTTATTAAAATGCTATTTTCAAGTCCTAACAACTGACTGAAATATTTCATGTGTAATTCATCTGAAACCAAGCCTTGCAGCCTGATGTATTAAACCTTTGATATGAAATGTTTTCTACCTAGTGCATCATAGTATATTTTTAAAATATGATGATTTAGTGCAGTAGTAGTATGTGGATTAAATTTATAAGTTTTCTTAAGGAAAGCAGGGTAGTTAATATGTTCTTATTTCAGTTGCCATTTTTGATCATGCTTCCTCTTCATTTTTCACCTAGAAACAGTTACTTTTACAATATATCTGAAAGGTATGTTATTTACTCTTTCACAAAAACAGACTATTGCCATAGCCAGATTGCTGCTGTGAAGCTAGAATCTGCTGATACATGTCAAGAGTAGATTCTAGTAGCAAGGAATATTTATTTCATTTATTTCCAGTGTACAAAGAGAGGTACTTGTACTGTATATTAGATACTTAAAAAAAAAAATTGCTGTAAATTAAAAAAAAAATCAAGTGGCATTTCCATCAGCTAACCTGTCTACCTCCTCCAGAACTTCCCTCCTCCAAAACAAATCAAAAAAACAAACAAGCAAGTACGTTTTCTCATCCAAATCTGAAATAAATTGATTTGCTTGATGTGCATGATCTGAAATTAAGCAAAATTTTATTTTATTTTATATTTGGCATATACAATCTTCTATTTCTATCTGTCTAACTTAAGATTAGATAAAAGGCTCAAAGCAATCCATAAGAGATTTTTCTTACCCATTGTGTACCCAGTGTGTCTTTTGGGGCCTTAAGCTTTTGCATTTTTCATGAAAATCTTTAGTCTGCTTAAAATCAAAGCAGAAGACCCAGGCCACACTCAGTCCTGCTTGATTGGGCAGCTTTTCTGTACTCAGACTTTTAGGTACAGATCTCCTGATATCGTGCTTCCTATGTTTTATTAAGTATTAAGGCCTGGTATTGTGCCTTTTGTGGGTTTGTCAGCTGCTCCTGTGGTTGCATTACACAGGTCACACCAGGCACAGCAGGGTCGGCCATGTAGGCAGCAAAAGTGTGATGTGAGGCTCTAACCACAGTCACAGTGTTAAATTCTTGGTGAAATTGTGACTTTCTCAGTGATACTCGACTTTAACCATGATCCTCTGTAATTCTGATAATTTATTCTGATAGGAAGGAAGGAAGGAAGGAAGGAAGGAAGGAAGGAAGGAAGGAAGGAAGGAAGGAAGGAAGGAAGGAAGGAAGGAAGGTATTTAATCCTGTAATATCTTTCATTATTCTCTTCTATTGCACAGTACCTTAAGAGCCTTGACTTTTGTAATTCCAATGGCCTCCCACTGGATATTTTTTAAGATTTCACCTGCAACATGACAATCTGCCTTTTACTTGTAACTGCAAAACCTTTCACTTAAGCTGCTGTAGCAGTATTTTTCTGATTTTGTTCTCACACAATTGTTCTCATTTTGTCATTCTCAAGGATTTATACCTGTAAACATCAACACTGTTAGGGTGGATTCTCATTGGGCATGATTGCCATTGGCATGAGAATTACCCCTTCTTCTCTCTCCTTTCCCATTTCACCCATACTTTTTTTACTCCTCCCTCCCTTTTTTTTTGGTAGTATTTACTTTATACTAGTGGAAAACAAGACAATACATAACAAATTAGATAATAGTCATTGAAATATCAGATAAACATTACCTACCAATATGTATGCACAAGGTTTCACAGGTACTTGCAGTATGTACATTAATCAATACCTGAACCTGATCAAAACAGCACTTGATGTTCTAATTAGCATTAGCAGCATCATACATGAGAACAATTCATAGGGAGTTTGAGCAGGATCTTATAAAAAATGTATAATTACTATCATAAGAATATTATGGCAGTTCGACGGCTGCACTAGAGAGGATGCTCAGGGTGTGAGATACCCTTCTTGGTTCTGTTCCTTGCTGGCTCCTGGCTGGAGTTTTTCCTTTCCTTTTTATTTTATCTGTCTCTTTCCCTCCCAACAAAGAGACTTTTACAGTCAATGTATGCTATCAAATACAGACCCTAAAAACGAGTTTTTGTGCAAGTTATCCTATGTCAACACAGTAGTATCTTTTATTTTATCTGCAACTAAGAAAGGTAGTAAGTTACTTTACATTGAAGATTTATTTTAATTGACTCAACCATGTAAGTTACGAAACAAAATGTGTTAAGAATCAAAGGTAACTGGATGCAAATTTGATATCTTAATAAGGATTACACAGAAATTTATCTTCCAGATAAATTTATCTTATTTTTAAAAAGATGATCAAGTAGATGAAAGCAGCTTCATGTATTGCAGTTAGACATTAATCCAAAGCAAAAGTACGGGAAAAAAATCATACATGCGGGACGAATCAGTAAAAAATAGAGAGTTTTAGAAATATGACTGTCAAAAATGTGGTTTTATAGAAATTAAATCTTGTCAAACAAATGATGTATTGTCTTCAGTGTAGTTACATCTCTGTGGGAAATGAACCAGTTCTTAATGACTTAAACACCTCTAGTACCTGGAGAATGGTCTGGAGCTGTAGACCTGTCATGCTTTGTGAATGTGAAAGTGTGCCACTTTAGACAACATCTGGATTTATGAAATTTCAAGGAACATTTCATGGTACCTGTCCCGATCCAATGTCGGGGAGGTTTCGATACAATTCCAAGAGCGAGGTTAAGACACAAACGGGGTCAAATGCCATACAAACTTGTCAGCTTTATTCTCATAAGTGCAATAGGACAGAGAGAAGAAGGGATAAAGAAAGAAAGATAAGCAAGCAGAGGATACAACAAGATCATAGTTACCACCATCACCAGTCCAGCTAAGTGTCTTTGGCTTTGCTTTGGTGCAGGTACAGGTGCCTCGACATCTTGGTGCAGGTGATTTCCGTGCCTCAGTGCAAGTGATGATCAGGGAAAGAAGCTGTGCATCTCGGTACAGGTGATGACCCACATGCCGGTGGGAGTGATGTTCAGAGGCAGAAGGTCCTGCATGCCAGGTGCAGGTGATGTGCACATCTGGGAGGGGGAATACATGCTCCTTTTATGTCCGCCTTCTCAAAGAGTCCTCCCACTTTCGTGAAGTTTTCTGGTACATGTTGTTTGTGTCATATGCGTGGTGTGCTTTGATGTTCCTCTTCATCCGACTGGAACGTGAGTTGCTTTGGTGGGCACTACTGAGTCAGGTCTTGTGCTGATCTTCCAAGAGACAGCATGGCTAAGCCAGGTAGATAGCTGATATTACAGTCTTCCCAGAGATAAGATACCAGGGTTAAGAAGTGTAAATGGGGAGAGATAATGTCCTTATTTGTGTCTTGAGCTGGTTTTCCCAGAGACAAGATATTGGGGCATTGTCCAGATAAATGGTGTGTCAGCAATGTTGAGACAAACACAGTTCATAACAGTCTCTTACAGTATCTTAATTAGGAGAGAGTAAATAATAGCCAAGAGGTGATCGTTCTTAATCTTTCAGTTGCAACTGGCCACAAAAATATTTGCTATCCTTTTCAGTGAAAAGTCAATCTGCTGAAGTTTAAACCTTCACTATAGGTTTCCCCAAATGTTATGTTCTGAAATATTCACAGATATATTTTTCTTTGTCCTCGTCAGCTATTTTTATAAGCTCTAAGCTAGAAAAAAAAGATAAAGATGCTAAATATAGGTGAATATTTAGAACCAGACAGTTTGTGTTTAATTTTAATACATAAATGAAATTGGTTGAATTAAGACCACATATGCCCTAGACTCACTGTTCAGTCAATGGAGAAAAATAGGTATTACTGGATGGTAATTCAAATCTTAACTAGAGGAATCTCTCTTTATCTATTACATATACGTTCTGTAAGTAAGTGCCCTAGGTATCCTAGGAAGGAATAAATCCATCTTTGACATATTAATAGGCCTACACTTAATTACCTAAAAACTTGAATGCTCAAATTCTAATTACATTACATTACCTGGCAATTTCATCACTTAATTTTTCTAGTTATGGAACAATCTACCTCTAGGAATAGCCACAGGAACATTGCTCCATCAGATATATAAGCACTCTTCTGATCTCCTAACTAGCTGTCCCTTTGCCTATCTCAAAGGTCACTTGTCAGTTTGAGTCGGCACAAAATACAATTGGGGTCTGTAAATATATCAGTTTTCCCAATACCTTTGCACTTAACATATTCAGCATGTGCTTTTGTTTGTTTGTTTGTTTAAATTTTACAGCTAATAACTTTCACAGACTCTGAGAAAAAAAAAAATCTGTAACCTCTAAAAGAGATCACTCAGTTTAAAAAGCCTGTTTTTTATGTATCCTAGTCTTAGAAATGCAAGTCTCATTACTTACTGTTTTCCCATAGCTGTGTACATCCTAGATACCTAAAATGAACCTAAATGCAAAATGCCCAAAAATGTAGGCCTTCACATTCACTTGTGGCTACTATTTTTTGCTTGTTTGTTCTAGGGCTTAAAGGATTCAACAAGTTCCAAAGCTTTTTTTTTTTTTTTTTTTTTTTTTTTTCTGTTAATTTCTTCTTTCTTTGCCTTGTTCTGATTCAGACTGGACATTTGAAATATATTTTCTTTTTTCGCCGGACATATAGTGAAGCACTGGAGATAGTTACATTGGGAGGCTGTGAGATCTTTTTCTATCTGTGAAGGTTTTCAATACCTGACTAGGTAAAGCCATGGATGACCTGATTGAATGTCAGCAGTAGTCCCACGAGTAGAAGGTTATAGAAGACAGCTTCCAAAGTTCTCATACAAACAATATTTTTGGCATTCTATGATTTTATTTAAAAATAGATTCCAGGGCCTTGACTGACACTTTATATCTTGTTTAAACACTGTATCTGGACTGCAAATAGTTTCTTATAGTAAGCATAACCTGAATGAATATCAGTTTTGTATCACATGTAAGATTGTTTGATATATATAAATAACATTTGTAGAAACAAAAGTTTTATCTGTCAGGTCCCTCTTATTTGATTTTGGATGCAAAACAGAATAGTTTGCAGAAAGTGTTCATGAAATCTGTGTTTATTCATGCTTTTTCTTTTAAAAAAATCAGTTCCTGAAGCTGACATGCACATAAATGACAATATAAAGAAAAAATGTCTTTTTTGATATTTTCTTAATGTCCTGCATCATAACACATTTTAATATAGTGAAGAGTTCATTTGTATAATGATTTACTTAGTAGAATTGTTATTATTAAAATGATAGCAAAACATGCACAAAAAACCTATAGTGCAAAGATAGTACTCAAGGAGGAAAATTTTCTGTTGCTGTCTGTCATCTACAATCTGAATCTATTCTGAGACTGTAAAACTTTACCTCATAGGACTTTTAACTTATTTTATTTCCTGCTACTGACTTTCAAGTATAAGAATTAACAAGTTGTAAGAGTTAGAACTTACTTAGACTTAGAGTTAATGAAAACAGAAATGAGACACTGAAACATTCAGCACAATTGACGTGTTCATAAAAAAAAGAAAAGGACTCGTATGAAATAAACTAAAAGATTTGATTTATTCCCTGACATGTGTTTTACAATCCACAAGACCCATATAATACAAAGATAAAAGTGATTACAGTAGTGAAACCTGCAGAGAAGACTTGCCATTGATTTTCATTCCTAAAATGAGATTTTACGTGACTATATCATATGTTATCATAGTAGCTATTATTCTGATAGAAAACAAGTAAATCCTCTTGATATCTCATATCTAACACTGATGATATCATATGTTATCATGATAATGAGCTATTAGCCTGCTAGAAAATAAGTAAATCCTTCTGATGTCTCATACTGGATGTGAGATCTCACTAATCTACCTAAAGAATATATTCTGTCTAGATATAATAAAAGGAATTGAGGTTTTGCTGTCTCCTATATTACTGTAACAGAACTCCTTTTTGGTAAAAATGTATTTTCAGTTCTGTAAAGTTTCCTGCTTATGAGTATCCTTTTTTTTTTTAATTTTTTCTATTTTCTCTTTCCCTTGAGATACTAAGAAACAATGATTTTCAGTTTTTATAATGTTTTCATTCACCTTGTTGGTGATTCTTCTGTTCTTGGTCGCTGGCATAAAATTTTCCATGAAATTAAATAATGTGACAAATCAGTGATCTTTTGTCCCAAATTTTACTTTATCCATACTAGATTTTTATAGTATCTTATCCTTTCATTTGTAATCGAGTTTTTTATTCTGCACTTTTTAACAGACTTTGTCTTTCAACTGCTTTTTTTGAGTCGGTTCTTATCTCCTGATAAACACTTATGTAGCAGTATTCGCAAGAAACAATGCCATTAAACACAGCCTCCTAGTCACAAAATATAGTTCAGGGGGTTAAAAACCCACTTTCCTACATGAGGCTAGTAATGCAAAAACAAACTGAGCTTATTATTTGCTAAAGCTTGGTTTGTAGTGGACTAGTTCCTTAAACATGTAACCCTTGCTAATTTTCAAGCTTAAACCATACTTTTCTATTTAAGGTCAGACAAAAGGAAAAAGAAAGGGAGAAAGAAAAAGGAAAAAGAAAAAAAATGAAAAGGAAAAAGAAAAAAAAAAGAAAAAGAAAAAGAAAAAGAAAAAGACAAAACATGACTTTACTCATCATAGCTAAGGCTCCCATTTTAAAGAAATTTGACAATTTGATACAAAATGTGTTACGGAAAAAATAAAAAATAAACACCCCACCTAGCTACCACAAAACCAGCTATCATCTATTCCTAGGTAATTTGTTCAGTGCCTGCCATAACTTCAAGAATGAAATTGGCAAAATCCATGTTTAACTTGCTAGTATGTAGTAGCAGAAGCCATTGGAAAGTAGGTTTCTTATTTCTCGATTTGTGCTCATACCAATTAAAATACTAAGGAAGAGGTAGAGAACACCACTAGTGCCACCAGCGACCTGAAAGGGACAAAGGTCCTGAAAAATTGTCCATGAGAAAAGGGCAGTTCAGCCACATAAATAATGTATCTTTTTCAGCCTCTGTAGTCCAGGATTATAGACACATCCCAGTCAGAGCCTGAATAAAATATATTCATTCTCCCACAGAAATCAATAGAAAATAAGATGTTTAGACCACAGTTGGGAGTATAAAACCTTTGCTAAATTTGGGCCAGAAGATATACACCTGAAAAAGTAGTTATCAACTAGGAGCTTAAGGATTTGTTTTCTCAAAGCTTTACTGAATATAATAACTTCAGTGAATATTCACCTTAAAAGGTGAAAGTATAACCAATCTTTGTAAATGTTGTGTTCCACCAACTAAATAATACTAATTTGGCAATCTTTTTCATAATAGATGCACTTAAGGGTACCACTACCAGAGCACAGTCAATAGCCAAAACATTGACCTGCATGTGGTTCCATCTCCTCATAGTGATAATTTAGAGGCTGGTGAACATATATTTCATTCTTTATTTATCTTTAGCAGCTAAATATGCATAAAAGCGGTTAATTTCTCCTAGGTTCTAAAGAAAAGCATAGTGAAAATGTATCTTAAAGTTTTAAAATATGATATTTGTTTTAAAAGTATTTGATATTTCCTGAGATTTACTGAAGACTTTTTATTATTATAAAAACTAATTTATTCTTTTCTCTAATGTATACAGAATACCGCCAAAATGTTTCAGATATTCCCTAGTGTAGTTTCTCTATATTTTTAAAATTCAGAGAATGGAGAGAAAAAAAAAAGAAAGAGAAAAGAAAAGATTAAATCACTAGTGTGTTCACAGATCAATTACCTTGCAATAGTTCGGATAGGCAGATGGATGAAAGTGTCACATAGGCCTGACAGTGCAATATAACTTCTACTAAAGCTGAAAATCATTAAGACCTTTATAATATTTACTTTTCTGCTAATGATACTTATTTTAATCCCAGTTTGTACAATTCTGTGCCATGGCAGGATTAATTTCTATTATTAGGGGACATAGAATACAAACTCATCATATAAAATAAACTCATAATGTTAAATATGCTTTGCTTAATAATTCTTACGTGAGTCCTAAATGGAAGACCAATGTGCACATGATACGTAGTAAATGTATATGCACATAATATAGGCATAGCTGAGCAATTAATATAGTTCATAAAGGGCATAGGACTCTAATATACTTTCAGAGTGCAGTAGTCTTACATTCTGAACCATTTTCTATGGCTAGCATTCTAGGCTTAGGGTTCTAAGCACCAGTTTATTCAATGCTTAATTCAGTGTGATCAATTACTTGTTCAGGTTTTTTTACTTAATTAATTGATTAGATGGAATTAGTCTGTATGCACTTTTTTTTTTTCCAATAAGCAATATGCTATCATATAAGGATAATTTTAGTAACACGGGGCATGATAAATGCATATTTTCTAAATGGTTTGAAATACATATTCTTCTACATCTTCCTTTTGTTACTGAATATTCAAAATAAAAAAGTAGTTTTGTCATTAAAAAAAAAATGTGTTCAGCTTAATAGCTGTGGAACAACAGCTGTTCAGCACAATTGAAAATACCTTAGGATGCTCAATACCTTCAAATAGGAATACTTTTTAGAATAAAAAAAAAAAATTTCTTGTTATATTCTCCAGTATTTAATATAAATGCAGATTATCTGATAAAATCCCTGTGTTCTTACTCCTCTACACAAATTACAAAGATTCTCTGGGTTTGAGTTTGAGAAGTTGGATAATTTCCTACCCACCTCCAAGTCAGAATGGGAGTATCTTCAAGTGCTAGGACTGAAAGAAGTCCCCTCTTTCTCTGTTCCCATCTCCTGTTATTGAGTAGAGTTTTGAGTTCCCATCTGCCCTGTCTGTCCTGTGGAAGACAGCTGATGGACAGTCCATAGCTTTTTATATTTTTATGTATTCCAATTCACTGTAACTAATCATTATTCCAGGTTAATTTTGGCACAGAAAATAGAAGCTTTTAGTAGTTTTTTTTTTTTTTTTTTTTTTTTTTTTTTTTATATATAATTGAGCACCCTGTGAATAAGCGTGGTTAATATGGATATTAATAACAGTAAATACTATACTCTAAATTTGAAGTGAATTTCTTAACTTCCAGCTGTCAAAATATTTTTATTTAAAGCTTCACACTTCCTTAGTCGGCACCTGTGTTTTTTCTGCAAGATCTAGGATTTAAATAGTTTAAGTTACATGGCTAAGTTACATAGAAAGCTGGGGGCAGAACAGGAAAAAAGACACCCTTTCCTGGTGATCAGACATAACTATAAAATCATTCTTTATTGGTGAGACATAGCAGCTTAGCAGACACTGGCAGTCTTCAAATGTACATTTTCTGCTAAAAAATAAATAATAAACAACAAAATAGAGCAAGCTGCAGAAACATTAATCATGCACTGGCCTTTTCATATTCTCATCATATAGGATGAATGTGATGCTTCAACTGTATTAATCTGTAATCTCCACTTTTATGCTGATTTCAGCTTGTCAAATAAGCAGTTGCTCTCATAGTAACTTTGAAAGTACAAATAATAAGGCATTTTTAAAAGTATTTTTTGTGTCTGTAGATTATGCACTTTCCACGTGGAACAAAAGATTGGTTGATTTTTATTTATCTCTGATTGCTAGGATGTCATCCAGAAGGAAAATTTTTGAAGTATGGCTCCGGTGACCAAAAGTTACCAGAATAACCCGTTTGCTCAGGAGATTGTCATGAGATCACAGCCACGATTGCACTTCCCATGATCCTTGTTTTCTCCCCAGCCCTTATTACTCTCGACATGCTGAGAAACACTTATTTATTCATGCAACTGACTCATAAAGAAAACAATACTGCAGCCAAGCACTGGCTTCCACCCAGTCTACTGCTCTCGACATCTTTTATGTTATCTACAATCAAGTGGTTAGTCTGGAGCAGGCTGGATTTGCCCATGCACTGCCTGCATTCCAGATGTTATGGTAAAGAATGGAGTAAAGTAGAGGTGTTTATACAGGGGAGAGGTTACATATATCTGTATGTGTGAGGGTTAAGTCTGTGAATTTTGTCATATGTCAGTTACAAAACAACAAGAGCAAAAATAGATGTTTAACTTTACCTTTTTCATCATGTCTGACTGATATATCTCTACACTGCCTAGAGAACGAGGGAAAGCTAATGTGTCATTTACCTGGCAGCACTGAATCACTGCTAGACCAACACATCACAGTGCTGTTACACAAGTGCCATTCTTGACATATTGATGATGGATGTGCTTGAAAGTATGAAATTCTTGAGTTGCTACAAGCTATTAATGAACCAATGCTGCTTCAACTTGATTTCTGATTGCTAACTTGCTTTACAACTCCATGGTATTTATCAATTTTTTTTTTTAAGGCATTCACAATACTACAGAGTTACTGAACAAATCTTTCTAGAGTGCAACGTGCTTTTGGTTTAAATATTCAAGATAATTTTTCACTGAACTTTTTTATGTTAATTAAAGGGTAATTTGACTGTAAAACTTTTTTTTTTTAATCATTCGTATCTCCTTTGAAGATATGAATGAGATGTGTTTTGTATCATATCATACTCTATACTGGATTTTTATTTTTTTAGCAATGGGAAATTGAATTTTTTTTTTAGTCATAAAATGTGCAAAGTATGCTCAGTTAAAATGACCATACAGGGGTGTTTTGTGCCATTTGAGATGCTACTTCAGTGTCCAAGACATATGCATGCATGTGATAAATATAAAACAGAGACACTGAGTGGTGGTTCTCTGTACAGTATCTGTCAAATGCATATGGATATTTTGATTATTCATGATTGTCTCAAATTGTAATAGATGTCTGTTTAGACAACTGACTCCTACCACATTGATTTTATTGAATTAATCTTTAGAGATGATAATGAAATGCCAGACATCTAGTTCAGATGTTAATGTCTGCATTGTAGACACCTAAATTTTCACAAGCAAAAATCAGGGACTGGGTCTTATCCCAGGGCAGGAGCCCCAGAAACCATGAGCACAGCATGAGCAGTTATCATTCACTGGAGGTATGCAGCATCAAGTGATGGATAGCGCTAGTTTTTGGACATAGAAAGGGCAAAAATGAACATGTACGTAATACATGACCGCAGACCTGACAAAAGCAAACATTCATTATTTGTTATTAAGCACTTCATATATGGTGAAAACATTTTGGTTAATAAGAAGGTATAATGAGAGCCTCAGCCCTTCTAGGAAGACATCCAAAAGAGGAATAGAGTTGAGTCTTACTGCCTACCTTGGTTGGATCTGGGTGGTTGATGCTATTACATACTTGCTAGCAAGTGTCCCTCTCCTTCAGCAGAGGAAGAAGCCTATTTCTTGATTCACCGCTCACCACATAAATGCAGACACAGCAATCATATTTAAAGTATTTTACTAATTATGTTACTACATAATTGGGTTAAGAAAATCAGAAACCTAAACCCCAATGCATTTGTGTGTGTTTCTCCCCTAGCCTTCCTACATAACTGGATAATTAATGCTACAATATACAGTCAGTATCAACTTGGCCCAGGAGCTAATGACTGTGTGACAAGACCTTAAATTTATTAATGTAAAACATTTTAACTGTATGCGTATTATACTCATTTTATCTCCTTGAGTTGTTCAACTTTAAGAACACATAGATAATTGTAAACAGTAGTCCAATATATATACAGAAGTAACATCCTTTTTCCATTCACTGTTTCTATTTATACATGCAGAGATTGAAATATTCTTTTTACATCAGCATTTGACCTGAAATTTCTTATAAATTCAGTAGTAAAGTCATTATGCCCTGTGTCCTGAATTACAAAAATATTATCTTGTTTATGACTTTATTATGATTGACTGATATGTAGGATACATTTATGATTAACTATGCCAAGGTCATTGGGCTTATCCAGAATACCTTCATGTGGGAAAACATATCTAAGGAATGGGGCCTTCCCAGGGGAAGCGGCTACAGGGGCCTTCCCAGGGGAAGTGGCTGC
>JAWLRI010000998.1:1715172-1730713 GCA_034781795.1 Crypturellus tataupa
ACATTCCTTCAGATCAGGGAGTATCCGCTATCTTCTTTAGCTCAGCTCCTTGCAGCCACTTCCCCTGGGAAGGCCCCATTCCTTAGATATGTTTTCCCACACCTTCACTGGAAACAGACAACAAAAAACGTAGTGGTTAACTGTATTTTCTTGAAATTCCTGTTCTGTCATATAAGCATGGCCGAATTAATTCACCTGCCTTTCTTTTCCACTTTTAGTGGACAAAAAGCTACTAAGTAGAATTTGACCAAAAGTCAGAGCAATCTGTGACTGAAAACGTTTGTATTAGTCACAGTGCAATATCAGAACTGTTCATCCAGATTTATCCGAAATACTCTGAACGATCCTTATCAGAATAATTCTAGGAAGCACCATACTTAAACATGATCCACTTACTTACATTTTTATCCAATGTAAAAATGCATTAGTGACAAAAGTCTTTCTATCCCAGGAATTTCCTCTTTGCCTGAAAAGTGAAGTTGCATTCCTGGGAAGATGATGGTGCATCAAGAAAATAATACTCATAAACAAACTTTATCAGGAGAACAGAAATACAAATAGATCTGGGACCCCTCATTTTCCATTTTTTTCAAAATGATGACTTCCATTTCCTCACAAATAGTCTCAAACTCCTACATGCAATATTAAAATTTGATGTAAAAATAAACTTGTACAGCAGCATTGTGTAAATTGTTCCTTATAGTTGCTATTATTTTCTTTTTGTTTTCTTTCTTTTCTTAGTTCTTTTTGTTTTCTTTTCTTACTTGAAACCACTTACCTTTGACTGGAAAGAGCATTTTAAATATAATTAATTATGCATAATCTAGATCAAAGTCTTCCTTGGCTTAATGTAAAAGATGAAATGATTTTGGCCTACATATATAACAATAATAAAGTTTAAGTTTTTAGTAGGTTATTATTAAATGGATAATTACCATTGATAACATACTGTGGGAATTATGCTAATTACAGTTAAATATTATAGTATAAAACAATTCTTTTCTCTCTCCTGAGAATTTTAGAAATCTAGGTAATTAAAAATGATTAAGTTTTTTTTCTTATGTGTTGTCATAACCAAAATCCATTTATTCTTTAAAGGTCTCAATGATAATATTTCAGAAACAAGGCCATAAAGAAACTTTGAAACAAAATACGAATAAAACAATACTACTTTTCAAATTAATGTAAAATGAATCATCACTAAGCACTATTGAAGTTTAAAAGTTAGTGTTAAAATATGCTTATTTATATTTATGAATAGCCTCTATTATTCCAAATAGTCTTTTTGGTTTGTTTTTGTTTTCTCCGTTTCACCATGAAACATTTTAAAACAAACTATTAATACAAATGTATTTATTTTTCCTATTGCACCACTGAGGTTTATTTCTTCCAACATATAAACAGCCAGAAAAGTACCTTGACAAACTACACATGCTAGCATGTGGTTCACAATTAGAGCAGACTTCAGCTGAAGTTTTCATTATTTAGAGGTTCAGGAATTATTATACTCTCTGATATTAATTTCCCATCTGCCTTCACCATGCACAATATGATTTTTTCCAGTAAAAGAGAAAAAGAATTGCTGAGATTCTGTAACAGACAACTGATATAATGCTATGTCAGCAGCATGTTGCACAGAAACGGAAAAATTATTTCAAAATACTCTGTGATGTACTAAGAACTACTTCTGTTTGTTTTGTTTCTGTCAGAGCAATCTGAAGTATTTAATCTTGAATTAACTACACTTTTGCACGTGGAAATATGCAGCTTAAAATTCTTTTGGTTTAAGTCTTAAATGAAGAGTCTCAGTCTCTCAATCTTGTGTTTGTTTTTTTTTACTTCAAATTTAATATTTCCTTAGTTGCTCCTTACTTAATTGATGAGTTCAAAAACCAGGTAGCTTTGAATGTCCACAAGAAAAAAGTAGTCTGAATGGTATTTAATCCAAAAATTATGCCAATGCCTTTTAAAAGTTAAAAAAGTAATTATTCTTCAAATATTTTTTGAATAGAAAAAGAAAAATGAAGAACATTAATTTCTGAATCATGTGGCCTTTGTGAGAGAATCTTGATGAAGATACCTGGGAAAATGATAAATCTCTGCAAACAATAAATAGATTAATGCATAATTGAATTTTTATAGATCCTTCATCAGGTTACAGATTTATTTTGTTTTTATGAATCAGTTTATCATAGAGAAGAAAGCCAATAGTGAAGTGTGCAAGATAATATTACTGCAAGGCTGAAAAAAATCCTTATATGAATGGAAGCATCATTACGGAGAACAGACAAATTGAATAGAAGAGACAAAGGAATGGCTGTATACTGCCTAAACTCCTGCCTCCAAAAAGAAAAAAAAATGCCACACTATATCATATATCAGAAGACATGTATAAGTGGAATTAGGAATATTTCAGTCCTAATGTAAAAGGTATTGGGAAGAAATCTTCTCCGATGTTGTTCATAGTTTAGAGCATATTTGTGGCCAAGAAACATGAACTCAGAATGAAAGGGGTTCAGGGGAGGAGGGGTAGAATGATGAGAGGAATGGAAAGCATTGTTTACAAGAGGAGACTACAGGAGCTTAACTGATTTAGTCTAGCAAAACAAAACCTGAATGGAAAGTGACAGGTCTCTATAAATATCTCAAGGGTACAAACATCAGGAAAGGTAGAGAGAAAGATATAAAATATATATAAAATGTTGTCATGAAAAAGAACTGAGATAAACTGGTCCTGAACAGACTTAGGAAATATAGAAAAAAATATCTTGTAGAAGGGATAAAAGAAAATAAGATCTTTATCTCTAATGGTTGGGTGGGATCTATAACAATGCAATGTTTTCCTGGTGGTAAGAGAAAGATCACAAATAGTAGCAATTCATACAAATAAATCACAGAATCACAGTATCATAGAATGGTTGAAGTTGAAAAGTACCTCTGGAGATCATATTAGCCAACCCTGCTTCTCAAGCAAGTTCCCTAAAGCATGTTGTCCTGGACTCTATCCTAATTAAACTTAAATATTGTTTAAGAAGTTGATATCCATAGAAAATTCCAGAAAATAAACTATCCAGAAACTAACCTGCTAGAGAACAGAGTCAAAATAGCCTTGTAAAATTTCCTGTGGAAGATTTGCTTGGGGTTCCTAAACTGTTTTCTCCACCCTCTTAGCCATTTAAAAGCCATTAGGACCACCATTTCAGCCAAGCAGTTGCTGAGTCATCTACAGCTTGCCCAAGGTAATTTCAGAGTGAGAAATCTTTGAAATTAAACATACTTGTGTCTGAGGAGTAGGAGTGGTCCCATTCAGGTCCATGCAAAACACAGATTAAAGCTGTGCCTTTCAGCAGAGTGGGACCATACTCTTAGAATATTGGGCTAGAAAGGTGGCTTTGGCAGCCCTTTATGAAGCCAGCCTGTACAGATCGGAACATATAAATTTTGAAACTGGAAAGAGCAAGGGAAAAGAAATACGGCTTCAGCTTGTGCTTGGTAAAGTCAGTCGAGAAAGGAAGCATGGAAGATTAAATTCCCTGTTTTTCTGTTATTTGTGTTTTGCATCCAATATTTCCCTAATGTAAAATGAACAGGGATCCCTGACTGAAGAATAGCTGTGACTAACAAATCAGTATAAATATAGGAGCCTTGAAATTTTAAGTTTTTTTTGTTCTTTATCATTTTTTGCAGTTCAGAGCAATCTGAGCATCTGAGCTTGCAGCTCCATTTAAGAATGTTGTGGGATGGTTGCAAAATAGAGAAGAGAATACAATACTTTAAAATGTTCTGTAATTTCTTTAGTTTTTATTTCTTTAAACATCACTGATGGTACAATTTGTCATTGAGTCAGTATAATCTCTAGTAAAAAAATATAGCATATCAGGTTCTCAGATGTTAACTAATGACCTTTTTTTGTTGCTGCCACATGTGTATCATCTATCTTTCTATTTAAAAACAAGGAAATAGACAAACAACAAAACCGTCTTATGTTATCCAGGTCATTATTCCCTGAGGATTTACTGTGTCTTCATTTGTAAACCAGTATTAACACTCTTCATTGGTGACACATCTGTTTAAGGCTGTCTTTTTTTTAGGTGGTTTGTTTTCCATAAATATGTCAAGTAATGTTTGCTGTTTGGCATCTTCTCCTCATATTCAATTTTGTGTAGTCCACTGAATTCCATTCAGCCTGGCACAGCATGTCATCCTTTGTCTCTTGCAAAGTAGTCATTCCATTAGTTCTACTAGATGTAAAAGAATAATATCTCAATAGCATTACTTACAGTAAGAAAAAAAAAAAAATCTAAGCTTTAAATGTCATTTTTAATGAAAGAACAATCTTTTCATTTTGCTGCCAGAAGTTTTCTGATGTATTCCTGCTGTCAATTCCTACTCAGCACCAAAATTACTTAAAAAAATAAGGATATATATATATTTTTATGTTACAATTAGAGGGAAGAAAGATAAATAAAAGACAAGCTCTGACTGAGCAGAATTTGTGTGTGTGTGTGTGTCTGAACAAAAGAGACAGTTTGTAATTAATTTTCACTGTATTCCTTCTAAAAAATAATTACTTGATTGAATTAAATATTTCTGGCTTTTGCTCTGGAATATTTTTGACTTCTTTGGTTAAGCAAGCAGTCATATATTTCAAAACCTCCATTTTATTTTTTCTATGATTGATGATAAAACTGTCACTACATTTTTTTACTCTAATTTAGAATTTGCTACCTAATTTAGATTATTATTCTTGAAGCCGTCTTCTTAACGTTACACTGATATTCCTTAGGAAGCAGTCATTTTTTCCAAACACCATAAAAGAAACAAAATGTGTGATTATTATCTATTCTCAGAAATATTTTGGTTTAAAATCTGGACACCTGGAGAAAAAGTGGTTATCCAGAGTCTGCTCTTAACCAGAGTAGCTAGACAAAAAAGAAAGTCATGCTGATTATTGAGTGATAAACCAAGAGAAAACAATCAAATACTCAACCATACAATGAAATGGAATCATCACATTTCAAACAAAAATAGAAGTATTTTGAGTGCAAAAAGTGTTTTATCTTTTGTGGAAGAGAATACTCATTAAATTGGAAAAAAAAAATATCCTCATATTAAAAGGGAGACAGCAGAAAAAAAAAAAAAAAAAAATGAGGGAGAGCACCAGATAAGCCTTTGTCTAACCCACTGGTATTTGGACTACAGTTTTTACAAAATAGTGAAATATTCCCTACATTTCCCTTCATTGTAAGTAAACTCCCATTACGATCTCTCTTGAACTACAGAGAAATGAGAGGCTACTGGATCAAAGATGGAACAGGATCATTGAAATTTGTCCATTACTTGTCCATTAATAAATAAAAATAATAATTATAAAAATTGTAAAAAATATTAAAATAAATTAATATTAAAAATATTAAAATAAATGAAAATTAAAGTGAGACATGGTCTCACTTTACATGGAATTTATATGAGAATCTGGAGATCCTAAATATGAACATAATCCTTCAGATGATAGTCATAGAGCTTTATTTTGGTGTTCAAAGTATTCTATGATTACTCACCACAAATGTAGGATTTTTTTAATGAAAGTAGAGGACATATTTTATATGTTATCATAGTTGAAGAGAGGACAGATTCCCATGTCACTGCACAAAGAAAATTATTTTTAAAAAAGTATTATAGAAAGGTCAAGAGATTTAATGTCATATAAGTCTGTTAAAAACTTAAAATGCTTTCTCAAGCATTTTACAAAATTATGACAATATGGAGAAAAATTGTGTTACTAACATCAAAGCACAGAGACAATTTAACATACAATTTATTTATTTATTTACATATAGCAAAGATGAAACAGTATAAAATTTGGAGAGATAACTGATGATAGAAAAATTTGCTAGAGAAATTTCATGCCATTTATTTTGCTATTAGGGAAATAATGCTGATACAAACTTCACCTTCTTTTATATTTACTTCTACATAACCATGTATAGACATCTTACATTCTTTTTGTAGTGGAGCAGAATAGAGGGGAAAAATATGTTTGTTTATTATCTAGATTATGTTTGTTCATCATCCAAGTCCAGGCCTTTAACATTTTAAAGATGAGTCTTTGTCTCTAATATCTAGGCAAGATAACTATCAAAGATTAGCAACAGAAGCTCCTGCTGATGCTTGTTTCATATGGTATGCCTTGTGCTCTTTCTCTTTCCTGGATACCTAAGAAAGCCTTGCTGAAAAGTTAGTCAAAAGAAATGACATTGGAAGAGGAACTTCTAGAAAAGTAATGGGTCTTTATGCAATTTTGTCATATGTTATTTAGAAATGAAAAGCTTTAACAATTTAACAACAAAGAATAAGGGGAAAGGGGAAAAAAACTTCTTATTTCTTTTTTATTTAATTCTAGCTTGAAAGCCCTTTGTTTAAGCATTAAGCTGGATAAACTAGACAAAGGATAAATTGCTGGCTATACAACATTAGAAGGCTGGGAAGACTTTCAGCATTTGGAGAATACTGAAGCAAATGCTTACTGACAGAAAAAAAAAATAAGGAAAAGAAAATAGTGAAATGAGAGCTTGTTATTTAATGATGAGATACCAGCAGGGGCTCATGTTTGAGCACTCAAAACAGTGGGCATGGTGTTCAAAGAAACAGTGATATGATAGTAATAGAAATGTAATGGGTGATCAGAAAGCTGAGGAGCTGATTGAAATGTTAAATTCTTATAGAGGCCTGGTATTCAGATGTAGAAATCAAAAAAATATATATATACTATATGTTTATATATATTATATATATATAAATGTGTATATATAGTACATATACACACACACACATATATATACGAAAAGTGTGTGTGTGTTTATGTGTGTGTGTATATATATATGTATATACACTGCTACCTACAAGATTTTATCCTGTAAGCAGGCCTTTGTTTATTTGTTTGTTTGTTCTAAGATTTCTATTTCTACTCTATGAACATATTTCAAAAATTAATACAATCGTTAACCTGTAATGTAGTTTCCTGTAGAGACTCAGGGCTATGGCACCTTTCACTGATTTTAGTTGTATTATGATCTGATCCTTACTTCTATAGCAAAAAATGAAGTCACATATAAAAATGCATAGAAACTTGTGTTGCTAATATATTAACAAAAGCTAACACTGAAATGTTTCTCAAGAAAAACTCAAAATCTTTAAAATGGGCTAATCCCCATTGGTGCTTTCCATAATATCTACAGTCTTCTAGGCTGCTCTCTAAATTTAATCAAGACTTAATCCATAGAATGCATCTAATATAATCACAAAATATTAGTCTCAGTGCTCAGGAGTGGGAAGGAGACATTGGACATTGGACAAAATCAGGAGAAGTAATTAAAAAAAAAAGAAAGAGAGAAAGACAAAAGGGAAATTTCCTATAACAAAATAGCCCCTGCAGTAATACAACATCATAATAAGTCTAAAGTATCACCGACCCTTGGTGGAGTTATGAAGCATCCTGCAATTCAGGTCCTTCACTAAATGAAAATAAGCAAAATTAAAGATGAAGAAGACAGGGAGGTCCATTTTTTCCCCTATTTAATAATAATAATAATAATATGCTTTGTATGTACAAGTAAAATAAAAAAGAACATGATGTGTTTATATATTTAAATTCTGTCCCTCATTTGTTTCATTCTGCCACCATTTTATGTTTTAAGAATCGTCTTGCAAGTCATTTATCATTTTTTGCATTTCTGGCATTTTTTTTCCCACCTAATAATTTCATGCAGATGTGGTAAAATAACATGTGGATGTTTTAGAATGATATAGTTGACCTCTTACTGCAGGTTATGAGATATATTTGCTTATTAAGACCCTCATGTCCACAGTAGTCTAGAATGCTGTCAAATAGCCTGTGGCAAATTTATCTGAGACATAGTCTGACTCCTCCTTCCCTACTGCTTCATGGTGGTAATGGCCAGCAGATTGAGCAGCGTGCTTTCTTTAGCCTGGTAATATAGTACCATTCACCAAGAAAAAAAGGATGATGTAGAATATTTTCCCATATTTCCATGAATGAAGGAAATATTGATATTTTAAAGAAATCTGTCAGTGGAATTTGGAACAAATTCTGAGTGCTCATCAAATCTCTGAGAAAATTTACAGCATTCACAAGGAATGAAATTATTTTTCTAAGCAATATTAAGTTTATTTTCCCTTTCCTTACTGTATTCTATCTTCAGTAAGATAGTCATATATTCATAAATAAGTTTTTATACAATAACTAGAATAGTTCCTCCATCATCAACAGCTATTCACTATTGCTCTCACCTCATTGGTCAGTACATGGCTCCTTCCTGTATTTAGATATAAATATAGATATGTGTGTGTGTGTGCGTGTATTTGTATAAACACACACATGTGAGTTTATGTATGTACATATGCATTTTATTCCCTGGAAAGTAGAGTTTTACATTTTTTTTTTTGAATTATTTTTCAGTTAAGGTCTACATAACAGGATGGAAGCACTTTCCATATATTAACACACTAACTTGCTTAACTCTCCATAGAAATCAAAAAGTCATATCACCATTTATAGGGTTAAAAATATTTACACTCAATATACTTTTTTTTTTCTATACAAATTGCCACATACTTTCAGATTCCAATTTTCACATATACACACACACACAAAAAAAAACTTTTTTACTCTCTTCTGAATAAGTACCATTTTATCACATGCACTAAATGGAAAACAATGATCCTATAATAAGAATGGGAATATTATGGGAAGGGAAGAGAAGGGCAGGGGAGGGGAGGGCAGAAAAGGGGAGAGGAGAGGAAAAAATCTAAAAAGTAAAAAAAAATAAGACCCAGATTATTTATTCTTGAAAATCCATTGTTCTGTCTAATCAGAAGATCTGCTTTTGTAAAATCTGAAAATTACTTTCAAAAAATTACCTGAAATTGCAGCAAATCAAGCTCTTCTGTTTGTGTGTGTGGGGGTAAAGTGAATATTCATCTTATATTAAAATATTTTTTGTATCCATAGCACTTAAAATTAGCTAGTCTTCAGATTGTTAACTGTAATTCATTTAAATAATTATGGATGCCTGTTTTTATGCCTTAAATTACCTGAGTTCAGTAGAAGAACTAATTTCCACCCATTTGCACAAAATCAAAGGCTTTAAAACTACAACTAAAATTTATTTATTTTTCTCCCCACCCCATTTTGATGTGTTTGTCCATACGAAATGACACCTAGCATGAATTGGAGAAAAGTTTCTTTGGAAATAGCTGTGTCTCTTCATTAACTACAAAGAAACAGAGAAAAAAAAAAGTAAAAGAAAGTTCAGTTAATATGCAGAAAAATCAATTCTGCTTTTTCGTGTTCATCAAGAAAGATTTCTCAACTGCTGTTCCTGCCATTCAGTATGAGTTTCTTGCTTTTTGTGTAAATAGAAATGTAAGCATCAAAATTCCAATCTTGAAGTTGATTATTAACATATATTATTGGTATTCAGATCCAGAATTTTAAGATTCAACAGCTTTGCATTATTCAAAGGGAAAAGAAATTCCTAAACAAAAAATGTATTTTCCTTAGCACAGTTTTTGGATATATCTATGTCCATATACACACACACACACACATATATATATGTATATGCACATGTACATTCTCAAAAGTTTATGGCAGTATGAATTTCTGCTCAACAAATAAGAATGAAGAAATATATGAACACAGATTAAGAGCTAATGAAGTTTATAATAGATTTAGGTTCTACAGCTTTGTCTCACTTTCTTCCTGTAGCTTCATTTTTCTTCTCCTGTCAACAAGAAACTGTCACGTTTCAGAGTGACCATTTACCATGATTTACAACACAGTATAAAGCACAGTGTTTTAGGCTTGCTTGAATTCTATTTAAAAGACAAAACAGAGATAACAACTTTATTGTATCTGTGAGAAATGCTTGTTTATTTGGTGATAAGCACTAATTTCTGTCATCATGTTCATTCATCATGACATGGTGAAATGAAACTCTACAATTACAAGTGAATTCAAATAATGCACCTTTAGATAATGTCACCTACTCCTCAATAAATAATCCAGTAATTTGTCTTGAAAATACACTCTCCCAAACACCACTATTCTTTCCTGTCCTATTATAAAGATTTAGAACCTTCACAGATTCTCCATTAGCTGACTTGCCTTTATGTGGCGCATGTGTCTAATAAAGTGGAAGTATTTTGTTCTCATCAGTTAAAGCAATCTTTGTCATTTTATTTATAACTTGGCTTTTAAAACACTGACAGGATACCAGACAACATTTATAAAGCATGTCTGGAAGCAATATATTTGTTCTTGTTAACTGAAATCTATTCACCTTGAAAGTATGAGCTCATGAAGGATAAATGACCCAGAAGATAAGATCATTCTTATTAGGAAAGAAAAAGAATGGACTCACCAAGATATAAATTAAACTGAAAGCATGTTTATTGTCCTAAATTATCCAAGTAAATAAAAGAAAACTAATGATTAGTGTGTGTATTCATATATACTCAAATGTAATTAACTTAGATCTTCTGATGATTTATCTGATTTTGTCTAAACCTTTTATTTATATCTTACTGTACAATATGGGATTGTACTTTTTACTATGCACAGGCAATTTTTAGTGAAACTAAAGACAGTTGTGTACATAAATTAAGGGAGATAATTCGACCTCCTATTAATTTTTTCTTTTTTTCTTTTTTTTTTTTTTCAAGTTGCTTGCCAGCTTGCATTGAGTAGGATGGCCTTCCTTGTTGTAGGAAGTTAGCCAAAAAGAAAGTTAAGCCAAAAGTTAGGTTGCTATCAGAGGTTGCTATTAGATTGCTGAACTATTCATTTGGATACTATAACAGGTAACACTATCAGAAAAAGTCTCCTATCAACTATCTATCTTGGTTCTCAGTCATGTTTATCATCCTCTATGAATGCCTGTTTGCATTGTCTGAATATACAGGAAGAGTGTCAGATTTCATTAACACCTTTTCATTACTAATGACAGGCTTTTAACATTCCTTCACTGTATATATTATACATATATATAGAAGAAAATTCAAAGCATAACTTCTGAAATCTCAGATTGACAATACAGTAAACTGATTAAGAAACATACAGTCACAAAGATACACCAGTACAAGGCACTGAGATCATATAGATGATGGTTACCCTTCAGCAAAAAGATATTGGTACAAAACCGTCTTTTTTTTTTTTTTTTTAATCTTTGATATCATCTTTATTTCACTCAGACAGATCCTCAATCTGTTCTAATAAGCTCTTTTCTCCCATGATTTCATGAATAGACCAGCAGAAAGACACATCTATATCTTTTTCAATTTTTTTCAATTAAAAATATTTTATTGAAAATTCGTTTATTATTATAAAGATCCTATTGCGAAGTTTGCAATCCTTCCTCAATCAGCAAAAGTCTGTTTACAATGAGGTAGTAGTGCCCCTTCAAATTATCATATTCACATGCACCCTTGATAAACATAGCATATTTTAGAAGTCAATTCCAAGATCACAGTCATCTGAGACATTATTTACTTTGTAAATCAATTACCCCAGAATTTCTGTTTAGCTTCTAGTGTAAAACCACTTTTTGAAGATGGGTACATCTGGTTCTGACTTTATAGCTCCTATTACAGGTACTAGTGCTGAAGAGAGTGTGGAGATCTGACTGAGAGGATGATATCTAGTTGCAATATAAGACATTTCTGAAAAGCACGAAAATGTAGCCACAATATTTTAAACTCACTGTCCTGCTCCAGAACTGAAGGAAAATATCAGAAGTCCTTTCTCTAGCTTATGTATGATTTCAGTAAGTCCATGAGTGATCTCAGTAGGGCACGGTGAGTTCTCTCAGGAGGGCATGCTGCCATCTTTATAAAACAGCAACAAATGCTGCAGTGTCCTCCAATATGTCTGTGGTCCTCTTTCTGGAGTGTGACTATATTTCACAACAACTCTTCACCATTCACAGTGGGTGGATGTGAATAGGATAGAATACAAATATGAAGAACTGGAATGGGCTAAGAGCCACAGCAGCTGTCCAGCAGGAAAAAATATACCCTTAATACCACACTTTAAAGGACTGAACAGATGAGTGCATGGGATATCTTACCTGCACAGATATAAGCATTAAAATGAAGATACATGAGTTTTTGGTACAAGGCGAGCATTATGGGATAGATATAGATAGTCTATAAAAAGCAGACAAGTTTGCACTTACTCAGCAGTGAAGCTGTACCCTATTTGCTTTCTTGAGATTTCTCCCATCATCTGAATGACACGTGAATGTCATTGTTTTCATTCAACCACTGTAGAAATCTTTATCCAGCCCTTCATCTTTCATTCTGTTTTGTGATTTGACTCTTCTATATCATTGTCATTATAACTCTTTTCCCCAATGAGGTCCAAAATTCTTCAGTCTTACAAGTCCTTCATTACAGAATTGAAGTGCTTTATATTCTCCCACATGGAAATAAGATATGATAGCATCAATATCACCTTATAACCCCACTTCCCTTGCTCTTGATTCACTTCAAAATTAACTCACAGAGTTTAAAAAGACTTCCAAAATACACCAGAAACTTTTTCAATCCAAATTTTGACACATTTGATTTATTTCCAGTCTTCCTATACTAACTATTCAGGAAAAGTTAATAGCAAAAGAGAAGAAATAGCACAGGAGATTACTTTTTAAAATAGAAAAAAAATGGAATGAAATAACTAAGCAGGATTTACGAAGAATAGTTTTTAACAGACTACAATGTTCCCAATAAAAAAGCTTAGTTCAATTAGGACTTTACTCAGTTACATAGATATTAATGTATGTACACAGACCCTACCATTTATCCTTTCCATTATGAGGATTTCAGCACTACGAGGCCAGCCCAGAAAGCATGAAAGCATGAACTAATATGCATCATATGCAAATAGGGAAAACCTGATTCAAAGCAAGAGAAAGGAGTAGCTTTTTTATCAATAATAACTCCTTGCCAAAGGATGTTTTAGGTGCTGAAGGTTTACAAGGCTTCAGAAGAGGGAAGAGACGATCATAGAAGGAATTTATGAGCATCTGAGATGAGTCAATGGTGACTAAATTCACAGTAATCATATGTATGTTAGCAAATGCATGAACTGCAAATGTTTGAAGGACAATAGGCTACAAGGAAAGACTGTGCATGATACTAGATATAATTTAGATACTTGCCTGATAATAGTCAAAGAAAAGGCATGTGGGAGAATAGGGAGTCAGCCGTGAAAAACACCTGTGGCTGCACAGTGAGGGCCTCTGTGTCCTCCCTGCAACCTACAGAGCCAGCTCATGCCCCCTGCGCGAACTTTAGTCCAGCACATGCGCAGATGGGATTGTACAGTGGGGTACAGTTGCCCCCTGTACGACCCCTGGGCATTGGGCATGCTCAGTCAGGTCGGTAGACCTGACTGAGCAACTCATCTCACAAGTGAGGAAGGCTCTGGAAACCTGGAGGTGGGGGCCGGAGCAGTTTGCCTTAGCCAGCGGACCGCCCACCGACAGGGTTTCGCCAACCACCTAGGGGCCGTAATTACCATACCGCCAATCCCATGTATCACTCCTCCCTATCTCCTCCCCCTTCTGTCTCTATTTAAGTTAATGTTACGCCATAATAAACTTGGCGGTCGACCCTGACTCGTGTGGAGTGTCATTATTACGTCGGTCGTCCCTTGAGACACGCCCCTATATCAAGTGCACCCGCGATACCCACTTCCTAGCTAACAGTGCCTCGGGATCGTGACATCAGGAGCCGGCGATCCCCTTCCTTCAGCTGGATCCCGGGACCGGTAAGGGGGAGCCTCAGCCCCTTAGAGGAGAGGGTGGAGTCTAATCATCATCGGGACGCCGAGAGGGAACCCGAACACGCGCCTGCTGGCCCAACTCCTGCCGGGGTCCTTACACCGGGCCGGCGATTCACAACAAAGGCATTACCACAGGTGAACAGGTCTGAGACTACCTGGCTTTTGTTATATTAGACATCAAATCTGTTCTCTTTTCTATAAAGCAGTTATAAAGGGAGTTTAACTGGAAAGAGTAAGCGTAATGAAAAATGACAGGAAAGATCTTTCAACTCATGAAAATACCTGTACAAATATTTGCCGGATGAGATGTCATTTCACAATAACCACAACATAGGATTTATAGCAAATTCATGAAAAAATTGGAGTGGAATACTTGCATTGTACATAACTCAGTTTATCTTGTAATTTTGCTGCTTTATTCTCTCTTCTTGTTTGCTCTGAAGAAACAAATACCTACTTTATGCTATTTGTCCAGCTTGTCAGTACTATAGAGGAGCAGGATTTAAGTGCAAATATTTCTTGAGATATCAGATCTTCCTGTCCTTGAGAATCTCTTCTGTCAATTTTAAAAGACACACATCTGAAACAAAGGAAATCGGTGGTACCCAAAGACAAGTTTCAAGGATATTGTGGATTTCCCCAATTATTCTTGTCAGTTCCCTTAGGTATTTTAAGTGGCAACAGATATTGCCAAAAAATAGCCTCAAGGAATGAAGAAAACATGTAAAAAAAATCACAAGGAACAGTTAATAAAGAGTCTGGGGAATAAAAATTTAAGGTTCAACAGGAAAACTCACCTTTTGTCCCAAAAATATGATTCAAACACACAGCTTTTAGGAATACAAGGCAAGACAAGCCAAATTATGAACGGACAATGAAAAAAAACAAAAAAAAACAAAAAAAAAAAAAAAAAAAGAATTATAATCAACCTCCGTGTCATCAGTATGGCTCAGATGCACAGAAAAACTGTAACTTGGTGTTAAAAGAAGTTCAGTTAGACTTCTGACTCTTTATCCTGTAAATGTGCAAAAACAAAAAGTGCCTACTGGAAGTTGGATTCAGAGGAATACACTGTCACAGATAGCTGATTTCGCAGACATAAATCAGGCAAAGCAGAATTCTCTTTACATTATATAATGCAGTATTAGAAACATACTGATTTTAATAACCTATTCTGGATCTTACCAGAACAAAATTGGCAAGAGAACAGTAAAAATGAGCATTCTTTTCAGTCATAAAATTCATTTTAATAAGGAACAGAGGAACAGCTGTCCTCAGAACAATTTATCTTTGAAGAATGTGGGACAAAAACAAACAAAACCTTCTACAATTTTAATATGGTCTTAAAAATACACATGTTCCAACTAGTCAGAGTAAGTATGCATGATACTTGATACATCATGAAGTCTTCTCTCATCTGTGTGTTTGCTTTTGTGTAGTATGTATTTACTTTTGTTTTGACATTAAATAGGGAGAAAAAAAATAATAATACTATGCTTTAGAGAAGTACAAGAAGGATTTGGAGCTGCTGGAGAGAGTCCAGCACAGGCCCACGATGATGATCAGGGGCCTGGAACATCTGCCCTATGAGGAGAGATTGAGGGAGCTGGGCCTGTTCAGCCTGGAGAAGAGAAGGCTGAGAGGGGATCTAATTAGTGTGTACAAGTACCTCAA
>JAWLRI010000998.1:1733349-1752382 GCA_034781795.1 Crypturellus tataupa
TCCTCTCCTCTCCTCTCCTCTCCTCTCCTCTCCTCTACTCTCCTCTCCTCTCCTCTCCCCCCTTTTTGCTTTGCATTTAATGAAGTATTCAATATAATTAGAGTAGGGTATCTCTAGGTATCCTAGAGAAAGAAAGGTTTAGTCACAATATTTTACAGTTGCAATATTAGTGGTTTATTGGAAGGAGAACTTATTTGCACTGAAGTAGAATAGAAAAAATAATTGTGGGCTTGATTGTTTGTTTTGCTTTGTGTTACCATATTTCTGTATGAAAACGAGAGAAGAATTTTATTTTTTTTTATTTGATTGTGAGGTAAAGTGATTGCGGAGATAAAGAGAAGCAGGACTTAAGAGCACTACTAACAGTGGAGTAAACTCTCTCTTTTTGGCCTGGAAACATAGGTGAGTCAAAAGAGCAGTCTATAACAACATGACTGTCATAGAGATTGTGAACAGGAAGGTCCTATTTACCACATTTTCTCAGTGAAAGATCTATAGACAGCAGACTCAGAACAGAGAAAATGAAATATTTCTTTACGCACAGCACAGTTAAGCTATTGAGCCGTTTGCCACTGGACATTCTGAGTGACAGATATTTATACTTTCAAAAGAGGACTTGGACACAGTCTTGAAGAAAAATGCTTTGAGGTCTGTCACATAGAAGGAAATCACTTCTGTGATTTCTAGGAAAACATCCCAGTATGTATCTTGCTCCTATACTCTTTCCTAAGCATTGCTACTGTCAGAAGCAGCAAACTGAACTCGGAGCTGAAACTGAACCTTGTATTGACTTGCTATGTCTCTTTATGTTATATCCTTATGCATGTTATTTTGAACATGAACTAATTTGTTTTACATACATCTTTCCATAAGAGAATAAGGTTTGATTTGGTGAAATGTCTATCTAGGATTCTGCTCCAATTTACAAGCACATTACCATTCTGTTCTTGCTTTCCGTATATTATTATTCTCTTTCTTGGTAGAAAGACAAATAAAAGAGTTTAGCAAGGAGTTTAGAATAGCACCAAAATCTCACAAAACCTGAGCAAGATATAACATTGAATTTTCATTTAAGTTATAAATCCTCATTGTGTTTACAAATATAAATACAGATAAACAGTTTAGTGCACGCCTCTTCTAGAAAGCGTTTTGCACAAGTAAGTGCAAATATCAGGATTGTTGTTTCATTTTCATAGTTTATTTATGATATCATTGAATACATAATGCAAATTGTCTTTGCCAAAGCTGAAAATGAAAACGGAGAGGAATTCAGTTACAAGTCACTGTGAGTATAGATACATCAAGTTAAAAGCACTGTCTAATGTATCATCCACCATTAGGGTTCCTTTTTTTTTGTTTTGTTTTTTTGCTATTGCAACTTTTAACAAACTTGAATATATTTCTTTTGCAAAAAGTTCAGCAGATAAACATAAAATTTCTTCATGTCTCATGATTTTATTGTAGAAGTTTGAGCTTTTCTGTTGATTTATCATTGCAAAGTGACTCCAGTCCTGACGATCTACAGGGACAATATCTCTAATGATTGCTGAAAATCATAATAAAATATCATTTCTTTATATGAATATTTTTAAAATTCTGAGGTTCTAATGAAAATGATGAATACAGCCAGCAAGTACTCTCAAAAAAGAAATGTGTTTTGACAGCTTTTTTTTAAGTGAAATTAACTATGAGAGGGAAAAATAATGAATTTTGGAGTCTGTTCTACTATGATAAAATATGTTATTTCATGTCACAGAGAAGCATATAAAGTTTCTGTAAGATATACTACCCTCTCTTTTTGTAAAATTTGTCTAGGTAATTGGAAGAAATTAGATAGCTTTCCATTCCATGTGGGTTCCTTTCCACTGTTTATAGGAATTATATATATGATTGATCACAAAAATATTCTATGGCATACAAAGCCATACATCAGGCTATGAGGACAAATAAAAAATTGTTCAGTCCACATTCAGCGAGAGCTGGAGATAAGGAGGAAGAAGGAGAAATTATTGCTGTCTGCTTTATCTAAAGCATATTTATGAGAGCATTCATACTGCCTACCAAATTGGCCTGAGAATCACTCAAAATGTACGATGAAAATATATAAATAGGAATTTTGTGTGCGTTTAGACTTTGAAAGCAGAAGTTTAGGGTTCAAACTCTAAATCAAGAGCCCTAAAAATCAATAATAATGAAAACAAAGCAATATAATAGTAAATATTGCAACTGTTAACATTTATTCCAGCCAGATCAACATCAAAGCATCTCTCAGTCATCTTGCAAGTGCTGCAAATCTGACTTTAGGACTCAGTAATTCCATGATTTCCTTCTTTATACCAGCCTCCCTAAGAAGATTTTTTTTTTTATTTTGAAGCCAGTAAAGTTGTAAAATTGCTTGACTTATGTATTAAATCATGTATTTTCATATTTGAAAAATAAGCACTGAAAATGAAATACCAGCACAAATAGTTTTAACAGCTTGATGTAACTTTGTCTATTTTTTTTTTTCATTAAATAATGGAAAGATGCATTGCCATAGCCAACTTCATGAGAGTTACTTATGGTCGATTAATTTTATAATACTATGGTAAGGAAGACTTAATTTTATCTATGTTGTTACTGAGTCTGTAAATGATACAATAATAAAATTTTGTGGACTTATGACAAATCTAATTTTTGTTGAGTAAATACTATTATCTAGGCCTTGTTTTCTAGATGAGTGGAGAAAAAAAATGTGTTCTCAGTGGCCTTGTAAAATAAACATGTCATGATTTTAATGTCAGAAGTGGCTTCACTCAGATGGAAATGATTTATTATCATGAAATAGTTTAATGTTGTCTAATGTATTGAACAGAAAATTAAAAGGGTAAAAATTTAATTGTTCAAGCCTTTTTATGGATCCTTGCACTGGTGATCACATATGGACCACTGACAGGGACTATTTCATATATGTTCTAAGATCTCAGAGCACCCATACCTTTGCTTGGTCGTGACTGAGCTGTTATTTCCAATGAAAATGGAAATAAGGGCTTGTTAAGTCATGACCTCACTGTAAGATTCACAAACAGTATTAAATTCACATCTTGTATCTTCAAACCATTAAAATCTTTTAGAAGCACCAAAATGCAGAGGTGCTGATGAGATAGGTATTTAGACTGTAGACTTTTCTATGACTTACTGTAATGGAACAATTATTTAAAACAGTTGCAAAGATACATCTCCGCATTTTTGCAACTATACTATTTTTTTGATCTAACAAACAAAACTATGGGCTCAGACTGTCAGATAATAAAGACTCCTAAAACTATGGAAACAAGTATTTACAAGGTATTCTTTATAAATATCAGACAAACCTACTGCAGCTTCCCTGTCTCTGTGTAATAGATAGTTTGCTTCACTCAGCTGGGCAGAACTGTCTTTTCTGTAGACATACTGGCTAAAAAATTATTTCTTGACTTCTCATGTGATTATAGCGTTACTGAACCTCGCGCAGTAAGTGTGGAAAGAGAAAGATCTATACTCAACTGTTTTTCATTGGTTTTCAAATATGCTTATGGTTCTAAAGGTCAAAATATAATTTTTCTTGATTTTTACTTAACGGTAAAATCAGAATTGATTTTTAAATCTCTTATTAATATATCTGGAGTTGTTTCACTTTCCCTCCCTGTGAATTCAATTTCACTTTTTTATTCATTTCTGTGGTTAATCTGAAGACAGATGTAGAATCACACAATCTAAATATTAACAACATGAAGAGTCCTTTTCTGGAATGAAGCATTTGAAGTTTTTCCTTCAAAACTTTTTGTCTTTCAGGGTTTCAATCATATCCACTTGAAAATAAAAATTATAAAATGAAGTAAATGATTCAACTAAAATGAATTTTCTTTCACAGACAGTATAAGGATGTTTAGATTTATTTCTAAACTGAAATGAAACCAAATTTAAAATCCTTCACAGAATGATCAATAAAAGATGAATACAATATGAACAAAATGAGATCAAACTTATCAAAATACAGTCGAGAAGTTGTATTCAAGATTAATTTGTCCCAACAACATTCTAATTAAAATTCTGATTAAAAAAGCTAAGTCCTTACCATAAAAACTGTTTATAGAAATCAGCACATTTTCTTCAATGTGGATACAGGTGTAACCTGCAAAAAGTAAGAGCCTAAACCTACAACTCTCTTCTCCAAGGAATAAACTCATTAGTTTTTTACAGAAATTAAAGTAATTCTTTATAAACTATAACCTCCATACAACACTGTGAAAAAATCATTAGGCCATCATAGTTACTGTAGATTTTCCCTAATGAATAGAGCCCCAAGTGCTATAGTTAAGACCTTAGTTAATTAAACATTAATCTCTTCATTTACTTACTCATCTCTTCAGAACTTTATTACAGAACTAGTTTTAGAATCATTTATCATTTATGTAATATGAAGTAAAAATAAATATATTTAATCATACTTTAATCAAACCAGCAATTCATCAATTAATACAGCATATTGCACCTACTCTACAACTGTCTAATTAAGACTTTAAAATTTGCAATTCAGAGGAAAATAACAATGCCTTCAATGATATCTTGGAGCCGCACTTCAATACCCATTCCCATATTTTGATAAACTGATTGCATTTCACAAACTGACAAGGCTTCCAGATATCATTAGCATGCTATTTTCTTCTTTAAGAAAGTGATTTCTTGAAGACAAGGTATTGGACTAGATTTTTTTTTTTCACAGAATATGCACTTGCAGTTTGTCTAAGTTGTTAAACGGGCTCTTAATCCAATGAAAGAACCTAAGGACACCTGTTATATCAACATCCTTGCTATAAAAATCCTGCTGCTGTTCCATGAATTATTTCCTGTTTAATATTAGTTCTATCTCTCAATTCCATATTCCCTCTAACACTGCCTCCACCTCATTTTATTTTTGACTAGCAGAATATACCAAATGGCGTGTAAACTCTATATTTATGAGAAAACCTAAATAAAGATATTCGACCATTGATCTTTCCCTGGAAAAGGATAGCCGAGGGGAAGACTTTTGAGTCATTACAAATTTTTGTGTTTTGACAAAATCTATTTAAACTTGTTCACAATTTAATTTAATGGGCTCTTCAGTGATTACCCCGCAACAGATTTTACATCTATTTTTATTACAGTGAAGCTGTCTGAAACACAGTATGTCTGGTATATTCATCATGTACCAAAAACTTTTTGTGATGAGTGAGTGCCTCTACTTCTTATTGCTTCCAGCAACTAAGTAGAAATTTGAGAACATTTGAAATGTGCAAATATTTTGCATGACAAATCAGGTTTTCTGTACTGCTGGATTAATGATTTTTTATCCTTTTTCTTTAGGATGTAAAAGGGAATGCTAAGATATTCTTCACACTGTTGATCATAAGACTAGTTTTTGGAGTTATTGTAAAACTGACACTAAAAATTTATGCTCACTGAAACATGATTAAGCAAAGAAGAAAATTAGTTCAAGATAATTTTTAGCAGTTATTTATATTCAATTAACAGTATCCCATAAGGGGAAAAAAAGTCTAAATCTCTCACACTTAATCTCCTCCATTTAATGGAGACTTAGCAATAGAACATAGTATATAAATTGTAAAAAAAAAATCTATTGCAAAATTATTATTTTTATTACTATTTTCACTGAAAAATCACAACTGGACAGACATATATAGCTTATATATCTAACCTGTAAGCTTTTTCTACTTGCCTGCACTTTCAGAACTATTTAGTTTTTTGTAACTGTTCTAAACAGTCCTCCCAGTCCCCTTACCTATCCATATCAATAATTTCACCCTTTACCAAATCTAAAGTACTGGTTAAGTAAATGGTCTGGCATTATACCTATATAAAAAAGACTAGAGAAAAATTGATTAACATTACAGTGAAAAACAAAACATGTCTGGTATGAACATCAGTGTGTTATTTATGTTTATAAAGGACTTCTGATTTTCACACTCTCACTGGGCTCAGTGTTGTTCAACTTATCATCAATGACTTGGAAAAGAAGACAGAGTGCATCCTCAACAGGTTTACAGATGATACCAAATTGGGTGGAGTGGCTGACACTCCAGAAGGCTGTGCTGCCATTCAGAGGGATCTGGATAGCAAGTTGGAGAGTTGGGCAAAGAGGAACATCATGCGACTGAGCAAAGGGGACATGCAAAGGGTCCCTAACCTGGGGATGAATAACCCCAGACACTGACTAGAGATCAACCTGTTGGAAATCAGCTCCACAGAGAGGGATTTGGGAGTCCTGATTGATTGACAAGTTAACCATGAGGCAGCATTGTGCCCTTGTGGCCAGGAAGGCCAATGAGATCCAGGCCTGCATCAGGAGGAGTGTGGCAAGCAGGTAGAGGGAGGGGATCCTGCCCTATCCTCAGTTGTTGTGAGGCCACACCTGCAGAACTGTGTGCAGTTCTGGGCTCCGCAGTACAAGAGGGATGTGGAGCTTCTAGAGAGGGTCCAGTGTAGAGCGTCAAAGATGATTAAGGGACTGGAGCATCTATCTTATGAGGAAAGACTAAGCGAGCTGGGCCTGTTCAGGAGGTCTGATCAATATGTATAAATACCTGAGTAGGGAGAATGCGCCCAAACTCTTCTCTGTGGTGGCAAGTGACAGGACAAGGGGTAATGGGTACAAATTGAAACACAGGTAGTTCCATCTCCATGTGAGGAAGAACTTCTTTCCTGTGAGGGAGACAGAGCCCTGGCACAGGCTACCTAGAGAGGCTGTGGAGTCCTCGTCTCTAGAGATCTTCCAAACCTGCCTGGATGCCACCCTGTACCACACCCTGTACCCTGCTAGTGCAGGGGGGTTGGACTAGATGATCTCTAGAGGTCCTTTCCAACCTTAGGCATTCTGTGATTCTGTGATCTCATGAGTTTAGTAAGCTCAAAGAGCTTGGTCTTTTTGTTGATACAGGAAATAAGAATTAGATTAATTTTGATATAAATAGTGAGCAGAAAGGGTCAAATTAACAAATGATAAGTCCAAATAGATTAAAAATGCATTAAATTAGCTTTTTCTGTTAAAAACTTAACCAAGATACTGATGCTTGAACTGGAAAATAGTTCTCAATGTCTGTGAAATTTTTTGCAGATTTTGACTGAAGCCATTGACAATAAGGAAAAACATTAGTCAGCATTTCATATACAGAAGAAACTTATTTTTAAAAACTTTCCAGGAAAAAAGTATGAAGAGATGAAGATGATATAGAAATAAATTTTCTTTCATGAATTATTTAAATTAGGCCATATTCAGATGTTGAGTAAACATTGATTTCAGTAGAGTTGCACCTGTTTACAATAATTTGAAATTTGTCTCTTGCAAAGACTATAATTTACATATATTTAATTAAAGAAAAATAAAACAGCTAAGAACTTACACTCTATGTGACTAAAGAATAAAAAAGCTGCTGACTTTTTAACATATTACTTAGTTTTTTACTCAGCAATAATGACCTGCTGTTTTCCACACTGTAGCAGCATTGAAAAGTCATAAATCTTAGAGCCAGAGACTGCCAGCCTACTCAACAGAAAGGTCAGACCTCTCCTGCAAGCTATTGCCTTTTGTTAAATAAGTCAGGGCTCCAAAGCTCCAGTGAAGAATGCTTTTCAGTGACAAATCTTTAGTGTTGATGTTTCAGGGCGGTCCTTCCCTTTGTGTTCACAAGCAAATTGAATACTCCTTCCTAGAGTACTTGGTACTTTCATCTAAGCATCTAGGTAGACACCTTTTCAGGTATCTTATAGGCTGCAAGTAATGGATAAAACCTAAAATTTGAAAGTTTTTTGTTTGTTTTTTAATCAGGCCTACAGATGAACAACAAAATCACAGAGATCAACATTTAGGAGACTAGACGTTCAAAATGTGAATATCAGAAAGTTTGCTTGCAATTTAAAAATATCTCCATATCTATAATTTACTTGGCTATCTTTGCTGAATCCATACTAGCTCATGGGCTGCTTAGTTCCAGTCACATTTTGAAATGCAACCATAGAATCATAGAATTCTTAAGGTTGGAAGGGACCTCTAGAAGTCATAATCCAATCCCCCTGCACACACAGGATCACCTAGAGCCTGTGGCAATCGTCTTTTAGTTTTTGAGTAAGAGTCCTATACTGTTCACTAAGTCCCAGTGAGGGTTCAAATTTTCCAATTTTATCAGTAGATCTTGGACTACTGAAAGAGACAGCAACATCATTTATAAGCATTGTCTTTGCCTTGTTTCCAGAATAACCTAGGGAAAAAAAAAAAAGGAAAAGGAAAAAATGAAAAAAAAAAGTCATTACACTGAAGGAAAGGTGTGAAATATCAACACAAAAACTTCTATACAGTTTCAGGAAGAGTTACCCCTTATTGTTGTTGCTCCTTCCATATGACTTTTAGACAGCTGTGACCTGTTTGTCTCAATACCTAATTAAACACACAGAATTGCTAAAATGACAGCATTGATATTCACTATAAGACTTCTTTTATCTGTTACAATCAAGCGGTATATTTGGTATTGTAAACTCTCTATATGGCAGAGTTGACATTTCACTTGGCCAAAAATTTCACCTCTCATCTTGATTAATTCCTTATAAGGTAGCAGAGGACAAATTCTGTTTTAATAAGTGTGAGTCATGGGCTGTGGGATGCTTACTGGTGCTGCCAGCTACTCTAGATATACTGTGTTAATCTTTCCAGTGATGCTTTCACTTTTTTTTTCTCTCATGCTTACTACAAACACTTTAGAGATGACAGCATTAGGAGATTATTTTTTCATGAAAGAGGTCAATTAGCTGTGCAGATATTAGAGAAAAAATGTAGCTACACACCAACATGCTTTAGAGATATGAATTTATGAATTCTTGGTGCATTTCAAATAGGTAGAATTCATCTTATCTATCAAAAGTTTGCAGGGTTCTCCAGGATTTGCATTGATCTGCAATGATAGGAACTGATTATATTTTTGAAAACATGATGGTTTTACCTTCTAAGAAGTGTCAAAGTATCATCTAGATGATGCTCTGGAAATTGAACCCTGCTAGCTGAGCAAGGGCAAAATGCGATTGTGGAACTCATCTTTCCTAATTCTACACATATAAAATATAAATATCTTATCATAGACATCGTTGCCCATGTAAATAGACTGCCTGTGTATCAGTGGGGAATTTGCTTTTTATCAGTTAGAAGATTTTTTAAATTAGATATAATGAGAATTTAAAATTGTTTAGAAGCCATGTTCCTTAGGAAAAAAATATTTATATAAATATATACAATGTATGTCTGTTATCTGGTGTGTTGCAAGTGGCAGGGGAAAGAATCAAGTAAAATAAAAAAAAAAATCCAAAGTAGTCACCTCATTCCAAGACTCAGTAAAAATATTTTTTTAAACATCCTCAAATTAAATCTGAATGTGTTCTATGCTTTAACACAGTGGAAACATCCGTCATAAAATCATGTACAATAACCAAAGTCCAGGAGTTGTAATATGTGTCTGCACCAGAATATTAAAACTAGCAAGGAAGGATCCTCTTCATCCTGAGATAATTGTCTAAAACAGTGTAAGGAACTACTTACTACAATTGCCAATTTATCTTGATTGATCAGTTATAAACAGAGAATAGATTACTATTTCAGATAGAGATGTCTACATTACAGATGTCTAAAGGCTGGTGAAACAAATCCAGCCTCTAATTCCTGATAGAGTTCCTGAGTCGAAGGGAAGTTATGTGGAATCAGTCTCTTCTGATTTCTGAGGCTAATTAATATAATAGAAGATATTACAAGAGAAAATAACTGTGATCTTTATTCTAAATCAATGAGATGGTGAATGGCAATAGAGAGACATGTGTTGAATGTCTAGAAAGGCTTTTAATATCTGGCTAGTCTTGACAATGTTGTTTAGATTGCAAGTTATCAGGAAGCCTAATTCTAACATAACGATATGTAATCTGGGAGCTCGAATTTGCAATAACCTGGCTGGAGCCAAGCACTGAATAATAATTTGTCAAGTACCTTGGTTCTCACTCTGATTTTTAACATGCCTCACAGGAGAAATTGGAAGCTTAATGTTTACTTCAGCATGTAAAAATATAATAGATCATCCATAAATTTCAATTTCAATGACTTCATTTTATAAAAAGGGAAAAATCCCTAAAATACTTGTGCATCATGAAAAATCTGTATATACTCATTTTCTTTGAATTAAAAAAATATGCTGCATAATACATCTTAAAATCTATCATTCATTTTACTGTACACTTAAAAAATTAAATATGCAGTTAAATTCATTTTCTATTAGCTATAAAAATATGCATGATGCAAAATTAATTCACTTCTCTATGCAATTCAAAAAGCTAATACTTCAGAAATGAATTGAGAAAAGTTTATGCTAAAAAAGTCAATGGTTTTACAGAGACTCTTATTGGATGTTATACAAACTAGAGAAGATTTTGAATTTTAAATGACATCCAACTTGAAATCCATCTTCAGACAATACCTGAGAGAACCATAAAGCTCAGTCATTAGAACTGAAATCCTTTCTCATTTAAGTCAATGGAAATTTTGAAGCTGACTTTATTGGGGTTATTACTTCATGATGCATAGGTGAAACCTTCAAAGATGCAGCCAAAGTTGAGATATAGGTTATGATTTTCCTCTGAGATGAGAAACCTCAAAACTGATGGGACAGAATTTCCCAAAGATTCAGTTTTCTACCTATTCATTTGAGTCAATTAATCAACCTATAGTCAGATGAGCATCTGGGAAAAAAAAAAAAAAAAAACAATTACCAGCTACATCTGGCAATTCAGGTTTTACACAGAAAGAATAGGGTATTTCTTTTACAGAATCAGCAAGAAAGTAGTGAGATAATTTTCCCTGTGGGTTTCACCCCTCCTTTGTAATATTCCATATAACTTTGTAATAGTAGTGACAAGGCTGAGACCAATAACCAAAACTGCACTAAAGCTGCATGTATGATGCACAAAAGCATGGGGAAAAAAATCATGAGCATATAGTTCTCTTGCAAAAATACATAAAAACATATGTAATAGTATCTTTCATCTGCCAAGTCTGGAAAGATATATCATATGTTATACATATACAAATTTCTGTGCCATTAGCAAACAAAGAACCTAAGAACTTTGAAATGGTTGCAGTGACACCTCTTGAGATTAGGATGCTCTGAGTAACACTTGCCAGGATGTTCTGAATCACGCTTACCAATAACATTAATCTTCTATAACTTGCCTTAAGGTATGTCCAAAACATACATCTGTTTGTTTTTAAAAAAAATACACATTCTGTTGGACCATAGTTATTTCTTTCCTTCCTGTCCCACTTCCTGCCTGACTCCTTCACTCATCAGAAACAAAAGTATCTATTTTTTATAAGTGAGAAGCAGGCATTTCTTTTCATGTATTGGCATAACTCAGAGATGAACCTTTCTTTTCTCCATCCATTAATTTCATTTCCTTTCGTGTGTGGCCATTGTTCAGGCACCCTGGACAAGATAACAGTTTCATTTTATCTATCAGATTTAGCACCACATCTAAAAGCATAACATTCAAATTGTCATACTTTTCCTATGCATCTTCCTTTTTAAAGGCAGAGAACATTGTAAATATGTGGGGAAAAAACAGACAGACAAACAAACAAAAACTTCATGGGAGCCTGTGTACATCTCACATCGCAGACATGAGTAGTAATGGGTTACTCTTGGATTATCCATTGGTCCTGATTTCTTCAGGATTGTAACTAAATGAAACAGAACATTTTACTATAATGTCCTGCTCTTTGGATCACTAATTACAGGAAAAAAAAAAAAAAAAAAAAAAAAAAAAAAAAAAAAGAGAGAGATTTATCTCTTTGAAATAGCTCTGTGTAGAATCTTCTCATTGTATTAAAAGAAAAGTTGGTTTTGTTTGTTTGATGTTGTTTATTGTGTTGTTTGTTTGTTGTTGTTGTTGTTTGTTTGTTTTTCCCCCCTCTATTTGCCAGGAAATATCAAGGGAATTCTTTTCCATTAATAGGAGGAGTATTCTTGCTGGTAACAAACACTATTTTGTCTTGGTTATTTTTATTCCTCTTGGCAGGATGTGTTCTGACAGGAACCTGTCATTTCTTTCAGCTCTTTTACAACTTCTTCATGATTCTCTATTTTCTTCAATATTAGGACTCAGTGGAATAGATCCTAAAGATACAATCTACAATTAGATTGTTAGTGCAGGAGAGCCCTATCAATTAGGTTGCAGGAAAGAGCAGAAGGGGGTACTGTTTCCCATTGAACTTCTGGCATTTGATATAAATCATTAAACACTAATTGGATGAAGAGATTAAGAGTGATACTGTGACTGATTGTTGTATTTCAGACAACCAGCTAATGGTAACTTTAAATTAGGAAATTCAGAGCATTTCTCAGTTCACCTTCGACAGAGATTCCAGCCACTGGTAAATCTAACCCTTTTTGAACTAGTAGGGATCTCAAGGCGTATAGCACAGTGGAGGTTTAAGAGACTAATACCTTACAGAAGAAGAACTGTATAGATTACTCATATGGAGATAAGGCTAAAATGACAGGAGTATTTATTGTTCTACACTGGAAAACAGAGAAAGAAAAAAACACATTTAAAAGGTTAATTACTCAGAATGGATTGTTTTTTACAGAGGCACATTTTTCCTATCAACATGTGACAGTGTCTTGTAAAAAAATTCCACGTGTTCTTTAGCCCTTCAAACAGCTCAATGACATTGATGCTGAAGATTAGAGTAGATTTCACTAATTCATTCTCTAGGATCAGAAGTGATGGAGCTCTGAGTTGTTCTGTTCTTATCTATGTATATTGCACTAATACATTTTCACTTCTATTAGGATATACAATCACCTTTCTCACTTTGATAGTCATGGATGTTGTGATAATACTTATAAGCAGTTTAGTAATTTAATTAGAATTTCCTTAACATTGTTTTGACTCAAAGAAAGCAACAAAACACATAATTTGCGAGCTGTTCATCTACATAAAACACTGAGGCATGTTTGATTTCTTTTGTACTAATGTCAGATGACATATAATTCCTCCAGGAAACTGCTAAACATATTCTTTAACAAACTCCATATCAGCCCGTCTGGTGGTAATCAAGTGATCACTGTGCAAAAGGGTCTTAAGCCTGGTCAGTTATCAAAAACTTCTCCATAATTCAGCTCCATAACCCTTCTTCATAATCTTGTCTGGTCACAAATTGACTCAGGTCAAATTGTCAATTTTTCTTTGCTTGGTGCATGTAATGTTGTTTTTGTGAGGACTCCATGAATGTCATTAATGGTTAGTGGATTACAGTTCAGTTCTTCTTGAAATTTCTCTCTACATGCTCTTAACTCTTCCTAATTTCCACAAGCAATATTAGAATTCTTCCTTTCAAATGCATGTGTTATACTTGATCTCAGCCCCATTTATGCTTCAGAGAAAAAAAAAAAAAAAAAAAAAAAAGAGTCCAGACAAATATACATACACACACACAAATAAATTCAATTTGCTATCAAACATAGCCGTTGCATGATGAGTTTGAACTGATAGCTATACCAGTACAGAAAATGTGAGAACAAGGTTTCATGTATTTGTGGCTGCACTTTCTTAAATAAAATTAGTGATTTTCAAACTTAATGAATACATAACTGCCTCAGTGCCAAAAGAAACTATTCAAGGACTGATAGGTTAGATGAGAATTTAATATGAGAGACTTATTTTAAAATAGAAGCTTTACAGATTACTACATTTAAATATGGATTCTTTCATTAATCCTTGGGTGTTAGTGCTTTTTCCATGCAAATAGCTTTTTGTTTATGGAAATTTCTGACAATACCACAGTAATTTATTTCACTTTTGGGACATTGGGAGATAAACATTCATACAAAAAAAGAACATTTCAGAACTAAAAGGAAGTATGATAAATACATCTCTTTTAGCATCAAAATCCGTGATTACAAACTATATCTTGATTAAGAAAAACTCCCTTGGTCCTGCTACATAGTAAAAGAAGTGTTGTCAACTCTGTTTAGAGTTACCTGATTTAGATTTTTTTTGAGGTCAGCTAATATAAACTGATTCTTGACATTCTTTTTCATTCTGACCTGTTTCTCTGAACTCTTCAGCTTTTTAAATAATTTTCTTTAATTTCTTTATCCATTACATGGCTTTTAAGTTAATTTTTTTGATATTTTTTCTAGTGATAAAATGATGAGAGACTGCATACTTTACTGCTTGTTTTCTTATCATTCCTTCAATACATTTCTGACACTAATAAATGAAAAGTACTTTTAAAGGTTCTAAAGTGCCATGAATAACATTGATGAAACTACTATTAACACTCTAAAAATATATATCCAATTTCAGTAACAAATATCTAAATTAGTAAATGTTTCTGCACATGTTGTATAATGATCTATATAAAAAGAATTATGTTTAAAAGAGATCATTTATAAGCATATCAATTTTTGATACTATCAGAGTATAATACCAGGCACCATAAAAGTAAACTCTAGCTAAAATATCAATTTTTTGCATTGATCAAATTCCATCTGACAGCAATTCTTAACCAAATGTTTCTAACAGTATAGTATTATTACCAATAATAAATATTTGAGGAAGGTTTCGTAAAATTATTTTAATTATTATTAATTTAAATATTTTAACTATTTCACTGCTTATCAAGCTATGCCTGTGTAAGATCAATCATATCTGTGTCAAATTGTTCCTCCCTATATCTATCTATCTACCTATTTATTTATATATTTTTGTGAATTACTTATATGTAACTGAAACTGAGAGATTCTTGACCTTTAGCATTATATTCTTGCTGCTCATTGTGTTCTCAGTTTGAGTGAGATCTAAAAATCAAGGTATTCTTTAACTTTTGTTCAATAGTCACAGTAGCATAGAGAGAGATTTCAAGAATTCACACACACAAAAAAGTTGTTGTTTAGCTTGAGTTTATCTTGGAAATTAAAATATTTTAATATTGAGCATTAAAAATCTAAAATCTATGGAGACTTAAGATCTGAATTAAGATTAATCTTTAAAAGTTAAAATTACTTGGCATTTATCACAGTTATATTAATTACCAGAATGATATGGAAAGGGCTGTCATTCAAAACTCCATCAGCACTTTCCAACTTAATGAAAACATTCAAATACAGGTTCTAACAGAACAAGGTAAATAATTTAACAAGGTAAATACAGAATCTGGGTTTAATGAAATGAAAATCTTAATGAGAATATTAAAAGTTTAAATATAAAACTTAACTGATCTCTGCCTGTTTTTTAATCTTCTTAAATGATCTATGACCATTTCTGTTTAACCAATGCTAGGTAGCTACTTTAAATTAATTGTGTGAAATAATGTAAATATTTCAAAACTATACCTGCATGTTCCTTGTGAAAACAAAAAAAAAAAAGAGAGAATTTCTTAAAAAGATGCAATTAATTTTAGAGGTTTTGATAACAAAAGCACTAGCTTTACTTATAAGTTTCTTAACCATATATTTAATAATTTGGATTATTGAAATGTCACTAAAACATTAGAGTTGTCAGTATTACATTCTATCTTCCTGAAGCTTTTGTTCAGATTACTCTTTGCATAATTATTTTCCTTACCTTGCTACAACTACTAACACTTTTAATGAATTAAATATTGAATTAACAAAATTTTAATAAGATGTGAGGTATTATAGCAAAATACAATGAATGATAATGTTATTGATGATTGTTAAGGAACGCCTGAGGCACCAATACTCTTATTATAAAATAATGAAAAAATCCAGAAAAAAATATAGAATATTTTACACTGATAAAAGGCCGACAGAAGTCTCTTCAAGAAAATTCTCCCAAGATAAACCTGCTTGGTTCATTGAAGAAGATGTATCCCTGATTGAATTGGGAGATTTACCTATAAAAAAACAATTAGATAATATATAGAGAGGGAATGAATCTCTTCTCATCTGAGTTTTGTTCATTTATTCTACTTTCTTTGTTCATTAAAAAATGAAATTCTTATTGTTACAATTTAAATGAACTGTCATCTTTTGTAATTTCTATCTACTCAACAATCTTCCAAAGGAAAAATAAAAAGAAAGAATTTAAATTCTGTATAAAAATAGGCAGAGGTAAAAACATGAAAAATATAGAAACAAGTAAAATGATCATCAAATAGCTGAAAATATTCCTGGCTATAATTTAATTGTTTATTTTTTTAATCATATGAAGTTACCAGCCAGGAGCGTAGCACACCGTCACGGCTCGGCTTTCCCGCTACGCATCCGCTACTGGGCCGCGTGTCCTTTTTCAGCTTCCGCGCTATATTCCGATAACGATGCACGGGCCTGGCCTCCCAGCCACCCTCGAGGGGTGAGGCTCCCTCGACACTTACACGCGCAGCTGCAGGGGAGAACAGCTGCACTAATCTTCCTTGGATCCTCAGGTAAGGGAGGTCTCGCAATAGAGTGGCACCCAGGGGTGCACCTCCTTCTCCACTCCAAGTTGACTCCACAGGAGCAAGGAGTGAAGTATCAAGCACACATAATACCAATTAACCAGCAAACAGGAACCAGAACATTTATTAGGGAAGAACAGGGGTTTTTATAAGGTAAGTAAGGGGAGGAGAATGGGCGGAGAGTAGGAGGAGATTGGGAGGAGAAAGGTGGGAGCTGCTGGCGATTGGGGACACCCCAGTTGGTGGGCAGGTGGCCTGGAGCAGCTTGCTGCTCCAGGCTCCCACCTTTGGGGCCTCTGGCCCCCACCCTTGGGGTTCTGGCACCTTCTAGAAGATGCCAGATGGGCTGCACCTGCACAGCCTCCAGGAGTCGTACAGAGGGCACCGGGACCCCCCTGTACACAGCCCCGGTGCGCATGCCTCGACCAAGGTTTATCTAAAGGTCATAATGATGTTCTATAAAGGCCTAAAATCCCAATGTCAACTCCCTACAGTTATAAGACAAGATCATATGCAACTAACAACAAAAAAAAAAAAAAAAGTCAAATACCGCAAGGAAGTCAAAAAATGATAGTAAGCTTTGTAAGCTTTCTAGTAATCCAGTAAATTATCTTTGTGTGCTTAAGTCGACATGAAGAACTTTCTCAAATGATTGAAGGGATATTATTCTCTTCACAAACTGTTTCTTTTTATTACATTAGCTATCTATCATGAAGACTTTTATTATCTCCACTTAATACTATTTGTAAAAGAAGCTGACTCTTGATTAAACTTTTCTCTGACTACAGCTGGTAGATCTTAAGCTCCTTGGGTGGACTCCATGCTCAAGGTGAGAGCTTACTGCTGAGGAGGCTCTAAGTGCATCTAAATCCACTGGCATCAGTCGCTTTGAATTTATAGTAATATCAGAGAAAGTCAAACAAGTGGAATAAAACTTATCTACTTTACCCAAAAGGTGAATGAAGGTCTAAATGACTTATGTATGTGAAATCACAGCTCCTCTTAAGACTCACTTGGAAACACTTGAAAAAATTCACTTTTTTTTCTAGGGCTTGCTATGAGAAGATATCAAGACTTAAACCGCACCACTAACCAAAAAGATGATTGCTTTATGTTAGTTGGAAATACTGGAAGGCACATTGAGGTTATGGGAAATGAAGAATTGCTTTCCTCCTAGCAATCTATACTCAGGATATTCATGAATGCTTAGCCCCAGTAAAACATAGTAAGACAAGAAACTTACTCCTTTTTCCATAGCTCACAATGTGCAGCAGAAACAAGGACAAGTATCAATGGTTGCAGAAAGCAGACTTCAATCAGCTCTTAACAATATTGTGTTTTCAAGCTCTTCACTCTTATTCCTCTGTTTCTCAGCTTGTTTGGCAGTTTGCATACTTAGTAAAAGTTGTTGACATGAGCACTTCACAAATTATGTTTTATTAGTTGTACTTGAGAGGAAGGAGGAGGAAAACGGCTGCTGACTGAAATGTTTTTATAATATGTATGTTAAACTCTGAAAACTCTGAAAAAGGGAAGCAGATGACCATCTCATTATGCAAGAATGTCTATTCATATCCCATAATACAAATAATGAATGTCTCTCAAGCATAAAGCAAAATGTCAGAAAGGGACAATGACTTTTTATATAAAATGTGGGGTCCAAAGTGAGGAACAGAAAAATCAAGACAAAGACTGAGTAACCGAGTGTGTTAATGTTCATAAGTAAGGCTGGTATGCAAATGCAATGAAAGAAGTGACTAAAGATGAAATGTAAGTAGATTTCTGTGTTTCATATGTCATTTTTTTCAGAAGTAGAGCTTAAAGAGATGAATGTGCTATAAGAGATAAGTAGCTTTAGATTATCTAAACAAGTTGCTGTAAGTTTTTGCTAAGCAGAAAAATACATAATTCATGGCTCTTCAGCTGTTTGTCATTACTTGCATGTATGGAGCCATTACAGCTTTTTGACAAAATATTAAAACATTCCAACTCTAAAGGTTAAAAACAAAACAACAACAACAACAACAACAACAACAAAGAAATGGAAAAGCTCGTAAGATAGATGTTAAAAATCATAAAAGTTAAACAGTAACATATGCATTATTGACTATACATTCTCATTCTACTAGCCAATGGAGAAACTGAGATTCTATAACTCAAAATATGACTCTTATACACAGCTTTTATTGCAAGAACATGAAAGTGGATATTATCTGCAAACTCAAAAAAAACCCTTTGACTTTTTGGTAGCAGTGGCCGTGCTGTATTACTGGGCTACAGGATTACATCACAGAAGAGAGAGCAAATAAACAAACTCTGCCAACAGAAAATAAAGTGACCTCAGTGATGTAGTTCGGGACCGCGCGCGCGCTATGAGATCCCAGCCGACGTGATGGGTGCCTATGCAGCCCGCCCCCACTGGGGTCCCGAGGGCTCCCGTGGCTGTGTGATCTTTTTCCCCGTCAGGTAAGTATTCTTTATTCCTCCCACCACCCTAAGGGGCGAGGCTCCCCCTTACCACTC
>JAWLRI010000998.1:1766597-1803096 GCA_034781795.1 Crypturellus tataupa
TTATTTTATTTTATTTTATTTTATTTTATTTTATTTTATTTTATTTTATTTTATTTTATTTTATTTTATTTTTAAGAGTCATGAACTGCTGAGTAATGCTGAAAAAAGCATATCATAAAACATAGGTTTTTTTTTTTCCTGAAAACTAAAGATTTAAATATATCAGTTCAAATGTAATAATGCCCCCCCCAAAAGAAGGCACATATTGGACAAGCATCAAAAGGATATATAATAACTTATTTTATCAGGTAGAAAATGAATTTTAGGAAGTAAAGGGATAGAAATGGATGCAGTGGCAGAAATGTTCATCAGGAAGATATATATTATAGATCAAATTTAATATATACAAATATCTTATAACTCATATATAAAAATATCTTGCATGTTATGCAGCAACAAATATATTTGCTGAAGAAATCTAATGACAGCAAATACAAATGTGTACTTGAAATGATTTGTTAATGCAAATTAAAATTAATTAAAATTAAAGTTATGTAATTGCTACATTTTAAACTACACATCTTAAACTGTAACTCAACAGAATTAGCTGTGCTGTAACAAATAGACAATATTTATTTCAAAAAAACCCCATCAGATTTTATTAAAATAAAATAACTGGATTTATTTTTCTCTTCTTTTATAAAGAAAGGCATGATAAATATTCTGGAAATGTAATTAAATTTCCTGGAAGAGGAAGATAAGTATATAAAGGAAAAACATGGGTAGTCTATGGCAAATGCTCAGAGTACTAAGACAAAAAAACCTAAACCTAATCTGAAAAAAATCTGAAGTACATAAATTCCCCTGAGACTATTTGAGAATATATATAGGGAAGAAACAAGTAGATTTAAATATTTTCAGGTGTATAAGAAAATCTAGGATGCTGGAGGGAAGAAAAAATGCATAAATGCCGTTTTGTAGTCCTGCTGCTGCATTCTACTCTAGTTGAAATAACTGTTGAAATAACTGAATTTGTGATTCATCCATAAGCCTATGCAAGTTTACTATTTACTTCTGTTTGACTGTGTTCACATCTATTCTGAGTATTTCTTGAGGAGAGGAGAGGAGAGGAGAGGAGAGGAGAGGAGAGGAGAGGAGAGGAGAGGAGAAGAAAAGTATATATACATGTATATATATGTAAATGTATATGTATATATACATTATATATATACATATATATGTAAATGTATATGTATATATATATAAACATATATGTGTATATATATATGTTTATATATATATATAAATCATTCATTTAAAAATGCTTTAAATAGCCTACGAAAGCCATATAACTATTTTTGCCCAAGGAATTTAGGACCACTTGCAAAACCAAGATTTTGATCCTCAAATAACATTGGTTTTGCTTTAGCAAATGCTTTAAAGCACATTTACTACATCTGTAGCCATTCTTGTAACAGTCAGTAAAACTTACTTTTCCTCTAAATTCTTATGCTAGATTGGAACAGTCAGACATGAGGGATAAAGAAATCAAAGCACTTTTTTTAGAAAGGAAAAACAAAGAAAAACGGGAATAAAATCTTGTCTGTGTAATTTCTTAGCACTAAATCACAGATATTCATAAATTAGTTCTGCCACTTATTCCTTTTAGATTTACATGATGATATTATTTATTTTTCCTAACATTGTTAAGTTTTTGAGTCAGGATTCAAATAGAATTTGAAAGATGTTCAGTTTTACCAAATTTCAACAAAGTGTTTAGACAGATCTCCCTTAAGTGTCTTGACTACAGAAGTTTATTAAGGGTATTTCTTCTTAGATATGATAGATTATGTAATTTGATTTTTATAAGGTAGAACTCTTATTACTGTGCCAACAGTTTCTGTCACAGTTGATCCACCCTTTGTGAGCAAAGCTGTGGGACTTAGGTATGATATGTAGGTTTAAATATATATAGGCAATCCTCTGCAGTGATGAGATTAAAAGAGAAATCAGTGAGTTCGAGACAACAGAATGATTTGAAAGTAGGTGCTTGAATGAACTCCTAGCCACGTTCACATTGGAGTATTTCGTTGTTCATTGCGGCAGCCTGCCTGCTGGGAATTATGGATAATTCTAGAAATTCCCTATGCAGTTCCTTCTGAGCCTAGTCCAATTTGCATGCCAAAATGTGTTAATTAACATCCTGGGTGGAGTGTCACAAAGAGTCCCCTCAGTGGTTTGTGCTGCAGAGTGATCAAATGGTGCATGCCTAAGATATTTGTACAGAGTAGGCAAAAAGTGTTCTCCAAGGAATGGTCATTTTGGACAATCTTTTGTAAGTCATTAAGATATTTAGCAGATGGATTTTATGTAGTTAAGATGTAGCAATAGCAATGAATTATTCATGTGCTGGAATGGTCACGTAGACTACTGCCAAGTGGATTATAAACACTGAGAAAAGCGGTGGTGTGGAGAGTCCTACCAAACCAACTAAAGATTGTGCTTCAGCCAACCTGTTTGGGAGACCTGATGCCCCAAATGCATGTTATCTTTTTTTCCAAGAGTCCATTAAAGTAGTCATCTCTTTAATAAATATCTTGAGTGTCTGTGAAACACCTTCAACATAAGATTATGCACAGACTTTAGCTGTGTATGAAGAATCATCTGTGCTTGACGAAAAGAGGCAGCTGTCACACTGTATTGGAGTCAGCCTGGATAATGGAGATGAGGAAAAACAGCTTATCTCAGTCAACTAATTAAAGAATGATTGTTTAAAATCTTAGGTTTAAAATGTTCTACTTGCCTATGGTATACTGTGTTTTCCCCCTTGAAAAGGAGGAAAGGCTTTCTGCCTTGTTAATCTGGGCTACTGATTCTTGATCCTAGTCTATGCTTTAGTTATCTACTGCTGACCCTGATCTAAGTATACTGCTACACCAAGCCACTTGCATGCCATCTTAGAAGTCTGGCTTCTCAGATAAGAATCATTTTCAACTACAGATAGCTAAGGTTAGGTCTCTGCTATGCAGATGACCTATATCCTATGTAGTATGCAGACACAGGTCTAACCTCCAGCATTATAGATCAGTGGAGATCTAATCAAGGCAGTCAGTGCATTGAGAATGGTATTTAGCACACTCCAAATCAGATCCATCCATAAAGTCAATCCACAGAGCTCCCTAAACTCCACTGGCTGTACTGGCTAACGATTCAACTTAATGACAGAAGAATAGTCTATTAGTGCCATAGAAGCTTGAAGAGTGTCTAAGACATCTGTGTGTCATTGGTAGATGTAGCCTAAGTCAAAGTTGGAGCGGTATATGCATACTGAGCAAAATATCATAGGACATAATGAACGGCACTAGGCACCTACCTATAGGTAACTTAACAGAGCATATTCACTCAGCATACCTTTACAAAATCAGATGCCACTAGGTATCAGCATTCCTAGGACTATTGCTTTATAAATGATTCATTTTCTTGAATTAGGAAATACATATTGGAAAATAGTGTAAACTCCCCTTTGGGTAGCAGATAGCTATTTGGACTGATAACCTTCACAGTAAATAATTTATGGAAATTAGATCCATGATACTTAGACAATGCTTTCCCTCGTGGAAGATATTAGGATGTTAGAAATTTTTGATTCAGATTCAAGTGAAAAGTTTGTGATCACTGGAAAAAATAAATAGAGGAGGGATACTTATTTGTGTTCATTTTTAGCAAGGTTAAGTGGGTCCTAAGTTACTGACAGTGATGGAAATCATAGTTTTACGGCACCTCACTAGATATAGAACTGTAAATACAAAAATGGGAGCTACATTTCCATATGAAGAGAGTCATTTGGCTGTATTGCATCAATATGAATAAAATAAAGAAGTCTGGACAGCAGTTGCAAAGGCCTGTGGAAAAACAAGAAAGGCAGAATGGAAAAACATCACTGGCATAAGAGCTTGATATTGTTTCACTCTTCTTATGGGATAATTTAAACCGACTTTAAAGAGTAAAGAAGATAGATTATAAAATCAATTTGATCCAAGAAGAAATTATAACCCTTTAGTTTGTTTCAAGCCCAAAGTCAATTACCTAAAACAAAGGCATACTTTGAGTATGTCTATTGGACATATATCGGTTTGAATTTAAGTGCTTAAAGCTGATAAAGAATTCCCATATTCTCTTGTCTGTGAAAGGCTATCTGTGCAGTCTTCAAATAAACAACATACAATTCTCTGCTTCTTATTTCATCACCTGCTAGGTGTATGTGTAAAATACACAAATGTAAAAAAACATGAATGAGTAAAAAGGAGACATATTTCTCCTAAAAGCACTGCTGTCAATACAGAAATCCTTCTCTAGATTTTTCAGCGGTGCCTACATAGATAGATGGCTCTATTTTTAAATTACCAATGCCTATCTCTATACTGCTAAATAAACAATATGTGAGGAACCAATTCCAGATTCTGAAGCCAACTAGCATGTACTTGACTGCTTCCATGCCCTGTTAGGTTTCCTGTGTTGATTGATCTTGGAGAGAGCTAGTCGCAGCAGTCCAAAATGTGGCTGGGGAGTGGATATTAATTAAACAATTTGAACAGCCAAGGCCCAGCGCTTTCATTCAGTTCCAAACTTGTCTAATCAGTGTGCCTGTACCCAACCTGGCCATTAAGATATTGTATTTTTAGAGTGTGATTACCGAGCACTTTCTGGGAATCACTGCTTTATCAAGGTGTTTCAAAAACAGCTCATAGAACCTGTGAAGTTCATCTACTATAAATAAAAACAGGACAGAAGCAGTTTATTGATTTATTAGTGACATGCAGTCACTGGCAGTGTACTACACATTCAGGATATTAGCAATATGACAGAGAAGCCACAATATTAGACACTTACAATAAATACCTCTATATTTCTAAACAACCTTGTGCAATGCCAAGACAAACTAACACACAGTTACACAGTTGCTTACACACACGGCTGTGTGTGCATCTTGTGGAGGAGGATCTGCCCCAGGCTGCCACTCCGCTGCGGTGAGGTGGCTGCTCTGCCTGTGCATGATGCCGGGGCCACAGACCTGCTGACAGGATGGGTCATGTCAGCACCCCAAAAACTGTTCATCTTCAGCTTTTTACACCAATATAATTGCAGAAGAAAATAAACCTTATTTTTATCAAATGAAGAGGAAGCTCTCCTGAATGATTTAGAAGTCAGTTTTACAGAATGATTTGGAATCAGAACTTTAACCAGTGCTTTAAGTTCTTTTTTTTTTTTTGTTAATATATATTGATGTAAGTAAATTATGTCACTTGATGCAGGTAGCACATGTAAATAATGGTATATCATATCATTCTTTATGTGATAAACAGGAATGTAATCTGTGAAAAAGTGGTTTGTGCTAATGAGCAAACGTGAGGGAGTACAAGAAGTCCTGTAAGCAAACTGTCGGAAATGAAAACAACGTGACTCAAAAGTGCTTGCCCATTAACTTTAAGAAGGGAAAGGTTCACTGAAGGGAAAAGTTCACTGAGGAAGAGGAGGAGCCTTCATCAAGAAGACCACCGGGGGGTTTAAAAGACCCCCTAGCAACAAGGAAGGACATGCGCAGAAAAGGAGGAACTTTCCGGAAACGGAGATAAGAAAGGGATAAAAAAGGTGCTTCCACGGGCTATGGGAGCACCGTTGGTGGAGCAGAGACTCCCTGGCCGCCCAGCGCTGCTTGCTCTTATGAACTTCAGATAGCTATGTATGGGAAAAAAGATAAAAATATTCACATTCAATAAATAAACGTAAATAATCTTTTACCATATAACTGAATTTTCTTTGAAATAATTGAACATATAATTGCATTTTTTTTCTTTAAATAATAACTGGAATGCAATTAAATTAAATAATTCAATAAACGAATATAGCCAAAAAAAAACAGGGAGAAATCTGCAGGGAAAAAAATACAAAATAAAAAAGAAAATTCTCATCCCAGAGACTATCTGGATGCACATTCACAAGTGCTGGTATTGTTTATTATTTACAGAAGAGCTGCCAGATTGTTCTAGAGTGCCAATTACATGCACCCTCTGCTTAGACTTGAGTTAGGAGAGTGCAGCTGCATTTATATACCTGAAAACAAGGCTTGATCATTTCAAACTACTCTTTTTATGATCCCATGATCAAAACAATGATTTGGTTTAATGACACTATTTTTTTTAAAAAAAAAGTCACAGTCATTCACAGGGAAGCAAGTTTCCTTTCCTAATCTGAAAATCTCAAGATTTCAACACATAAAAAACCTAAAAAAAAAATTAGTTTGGTTATAACTGCCCCAATCCTTCACATATGAAATCGAAGCAGCCTCTAAGGAAGGCACATATGGGGTCTTCTATGTGAAAGCCCATATTTTGAAGTTTAAAGATTGCCAAAATACTCTTTTATGTATTTAATAGTCTAACAATAGTACAGGATTCTGCATGTTACTCTAATGGTCTTTGTCTTTTTAGCAATGAAGTAATAAATTTAGCAATGAAGTAATAAGATGTATAGCTACACCTTAGAACTGATGGTACTTACAATAAATAGCTGTGATGTTTATCCCTTCCTCTATTTTTTTCTCTCCCTCCTTTTTTTCTCCAAAAATATCATGAAGGTTTTAATTTTCTTCCATTGTATGACTCATAAATAATTATTTAGATAAATAAATTCACTAAACTGAACCTTTTTGTTTTATGTCAAGGAAATGTTTTTATACTAGTTTAGGCTGCATTCAGCAGGTCCGGGCATACAGAAGAAAAAAACAACGCTACCATTGTTTCATTTATATTTTTCATTTTAATATTAGGAACCTATTACTCTTTCTTCAATATCTACTCTGTTTCCCATACATTTGTGAGCAGTTTGCTTCTCAGAAAGTGTGACAGATACAGTCCAACACTTCATTTTCAGTGAAATAGATCAATATATAGATAAATAGAGAGCTTGAAATATGTTTGGACTTTTAACTGCATTGACTATTCACTTCTATGCAGTCACTGAAGTCAGTGTAATCTACAAGTAATCAATGTTACTTGTACAAAAATGTTATACATTTGGGGTAAGGGAACTAAATCAAAACTCTCAATTACTCCTGAACACTATAGAAAGCAGCTGAGTACTGTCTCCACGGGGACCGTTTTAGGTTTACCTAAACCTAAAACTAAGCACTCCTGAATGCTGGATTTATAAATGTCCATGTAACTACTTTTTCCTGCTATCCATTTCATTTATTGTATCATAAAACAAACAAAGAAACAAACAAAACCCTACCATAATAGGATTTTAATAACCCTTTACATTTTACAAAAGTCAAACACTGAGAAACACAAATTATGTTCAGTCTTTTCTCTTTCTTAGTGACAAATCAATACTTTCGCTCTGGAAGTAGATGTGTGCCCCACAAATCTCTTACGCTCAACTTTCTTGAGGCCCAGGTCAAGGCTCTTTGCTAATTTCATTTCATTTAAATACACTGCATTGTACAACCGTGATTAGGCATCAATGGGTTTTATTTTAACCACTTCCTGTGCAGAACTGTATGTCGGGGACTCCACATAGTATGTGGGGAAAGAACAAAGGGAGTGGAGTATTTGGGGATTAGTTACTGAAATACTGAGAAATGTGTAGGCATTTTTTAAAATCTCATAAGGTTTATCTGTATTGTTGGTATTGATTCTAAATGTTTTGCAAGTCACTAACAAATCAATAAACCTTTGTGCCCTGATTAGAGTTAAAGCACGTGAGTTGAACAGTCAGAAATCAGATAGAATAATCAGTATGCATTTTGGACTAGAGTTCTTTTTATCCATCCTTCCACTTTCAGAATAACAAAACTAAGACAAGGGATTAAAGAATTTAAGAATTAATTATAAGAATTGTTTAAAACCTCATGTAATGGCCATTGAAAAGAGCATCACATTGTTTATAACAGTATTTTTTTTGATTAAACTGTAACCAAATCCAGCTTCATTTTACCTTATCACATGCTTTGGAGATAGTTGTAAAGGATTAATGGCTTTAATAACATGTGAAATACAAATACATTGAAATTTGCACAAGAATTTGATTTTTCTATACATAAAATCTATGCAAGCAAGTTTTTAACATTAGTTTAGTAAAATTTTGATGTAGTGAATTAAATTTACACATAAACATTCTCATTATTACATTTTTCTGACATTTTACCATCCTCTTTTTACCATAGTAACAGACACTGAAATTAAAGTTTTAAAGAATCCATTCTACGGACAGATCATCCATAAAAATGACTCTCTACAAATATTACATTAAAGAGAGGAGGAAAAAAGCAATTTTATCTTTGCAAGACTATAGGAGAGGAAAATAAACTGCAGTTCATGTTCTAGAGACAGCTTGGTGTTAATGTCTTCTGTGTCCTCAGTTTGACGCAGTATGTGAATCTGTAAGCAGAAGCCAAGAATGCATTAGCCAGAATAATATTGAAGATCATGAATGTTTCTATATTTTAACACTTTTTATTGCTTTTTCTGTGTTTTCATATGAAGAAATAAGAGATATTCATAATTTGAATAATATTGTGTAAATTAACAAAACAATTGAAAAGTTAATTGCCTGTAGCTCCCTCAAAAATTAAGCTGTGGTAATTATTGTATTTTCTAATATATATTTCTGGGAGAAAAAACTGATCCTTTACTGCCAGTAAAAAAGATAAACAGCAGTGCTATATCCAGTAACTCCTTTGGGGTCTCCCCAGTCTTTTCATTAATAAGGCTATTCATTCCAGCCATGATATATTTTGAGTCTTCCTGATAGCAGCCTAAAAAAATAATAAATTTCTATGTTGTTCTTTAAGTACAACATTGCTGGGTTTAATATTCTATTTGCATTCTTAATAAAAGGAGTATGTTCTGCATCAGTTTTCCAGTAGAATTTACATTTTTAAATGTTTGTACTTATTCCTCATCCACATATCTACTCTTTTACCCTCAAAAATAAATCTTAAATGTATTTCCCCCCACAAGCATTAAAAAAAAAAAAAAAAAAAAAAAAATCTGATATTTCTAGGCTATGTCTCCTTGAAAATAGAAAGGCAAACAGAAAAGAGAGACATCAGTTCAAAATTCAGTTCTCTTTCTTTCCCCTCAATTTTCTTAGGAAAATTCTTGGAAGATCTTCAGAAATTTAATGTGACTCATTTGGATGACAAGCAATTAGGAGCCTTGTTTCATTCTAAGTAATGTTCAAATTAAAACAACTGAACTTATTGTACATAATCTCTTTATTCTTCTCCATTCAGACACTTAACAGCTCTGTTTATTTTATTACTTTATACCCCTGTAGAGCTTACAGCATCACTGTAGCACTTCACAACATATATCTACAGCATCTGTTAATTTCCCCCAAAGATTTATCTACGTGATCTGAACAGTTTCAAAAAAAATATTACACACACACACACACACACACTATATATATACATATATCTTTAAAATGAATCACATAAACCAGTATTTTTACTGAATACCTTATGGGTTAACCAAACTGTGGGAGAATGAGATTTGTGATTGTAATATGATTTCTGTATAGGACCCTGTGTACAGGGTGGGGGGTATCCGTGACCTCCCTGTGAACCTGGAGCCTTGCACATGCTCAGTCAGGTCGGCAGGCCTGACTGAGCCATGTCTCGGGCTTTCTAGAGGGTTCCAGAACCTAAAGGGAGGGGGCCGGAGCAGTCTGCCCGGACCTCTGTTACCACCCCCTCAACCGAATTCACCAATGTGGGGTGCCCAAACTTTACATACCACCATTCAAGGTTTTCCACATCTCTCTACCAAAGTTATTTAAGTTTCTGTTATGGGAATAAACTTTGGCAGTTGACCCTGATTGCTATGTGATCGTTTATTTGTCAACCATCCATTCGCCGGCACCCTCCCTTGGAGGCTCGTATCCTACCTTCCTCTCCTGAAGAACGGTACCTGAGGACCGGGAGGAGGTTCACCGTCGCGGCTTCCCCTCTGGCTGTGCCTGGTCTTCGGGCACCCGCTTTGCACAGCAGAGCGTCTCCCTCTCCGGGTGGCTCCGTCGGGGAACCAGACAGCCTGACGTTCCCCGACACCAAACAGCTGTGAAAATATATCTTCACCCTCTGAAAGGGCAAGAATAATTAGAGCAGAGTGAAAGCCATCTTTCATCAGTTAGCCTCTTCAACTAGATGCTTCTACTTCATGAGCAAACAAAAATTGCGTACTGAATTCCAGTGAAAAAAAATCTCAAAAAAAAAAAAAAATTGTGATTGGTCTTCTTAAACTGACAGTGGCTATTATCCTTTCTAGAAAGTTTTCTATAAAAGTTTTTCTCAAACCTGTATTGGCTTCAGACCAAGACAAACATACAAGAAAAAAAATACTGCTCAGGATTCACTTCACTCACTGCAATGCCTCAAGTGGGTCAACCTTCAAACAGGTTGACGTTTGAATTAAAAAAGTTCTAAACAAACCTGTATTAAATATAACAAGCAAAACAGCTTTTTTCTTCCTCTACTTTCAGGCAAAATGGCTACTATGTCCACCTTATGCTTTCTCATGGCTCATCCCTTAGGACACTCATTCTTCACCATCATGAGAATGCAGTCTCAATCCAGGTCCTTTCCTGGATAACAGGCATTATAACAGAAAGGGGCACTTTCTACCACTGAAAACCTGAGATATAACATTAAAATGAAGCTTGAGATTTAAAATAATAGTAGTAAGAGTCACAGCAATTCTGGGAGTATATGATGGATGGTAACCGCTTCAGTTGCAATCGCTGAGGTAATGAGTGATGGTTTTCTGTACGGCAGCTATAAACAGACATCAGAAAATCCCCTGACCTTGTGAACTCAGAGAATGCTGCTCCAGCATTGACTACTGTTAGTGGGAAAAGAGTATACTATTAGCTCTACTGGAACAATCTGGTTATGCTTTGGTAATCATCAGAACAGGCGATACATTTTTCTGGCCATACAGCTGCAAATTTGGATGGGCAGTTGCATGTACATAGAATGAACTTTAGAAATGTGGAGTTTCGAGTATTATGTCTTGAAATCATAAAAGTGACTATTACGAGCATTCTCACAAATTTCATCTGAAAACAACATGATTTCTGGGGATTACAAATTAAGTATCTTACTGAAACATTAAATTTTAAAAGCTAGAGATTAAATAGTTTGTCTGAAATGCAATTTATCTTGAATCTTGGAGCAAACTTAGGTCTATGAGGAGTTATTGAATTTATTTAAATTGTTGCCCGTAGGTGTTTAATAACATCTTTGGTTATTTCCATGGACACATTTTATTTATGTTTCATGAGTGCAGTCCATGAGGAAAAAGAGTCTATACAGTATTCCTAAATTCTTATTTTCATTGATTTTATTGCCCAATTAGTATTTGTTCTATTTTCAGTATTATTTAACAGAGTAGTAGAAATAGCAGAATAGCAGAAATAGGCTAAAGGCTTATCTGCCATAACTGTTCCTTTAAAATAAGACAGTCACAGGGACAAGCATTTGTCTTTACAGGTATTCCCTGAATGTTTCAAATTCTGAGCTAGATTATTCCCACTTTCCTGCTGGTTCAGCATTTGTGCAATAGCTCCTGATTAGGCAGGAGGTGGAGGAAGGAGCTGTAATTGCTGGTGTTTTGGCAGAGCATGCTCAAACTGCAATAATACATTCCTTTTCCCTATATAAAACTATTTGTCCAATGAGTGAATAGAAGGTGTAGTGTTGCATATTTTTGCAGGTCAACCATACACTTTTGTTTATTATTCTTCCTTTGGGGAATCAAGAAATGTCCATTGATGAAGGCAATGAATGAGACACAACAGACCAGGGAGTTAGGAAAATCCAATGTTTATTTTTGAAGTAGTCCTATGTCATATGCTAAGAAGTTTTCTGATTAAAATAATCTTTTCTGTTAATACAGAAAGAGCTTCATTCTTCCTGTCTCACAGCTTAGTACTCCCCAGTTCAGTTCAATTCCTTTAAACAGTGCAGAAAATGTCAAAACGGTAAGATACAGGCTGGAATATGAGGTTAGCTTTAAAGGCACAGTTAGGGACTTTGTAGGTCTTCCAGGATACTTGCTGCTTTAGATATGAATTGGTTTTGATTCGTTCTGGCTTCTGCAACATGATGCCCCTTCCTCTGACTAGGTCAGTCTCTTACGGATCCCAAATCTCTTCTGCTGGGGTCTGCAGAGCTCTGCAGACCATCAGCACGGTTTGCTAACTGCAATGCTTAATAACTGGTAAGAAACTTGTCATCTGTCAGCAGAGTACAAAATACAGGGTGTCAATACTGAGTATAAATTAATAATTATTTTTTTTATTAATAAAAATTTGTCAGAATCACCAACTGTAATAATTCATATAATGTATCTTTTCGCAACTGCTTAGACTACAAAATATTGTAATCTGCTAGAACACTTCCAAGGAACTGCACAAGCAAAACTGCTCTCCAGAATAGGTGTCTTAAACACTTTTATCTTACATGCTTTTATATTGCTGTGTTTGAGAATCTTTCAAAAGGTGCTTAAAAATGTGAATGGCACTTTTTTTATCTCGTTCACTCCTTCACTGCATTTGGCAGGATAATACCTGCCCAAAATGCACCCAACTTCTCCTTTCCAAAACCAGTTACAAATTTTAAAGTGTAGTTTGTCACTGTGATTCCAACCTAGATCTCTTCTCCATGTTATTTACAGTGTCTTTGAATCCCTTGACATGCTTCTTTTCTAAAGCAACTGTACCAGAAAGGTTTACGTGTTTCAGTCTTTTTACGGGAGGCAAATAGGGATATGGCACCCTCCTCTAAATCATCAGATATGTCATATACTTGTTTACATGGTAAACAATATACATAATGTGTATCAGCAGTTAAATTACCTTTGTAACACAGAAACTGTATTTTCTTCCTGTTATCCTTCTTCTCTGTACCCTATTTTCAGTTGACATTCTTTACAGAAATATTCACAGGTTAAAAAATGTATTTTTCCCATTATGTGCTCTTGCCACTAAGCTATGATGCTACATACCTGACTGCTCTAACTAAAAATTCTTTTACTGAACAGCATTTATTAGATCTGCATAATGAAATTACTGGTACTGCTAATTTCAGGAGTAGTTTAAAAGTGGCCTTGATTGCTGAATTCATAAGGATATTATCTGTAACGGATGATTTGATTAGTTGCACCTTACTGCTGCAAAATTATGCACAGACAGGTAGATGAAAACAAACCCCAAGCCCTCATATTAATTTTCTGTAGCTTTAAGCCAACTGATTGGGTGCTACAGGGTGCGGAGCCTCCTGCAATCTTCTCTCTACCAGTTTGAGCGTTGCTCTGCACTACTCTTTTCCAGTTGTACAGTGAGTGATCAGAGGTAAGATAAGCCATTCTCCTTTCAGGAACAGACATACCTTCTGTATTTCAGCACCGAGACAATGATTTACACACTTCATCAAGGACATAAGGTAACTGAAAGCAGTTGGAATAATCTAATGGACTGTAAAGGTCAGTGCACTTGGTCACAAAGGGGTTAACTTAAAACACAATAAGTGATGTTATCAAGTGCAGCAGCTCTTGAAAACTTCAGTCTTCAGCTCCAACTCTGTTTTAGACATGATTCTTAACATAATTTAGCTTCATTTATGCCTCCTCCTCCTTTCTCTATACATGTACAAATGATAGGTTGAACAGGTTACAAGACATTACCTCAGGAATTTATGTTCTTAACACTCACTTAGGCTTCAAGTTGCTATTTTATTTAATTGGAATTGGCCCACTAAACTCCTGAAATTTTAACCTACTGTGACAGTATCATTCTCCAATGTTTGTATTGCTATAGGCTGTTATGGGAACCCAGCCTCTTAATTACTTCAGATTTCTTCTAGGTGCCTGTAACTTGGGAGGCTAAGGGTGGGTTTTGCAAAATAGATAGCAAAGAAAACTGACCTACCTCTTATCTTTCTTCTTTTTTATCAGAATGGTCATTTGATAAAAAATGAACTGTATCACATAACATGAACATAATAGCGAACTAAAAAATGTCAGTTGCAGTTTGGTATTGGATAAAAAAAATAAAACACTTTCCATCATTTACAAAAAAGTTCTGAGATTCACACTGATAACAAGTACCACTCATCAATCTTCTCTGTATGGATTTTTTTTAAAAAAGTTTTTATAAAAAGGAGAGAAGAGGGAGGAGTAGGACAAAGGTACAAAAGGACAGCAAAGAAGACACAGGGAAGGGTAGAGGAGAAGGGAAGATAGAGACTTATGGAAGTTTAAATAGATTTCAGAAGAAGTGAAAGTTTAGGCTGAGGCTAAAGAAGTAAAATACAATTATTGCGTACAGGGAAAAGGCATAGATGAGTGAAATCCTAATACAAAAAATAACAGATCAAGCATATAGAAGAAAAAAAGTCAAAATAAATTTGAATTTGGAATTAGTATTAATTTAGCAGTTAAAAATGTCTCCTTTTTAATTTTGAAGAATGCATATCTCACCCTGGGATTTGAATATAAGCTGTGAAACTATCATGGAAAAACTAAGGTACCTAGGAACTAAAAAAAAAGGTTTTAAAAATGGTTATCCTAATAATCATCAGCTTATCAGCTTCTTTCTCATTTCTTTCTCTCTTAAAAATGCAAAGACTAAAACAAATCAAAACAACAGTAAGGCAAAGCTGAAATGTGGTAGAGTCTCAACTGAGAGAGATATCTAGAAAAAAATAAGTGACTTGCAAGAATGACTTGCAGCATTCCCAGGTGTTGTTAGTAATCTGAATAAGAAATTTCAATACAACTTGTATTTTTAATTAAAATGTCATAAATATTGTTTAAGATTATATTGTATAAACTGTTCTTTAAAGCCTCATAAAAGGATAGGTTTAAAAGACCACAACGGTTTAAAGACACAATTATTAAAACAAGAAATTGCCATAAATGGCTTAAGCTCAAACAATGATATTGAGAAAGTATTTGCACTTGTCAAGAACAAAGGTGAAGAAAAATATTGCCTCACCTAAAACCAAACAGATGAGGATTTTCCCATATTAACTTCTCTAAGTTACATACTTTGTCTAGCCTATTATTCTCACTTTTCTGGAATAGCGTTATCAGAAGACAGGTCAGGAAGAAGCGGTAGGACACCAAATTTTCAAATTCTTCTGGAACTTCTGGTATGCTTATCCCATTCCAGGGCATCAGGATTTTGTAGGATATATGTATTTTCTCTATCAGAAACAGAGATGCCCAGGAAAATCATTGGGAAATATTAAGCTTTGTCTGCATCAATAAATAAAATAGTTCACTGTCCAGTCTCTAATGCTGAGAAGAGTTTGCACAGTACAGCTGCCTGGCACATGGAGAAATTCCCTCCTTCCTCTCCTATTAGAGCACTCCCTGCTCCTGCTGAAATCTCACACTGCTGTGAGCATCGCCCCAGCAGATACTACTTGTCATGAACCAAAACCCAGGAAGGTACTATACCTAAACTGTCAGAATGCATACAGAGCAATGCATAGTCTCAAGATCCAGCCCTGGTCACACTTACATGTTAGCTCCATATTTCTGTTTTGGGCTGCTTCAATTGTCCCTTTTCAAGATAATTTTTCTGTAGAAGTAGCTGACCCTTAGCAGGATGGATTAGACCAAATTAGTACCTTTGATAGCAGGACCTTGGTCTTTCATTTCTTCTAACAGGCATAGCCGTATGTGCTGAAAGACCTTAACCATGTACAGAACTAGTCATTGCTTTTATAAAGACTACTTGTATTTATAGGACTTAGATAAGCAGGATTTTGTTGAATAAATACCAAGTGGGACACTACTCTTCCTATTCCTAGTTTTGCTAAAGTTGGCCCTGTAGTAGAAATATTTTCCAGAAAAATTGTATGCCTGGAAAAAAAACAAAACAAAAAAACCCTTCCATCTATGCCTGAACTTTGCTTGTTGGTAGTTATTTAAGAAAGCATAGTTCCTATACAATTAGACACTGTAATATACATATGGTTATCTTAGTTTATTCCAAGTTTGGTATACATATACCTTAAACAAATAAAAAAGAATCAGGAAACAAGCAAACAAAAGAACAGCAAGAAAAAAAAAGTTTACAGGAGATAAAAACAGTTAAAAACATATTTTTGCTCATATGCAAAATCTGTTCAATGTTATTTAAAGCTGAAAAGCAGAACTGTGCTGCTATTTATATAGCTATGTAAAGAAATTAACAAATGCACAGAAAAAGGAAAACATATCTGTGACATTTTGCAAGGGATTAAAATGTATAATGCAGAAAAAAGACACTGAAAACGCTATATAACCTGTTCACTGCTTAAGGAAAAGGAGAAAAAAAAAAGTGCAAAGACAACTAAGGGTAGAAGTCTCATTATTTAAGTGATTAGCTTTTGATTTTCCTTCCTTTCACCTTGGCAGCCTTCCAAGTAGAAATGCTATTTACAGAACAAGGAAAATTCAATATTCTTTCTCAACATTATCTCTAGGATAGTGACTTCTTAAACTCCAAGTCAAATTTCATAACTGAGAATTTTGTTCCAGGAGACGATGAAGGAGAAAACAGATGGCAAATAGCCACAGATCTAGGTTTCTTAGGCGTAATGGAGTAAAAGAAGAGCAATTGATTAGAGGAGTTTCACAGGGAAAAAAAAAAAAAGAAAAAAGCTGCCTTTGCAGCAAGTGTTTAAGAATGTAATGATAATTCCTGGACTCTAACTGTAAAATAGTTTGATAAAAGTGGATAATCCTCTTTATGAAATATGTAAGTGTGGAAATGAGGAAAACAGATAAAATTAACTGTGGAAAGAGACACTCTAAAAGCATGTAATAGTTATTAAATAAAAAAAAAAAAAGACTTTCTTCCTCCACAAAACATATAAATTATTTTAGAAATTAAAATGAGCACAGCTGTACATACCTCTGAAGTTATAAAACATGATCTAAAGGTAATGGATTTAGCAAAGAAATACTACCTAAACCGTACCTACACAATACTAAATCAATGCTAGCACTTACAGGTCAGGATATTACAGAGTCACTGCTATCACTCCTCTAAAATCATTGGCTGTATGTGCTGCATCTGGCAAAAAATGTTAACCAAATGCTAGGAAGGGCAGAAAGGATACTGTGGAGGGCATCGTTTTGCTGCTGTATAAAACCTTGATTTGGAAAACGACAGTTTTCTGATCTCTGCATCACAGGGACAATATCATAGAGTCAGAGAGGTACAGAAAAAAGCAACTGAAATTACCTAGAAGATGAAGCTTAACATGACTTTCTTACAAAGATACAGTAAGATAAGTAAGACTCAGGTTAGAGAGGAGAAAATTGAAGGATCTGGTCAAGCTTTAAAAAAATCATGAATGCCGTAGGTGACAGCTGATTGAAACAGATAGGAGAAACTACCTCTTTACAGAATTGGTAATGAACTTCTAGTGTTTACTGGCACAGGCAGCAAATGGAGGCAAACAGTAACAGCTAGTTCAAAATACAATAGTACAAATTCATCCTCTCATCCTCCCTGCAGAAACTGTTGTGAAGAGCCTGATTTCATCTTCCCAATGGCCTCCCACAGGCACCAGGTGCTGCAGATGAGTCTCTCCATGGTCATGTCTTCTCCAAACTGAAGCAGCCCTGGTCCTTCAGCTTCAAATTCAGTTCACTCTTTCCTCAACCCCTCACGACCCGCCACAGCCCCACAGCCCCACAAGTCTGTATCCCTGCCAGCAGCTTGTCCTTCCCAGGGACAGGACTTTGCATGTGTCCCTGTTAAATTTCATGAAGTTCCTGATGACCCATTCCTCCAACCCAGTCCCTCCACACAGCAGCCCTCCAGAAAAACAACTTGTTCACCATCAGTTTGGTGTCATCTGCAAACTTTAGTGCACTGCATCGCCTCCTTCAGGTCACTGATACAGATGTTCAGCAAGACAGGCCCCCTGATGTACACCTCTCATCACCGGTCCTCAGGGCAAGCATGACCCACTAACAACCACCCTCTGAGGACAGCTACCCAAGCAGATGTTACCAATCCAGATTGTAATATGTCAAACTCAAGTGACAGTGTTGGAAGGCTTGAGTAAGACTAAATGACATCTTCTACTTTCCCCTAGCCTGGAAATTATCCCTTCAGACCGATACCAGTTAAGTCCAGAGTAAAGTAATCAGAGAGATGCTTTTCATTGCATATTTAATTTCTCAAAATGTTTTATCTGAAAATAGAACTTGTTAATTGCTTCCTGATAGTGCAATAATACGCAGTAACAGCAACTTTCACTACCTCCAGAAAAATAGATCAGAAAAAAAATTTCCAAATTAATAGTATTATCTGTAAGATTTATTGCAGATTACTTATTATATTCAAATGAGTGAAGCAAAATGTACTGTGATAAGTTTTTTTCTTTTTTTTTTAATTAGTTATGATACAATTGCAAATTGCACTAGTAAATCAGGGCTTAGTATCACACTCAAGCAAAATCATCTAAGTAATATGAGCTTCCACTGCAGCTTTCTGCTATTAAATATGGGGAAAACAAAAAAAAAAAAAAAAAAAAAAAAAAAAAAGAAAGAAAAAAAAGAAAAAGAGAAACAACTGAATTGCAATGAATGAAATAGGAGTTGTTTCACTCATGAACACTGCAGAGGGGAAAGACCTTGTTTGAAAGTCTCACACGATTACAAACGCAGGGGCACACATGGAAAGAAGCAGAATATGCACCAAGAATGCTAAGTAGGGAGACTGCAGAGGATAGAATGGTGCTCACTTAAACCACCCTGTACTGAGGCTGCTGAAAGGAACCGCACTGACTGTGATGATACCTTCATTTTTATTAAGGCAACTCTTCAGCACAGTTTGCGGTTGGAGCTGTGATCCCACCTGGCTGGAGGTGCCGGCTCACTCGGGCAGTGCCGCCACTGCCCCACAACTCCCAAACTCCCTGTGGGGAACAATGGCTCTTTGTGGGGCAAAGAGGGGGAACAATGGCCCTTTGCGGGGTGGGGCAGTGGACAAGGCGGGTTCCCAGGAAGCAACAGTGCGGGAGTGAGGGTGTGGGGGCAATGCCTGGGGGAGGGGGACAGAGGAAGTCAATAGGTCAATAGGTGCTGTAAATCTGTTAAAGTTTACTTAATTCTTTTTAACTTGGTAGTTTACTTAGATAAGCTAAAGTGATTGATGTATCAGTTAAAAATGCGGATCTATGATGTGGGATATATTCATTGTTTTTACTAAGTGATTACAAGTGAATTAGGCACGCTAATGTAGCTGTGACTATCATACAAAGCTGGAGAAAACAAACAAAAAAGCCCAAACCCAAAGCAATTATTTTGACCTCCTGTTGACTTAGGATCCCTGGAGAAGCGCAGCTCGCACTTGGCTAGCAGAAGAAGAAGGCAGGGAGGTTCCTCAGGTCCTGCCCCAGCATCACACCAAGCTGCCAGGGAGGGACATGCTCCTGCTTCTCCTTTCATTTCTGTTGTCATTTAGGTCGTAAGCGCCTCCGAGGTTAAACTGCCAGTGGGCGGCTTTCCTGGTAGATTGAAGCCTGTGTAGAAGCTGCAGGGGAAAAAAACCTGCTGGGTCGAAGGTTGGCGGAGAGAGTCCTGAGCAGCCTCTCAGGCAACTGGGTGAGGCAGTCAAAGGGCAAAAATAAGAATCATGAATAGCCCAAGTGCTGCAGGCATTGGCCTCCGAAGGGCCTGGATAATAATATCAGGAGCTGGTATAAGGGAAAGCAAATGCTACCTAGTGAGAGGTGGAGGGAGGAAAGCAAGGAGGAATATAGTCCTTGCAGTTGCAGAGGTTGTTGCAATGACTGAGTATGAGCTGATGCTACAGAAATCAAGTAACTGTTTGAAGGGTTCCCCCAACATCCCATTAAACCAAGAGGGTCTGAGCCCATAAGCCTGCCTTCAAAAACAGACAACTGAACTGAAGACTGAACTTCCTTCAGTGAACTTCAGTGAACTGAAGACTGAACTGAACTTCCACCATATAAGTAGTTATCTGTTCTACACTCTGCTTTCACCAGGCTCTTTTCCTGCACTCATCATCCACAGTGCTTAACTGGTAGCCCAGCCTCATTGGAACTGATTAAAATAGCTGTTTCCAAGCCCAGCTTTCTAGGACTGAGTCTAGTCTCAAGCACCATTGCCATGAATCAACCCAGCAGCATGCTGATTTGGGTGGGCAGAGGTTGATATCTTGACTTGTGTATATAGTAGGATGGTAGTACAAATGTAGGTGTTATCATTAACACAGTCTATGAAATACTACGAATGTAAGTGTATCTGGCCTTTGAGAATGTCAAAAGGTAATGCCTATATTAATCACAAGTGTGTCTGAATGAAATACATGCCATGAAAGATATTTTTTTCCGTAGGTAATTTTAATATCCTTGTTATATCATAATATCATAATGGTAATCATAATACCATTATGATAATCATAATCATAATCATCATAAGCTCTGACCGTTTGTACTAACCACCATTTAAGAACAGAACATGATCACTTAAACCCCAGAACCCAAGGAGCCTGTAATTTAGCATTTCCCATCAGACTGCCCAAAGCAGAGCCTGATGGGAAATGCAAAGTTGCGTCCACAGAGTAGAGCAGAACCTGTTGTATCTATAAAGTAGGTTCATACTAAGAATTACATAATTAGTATTTACTTCACTTGAATTCAGATAAAAGCACCTAGTGATAGCATAACTGATGCCAATGTGTAAGCATTTTGTGACATCTTAGCACCATTAATAGTCTGAAGCCCAAAGTGACAGGTGGAAAAGGAGGGTATAGGAAAACATGCAAGTAAAATCTACAAGAACAAACAAATATTGAAGATATCTAGTAGAAACAAAGCTATCTTGCAGAGCAGGTAGTACCCAGGTAACTGATGGAAGTTCTGATTCTAAAAATGAAATATGCAGAACAAATGAGTTCACTCCTTTCTCTTCTGGGGTGGGAATGGAAGAGTATAAAGCATTAAGGATGAGAAAGGAAAGGGAATCAACACTGATTCCAGTCTTGTTCAAGTTATTCGTCACAGAATCATAGAATGGTTGCAATTGGAAGGGTAGAAGGGACCTCTAGGGATCATCTAGTCCATCACCCCTGCTCAAACTTAGGATAAGTTCTTAAAGTAATGATTGGTTTTTATATTTACTGATAATGTTCAATTAAGTAGTAGTGAGTGGCAGTGTGTATTATTGACAAGTATCTGTCCAGTAAACAACTGAAATTTGCTTTGAAATTTGAAATATGTAGGGAGACACATTTTGGGTTTGGGTGATGCTATATCAGGAACATCTTATGTAAAGGGATGTACAGGGGGGTACCCCTGACCCATATGTGACCCCGGGCCTGGAGCATGCTCAATCATCTACCTGGAAGGCTCCAGAAGTCCGAGGGTGGGGGCTGGAGCTCCCAAAGGTGGGGGCCGGAGCATTCTGCCCCAGCTGACTGACCGCCCACCAACAGGGCTCCACCAACACCGAGGTCCCATAATGAGCATGTACCCAATCCTTGACCTCGTTCCTCCCTTTCTCCCGCCCTTTACCCTCTGTATATAAACTTCTGTTCTTCCTGATTAAAGTTGGCTGTTGATTATAACTCGTATTGAGTCGTTTGTCAGCAGTCCATGCAAGGTTTCCCCAATATGGGCGACTGACCTATTGCCCTTTCCTGACCTGATCTGGACCTGGGACCCGGGATGGTGATGGATTATCTTTGCCACTCCTCCCCTGGCGACAGCCATGACAGATCCCGGGGTGAGTGACACTCCCGTGAATGGGGCAGTACTTCCGCGCAGTTCGAGAGGCCCGGATGGAGCCTGCGTGGGACGGGGACGCCCCAAGACATGCGAGGGGATGAACACCCATCCGTCTTTAGAAATAGGCTTATTTATAAACACTTTTAAACACTAGCATGACAGCAATCTCCAGTTCCCTAACTGAACCTAAATCTGTATTCAGTGTCCACAAGCTGTACTAATCTTTGGCTTTACTTTCCACTAAGGGCTCCAATGGTCAGTGGGGTTGCTAGCTATGCAACCTTTGTTAGAAAAGCTCACAGCAATGATCTGTTCATCTGTCTGATCTATTCATCATCTGTACATATACTCGTCTCACAAACAGCCTATAAATAGGTTGTCTGGTTATGCCATGTTAAACTTTTAGAGCATTATACATTCTGAAGAGCAATCTGTAATCTTTACGCTTTCAGGTTGACTGCATGAACCTTATCAAGAGAGTCACTTTGACATGATATTCAGAGGGTGCTACAGATACTTAAAAAAAAAGAAGTAACCTGAAGATCCTTCAATTTCTGCTTCTAGTAGGAATACACTATAATACAAATGGCTCAGTACTATTTAATTCTCCTGTGGTTAATTCTTACAGATTGCAATCTACAAGCACCTTTTTATTAGGCAATTAGTTCCTTATCTTGCACATATGCCTCAAGATATTCCTACTTATGTGGAAGTAGTCTTCCACAGCTTTTCTATAGGAAGACCTGCTGTCTTTCCAGATAGTAAATGAATTGTCATTCATTTAAGATACATTTGGTATATCACTTTATTGCTTTGTCAAAGGTTAAAGGAAATAACAATACTGTTACTACAGTTTTAATAGCAAGACCAATAGTCATTGAAACACTTAAACGAGGAGGTTTGATTATTGCCAAGTAAAAATTTGAAAAGTTTTTTTTTTTTTAATATTCTTTTCTGAAGGAATTGAGAGGAGTCTTGCAATGACTGGATATGACTAGTTAGGCAAACGATCAAACTGAGCCATTCTGCACATATATGTGTTTGTACGAGTTTATTTTCTGTATTTGCAAGTGAATGATGCATAGAATACTGTAAGTAAAGCACTAATCAGTACATAGTTTCCAGTAGTTTCAGGCTGAGATGTGGCAATTAGTTCAACTGAATTTAGCATTTCTAAAAAAAGTGTCACGAGTGAATTTTCAAGATTCTTTCCTTATAACAGAATGGTAATGGATTATTGTTGCTTTGCCAGACCATCAGCTTCGAATATACCGTCCAATAAATTGATATTGTAATCTTCAATACTTTTTGATTGGTCAAGTGTTAAGCAGAAGTGAGCCTCCAAACAAAAGTTACATTATATCATTTTAGAAGGACAGACCCTTAATAAAATAAGATTTATTGTCTTGAATATGTTTATTTTATGGTAAATAGAAGATGTTGAAAACTTCAAAACCACTCATTTTTTAAATTACATCTTCATTATATACATCTTCAGCTATTTACATAAACTCTTTTTAAAGACTTTCTACAGTTGGATTCAAACATTTTCCAGCAGATGACAGGTAGGACTTAATTCTGGGATAGTAATGGAGTCCAGTTTATGCAGTGTGGCTTTGAATATCTAGCTTGGTATCTCTAGCACTGCAGTTGTTATTTAGCAAACCATGCAGGAATTCAGTATCAGTTACTTGCAACATAATTTTCATTTAATCAGAGGAAGAATTTAGAAGTGAAATGCTTCATGTTCCATCATCTGCTAATCCTTTTTATTATTAATAAACCATTTTCAGCATGGATCATTGTCTAAACCTTAGAGCATCTTTAATTAAATATAAGGAATTTAGTTATTACTAATTGAACTGTAAGAATGAGAACTGTTTCATTTCTTCAATTAAAATAATATTCATTTAAGAAACTAAGACCTTAGAATTGAGCATTTACTTTGAATTCCCAGTGTGATTTAATTAATTAGCTCTACATTAGTAGTTTTCACATACTGTTAAACTTGTACATCTCTATGTGACAGAGCTTAGTTGTCAATAAAAATATGATTATAAATGTATTAAGTTGCATTTGAAGACAAAGCACAACAGAATTTAAAATGATACTGGATTTCTTCAAATCATTAGGATTTATGCATTTTTTACTGTTTTGGATCTTCTCTGTCATGTGAAATGTTTTTAAGATTCTGACCAGCAACTTTCTATGTCTTTAGAGAGTAACTGAAACTCTGTTAGATCCAAGACAAACAAAGTTAGAAAGATTATCAAAACAAGACAAGCCTTCCTCTAGTTACCCAGATTAGAACATCCACACAATTTGATCTTTATACTATGTATTTTCTGGCTCGTTTTCTGACTTCCTCGAACTTCTGAAGCAATTCTATAGTTATTCAACTATTTTTCTTCTTAAATTCCTAGCAGTAGCACCTACAGCAGAATGAAGCATTTTCATCCATTATTTGAGAAAAACTTTGACACAGAAAGTTGATGAATTAACTAACCACTTTGAAAATTAGAAACTACTAATCAATATAATAGCAGGGCAAACCTTATTTCATCTTTGTTTACAAACTGTTAAGCCTTTAAAGTTTGGAAAATTAAGATGCTTTGCTTATTGTTTATCTGTTTGTAAGCAGATTTGCTTATATATTCTCAAATTAGATGAAGGTCTTTACAAAACTAAATCTCTGTCACAGGAAATCTTGGCTACTCTGTTTTGCATGTTTAAGTCCACAGCAAACTCAAAACATAATCTTGAAGAAAACAATAAGTCATTTAATAAGATAAAGTAGTTGAATTTCCAGTATAGTTATACAAGATTTGTCTACAGCTTGTCGACAATTCTCAAATTTAGTCATCTTTTTTGTGGATGAAAGCCAAGAGAATTTGTTTAGTTTAGGATGCATAAAGGCATTAAAATCACAAAATCATTAAGGTTGGAAGGGACCTTTAGAGACCATCTAATCCAACTTCCCTGCACACGCAGGGTCACCTCAAGCATGTGGCACAGGATTGTGTCCAAGCAGGTTTTGAAGATCTCCAGAGAAGGAGATTCCACAACCTCTTTTGGCAGCCTGTTCCAGTGCTCTGTCACCCTCACTGTCAAGAATTTTTTTTCCTTAAGTTCCTGTGGAACTTTAGGTAGGTCAGTTTGTGGCCATTTCCTCTAGGTCCTGTCATTGTCGACCACTGAAAAGAGGCCAGTCCTATCCTCCTCACTCCCCTGAGGTATTTATAGACACTGATCAGGGCCCCTCTCAGCCTTCTCTTCTTAAGGCTGAACAGGCCCAGTTCTCTTTGCCTTTCCTCATAGGCCAGGCCCCTGATCATCCCTGTAGCCCTGTGCTGGACTCTCTCCAGTAGCTCTGCATCCTTCTTGTACTGAACTGGACATAGTACTGCAGATGTGGCCGCACCAGGGCTGAGTGTCCCATTAAAGGGATAAAAGAAAATGCAATTTTAAGTGATAATAAAAAAATACTGATATTAAATTAAACTGCAATATGGAAAGTCAATATTTTAATTACTAGCAAAATGAAGGAGAATTAATTATTTGTAATAGGAAGAAGAAAGAGCAAAACCAAGAACAATCAGCACAGGATAGCCAACACAGGTTACTGGGTTATTCTGTACTGAGAGCACCCACATATATGCAATCAGGAGACCTGAAAAGTGAAGATTCAACCTCTTCCACAAATTCAAGAGTTATCTGTGCAGTTAGTAAAGAGCTGCGTACATTACTGAAGATGTTTGGGACTAGTCTATATCTCTTGTTCTAAGTGTTCCATCTGTATCCACCGACTATTTAGGGAAGGAACCCTAGGGACCTTCATATGTCTGAAATGTCCATCTACCCTTTTTGAATAAAAGTATGTAAAGTATAGATCGTCATAGTCTTTTTGTTTTCTAATTATACTCAGTACAAACTGAGTATATCTCTTTTTTGCATCAACGTAAGGACAGCAGTTTAAAAAGCTGTTTGATATTTTTTATCCTACAATAAATCATAACTCTTTTCAAAACAGAACTGAAAAGAGGAAATGTGCACAAGCTGAAATACAGAAAATTCCATTTATGCATAAGAAACTTTTTTTTTCCACTATGAAGGTGTTTAAACACTAGCACAAGTTTTCTGCGCAGACTGAATGTTTCCATCCTTGGCAATATTCAAAGCCCAAGTCGGCAGTGTCCTGAGCAAGCTCCTATAACTGATCCTACTGTGAGCGGGATCATTGGACTAGATGATCACCAAGGGACCAATTCCACCTCAACCGTTTTTGATTAAGTTGTTATGGGTTTTGCATAAGTATATCTAGATCCAAATTAGTTGTGGTCTCTTAGTGGGCATCCATGTGAGCAACAGGGAGATTGTGATTAGAGGGGAAAAAAAAAAATTATCTGCAAGAGAAATATTCTCATTGAAATTTCTAGAGATTGCAGGTTTTTAACACTCTCCGCCTCCTTTGTTTTTCTATTTTTTACTCAGAAGTCCATAGTTATCTGCCAATTTAATATCCACAGTTGAACAAAAATAACACCTGTACTGCTTGAAGTGAGTACAGATGAGATAGCAAATTGATCGCTAAGATTTGGTGGCTATTTATGTTCAATATCAATTATGACTGACTGAAACACTTTGTTTTTTTTTCTGTGACAAAGCAACATAGTAGTTGCAGTAAGGAAAAAAAGAAAAACTGAAAATAACCCTAGATAATTGTATCCTAAGCTTGAAACATTGCTAATTTGAATAAATTTCTTGCTTTCTTAACATCTTTTTTTAATATCAATCTTGCCTACGATAACCTAACTACTGTCTACTCCCTACTCCTTAACTAATCAATTTTAATAAATTATTTTTAATAATCAAAAGATTTCACCTGAGAGAAACAGCTATATTTATTTTCTCTTTACTTTTCTATTTTTCTAATATGTTCTTCATTTTTTTCTTGAATGCCAAACAGAACATTGTGCTTCAAAACCAGTTTATTTTCTCTTTCATATTTTCAATTCCATCACTTTACCCTTTCCATAATATGTCACCATTATCCTTTCTATAATATGTCACCACTTGTTACTAGTCTTACATAGTGTTTCTTTCTTAAATTCTAATGAACCTGGTTCTTGTATTATAATTTATACCTCTCTGTCATTGAAAAAAAAAAAAAAGAATCCTGTTTATTGCATTTTTTCATTCACTAGATATTAAGCGTACTTCTTTCTGTTTTTGATATTGCATCAGGAACATTTTGGATAACGCTAGTACTATATTAAAGAAAAACAGCAAAGAGTTGTTTTGAAGATGAAAAATAGAGAAGTATTTGAAAGCAGTCTTCTTTTTTATTGTTGTTGTTTGAGAAGAGAAGGGTATTTCTTTCATTCCTTCATAATCGATCCAGAAGAGATCAACACTAAACAAGCTGTCTGTATAGAGGTTGTAAATTTTACTATATCATTAACAAGAGTCTTCATCATACAAATAAAGAACACAGTTGGAAGCACGCTTAGGGATGTACTGAAGATTGACTTTATTTTGTAAAACCATCCTTTTTTGTTTATGATGGTTATTTGTATCTATAAATAGCTGAAAAGATCATTCTCTATCATCTCATTCATAGATGAAAGACTAAAATATCCTATTTGCATAGTTTGATCCAAATTACTCTTTCTGGTTTTGTTTTCTCATTTTCAAAATAGTTCATTTAAAATAGATATTTGCAAAACAATATTGTTAATGAATCTGTTCCTCTTGGCCTCATACCAACACTATAAACTTGTGCAATCTACATTCATGAAACTGTATGGAAAAGTCATTTTTATGTATTATCTGAATCAGAATAGAAGATATTATTTGGCCTTTGTGTTATACATATTTAAATATGCTTAAACATACAACATACAACAGTCAACTAACGTTCAGAAATCTCTTGGGAGTGAATAAATATGATCCAGGCATGGGGGGTTTCTTTGATGTTCAGTCCCTGGACAATTCAGGGAAAAAAAAATCAGGATTTGTGATACTTACATTCATATTCTCTGTATTAAATCTTACTATCTACTGTCCACTTTGGAGATAATCCCCCATAATAAGACCACTGAAAATTCAGCTGTGACTTAACTTCAGTTTATTTTTTTCCAGGATTAAAAATGCAAAATTTACAGGATTTTAAAAAATATTTTTCAATTTATGCCATGAATATCTATGCCAGCCTTTGCTATGAGAAATGAAATTCAAGTTCTCATTTAACAAGACATAACAGTTTTGACAAACTATAGTACAAAATGCAAACCCATATCAGCTCTTAGACATTCATTTTCCAGTCAAGATAATTAGGCCTGTCAAATACTCTGGTGCTGAGGGATTCATTTCTAGAGGATTCCTTGTGTCTGTGCTTCAATCTTTAATCCTAGCTGTCAATATACAGGACTCATCAGTGTCAGTGTCAGAATCTACATCAGTATTTGTGGCAAATCCAACACCTGTAGTTTAATATGCTTGTGTTTTATACTGTCAATCTTTTCACAGTCTTGCAGGTTTGAGATTGCTCTTAAGCTTGTAGAACTGAAAACATATCCAGAATTCATACCATACTCAAGGAAAACAGCTTATTACATAGTAAGTTATACAGGTTGTTTATTTATTTATTTATTTTTACAAATCACAGATATGGGGTTGGGCTTAACATATCAGCAGCATCATTTTACTATTAAAGATGCATTTCCTTGGAAGGAGAGGAAATCTTGGGCAATTATTTTGACATAACAGTAAAAGAATAGAAGGATTCTGGAGGAAGGTTATTCAGATAAAATGATGTGTAAAGAAAAATGACAGAACATTTGCTGTAGCATAATAGAATTTGGAGGTATGTGAGGAAGGATTCTACAGAACACTATCAATCAGCTTTGTTCCACCTGTCATTCATTTTAGTATAAAAGTAAGTTTCCAAAAAGGTCAATGACTAGATTGCTCATCCCATATAATTTAACTCACCATATAAGATGTTGCAGCATATCACATTTACTGCAGCTAGGGTTGCAAAACATTACCTTGTTACTGTTAGGGTAGTTCATGAAGTCTAACAACAACTATTAGTTCTCTGTAGAAGATCGGACAATATCAGTTGTCTATGCTAAAATATAAGAAAAATCTAAACAAAATTATGTGGACTAGATAATTTAAAATAAACTACAATTTTACATTTAGTTTCTAGCATTTACTTATGCATTCAATGAGAACTACTTGCTTTCTCTGCGTCTTCGTTTGTTTAGTACCTGATTGAAATTGAAATCATGGGGGAAAAATGAACAAGCAAAAGAACATAGGAACATTTAGAACAGGATGAAGTCAGATCCTTTCCGAACTATTTTCAACTGTTAAAGAATGGTCAACTGTGCAACATAATATTCTGTTTTCATCTACTCCAGCATGAATATCCCACTTTTATGTTTTTTTGTTTGTTTGTTTTGTTTTGTTTTTCTTAGACTTTCATGAGAGGCCAAAAACATAATTTAGACCGAAAAGTAGAATCTGTTTTTAATTATCTCAGAGGACCTCTTTCAAAGCAGCTTAAATTTTTGTCTCACTTCACCGCCAACAGTGACCTTGCCTTAGAGATTAAGACATATCTGGAATAAATTCAAGTAGTTAGTTGTCCAAAGGCAGCTCGGCTCACAAACACTGATTGGACACATGTTCAATGAGATGAACTTGTTCACTCACCTAGGCCTCAATACTTAGAAGTTAAATTGCCTAGACAGACCTGTGGTTTATTCCCTGCTCCATGCAGAGTAAAGAGCCTGTGCACGTGCATTTGAAATGGGTTACTTAGGTGCTTTAATTAGCAAGACTGGTGCCTACTGCAAAAGGAAGTAATATTTACAAGCAGAGTGTGAGAATGACCACTCATTGGTGATGAAAAGTAGAGAAAATAATCTTGCCATGTATTCCCAGTACAATATCTACCACAAAGTACCCTGTTAAGTAGATAAGCAAACTGTATCTTTAGAAAATGTGGACAGAGATCATTTGTATAGGCTTTTTGTGAAAATTTTATATGCCAGCTTTACAAATGAATATTTACCTTTTCTGGTTCCCCACTGATGAAGATAAACTTTCATGTAAATCTGTGCAGAACACCTTGAGGGATATCTTTCAATGCTTTTATGCATTATTTTTTTCTTAAGCTACGATGAAACGTAGAACTTACTATTTGAGAAGCAAAGTAGCTCCTAGAAGTTAAGGAACTTAATCAAATACTTAGAAAACTTGACAAAACTTAGATTTACAAATTCTGTGGCAGACTTCCTGTTTTACACTTGCCCAGACATGTAAGGCCTGTTTTTCAAAGCTAATTGGGCATGTAAAGACACAGACAGGAATAACTGATATTTCTGTTAGTGCCTGATCTATTTAGCTGCTTCTCAGCTATCCACTATAAATGTGTTAACTATTTTAGACAGCAAGCAACCTAAAAATCAGGACATTAAACACCCCATCCATTACTATGGCTACAGTCTGTGAGAGTATAACATAGATTTTTCACAAAGATGTGTGAAGAAAATGAATTAAGGTTTAGAAGATGTTCTTGATACAGCAGGGGAGAATGTAAAAGTAAAAAGTGTAAAAGTCTACTTCAGAAGGTTACATTTTACAGAAGATTACAATTTATAGTTTCAATCCACGGCCACAGCATGCCATCATTTACTTAGGAGTTGGAAACCTAAGATGTATGACAGCATTTCTGATACTAATTTGCTTGAGTGACTGTTGTCCTTTCCTTCTTGTAATTCTTGATATTTTAATTTTCTACATTTTGTACTTAGCAGAATTTATTCTAGAGATGAAAAATATGTGAACAATCTCTTGCAAAGTATGTCTCTAGTGAACAAGAAAATATTTGAACTTGACTCCCATGTACAGTGAGACATCCCCTGTTCATACTTGCTTCATTCTTACCCATCCTTTTCCAGTGTAACCAGCAGGTCGAGGGAGGTGACCCTGCCCCTCTACTCAGCTGTGGTGAGGCTGCACCTGGAGTATGGGGTGCAGTTCTGGGCTCTCCAGTACAAGAGGGACATGAAGCTTCTAGAGAGGGTCCAGCATGGAGAGACAAAGATGATTAAGGGACTGGCAAATCTATCATATGATAAAAGACTAAGTGAACTGGGCCTGTTTAACCTAGAGAAAATACTGAGAGGAGATCTTATCAATATGTGTAGGTACCTGAGGGGAGGCAGCGAGGATGGGACCTAACTCTTCTTGGTGGTGGCCAATCACAGGACAAGGAGTAATGGTTGAAACACAGGAAGTTCCACCTCCATGTGAGGAAGAACATCTTTCCTGTGAGGGTGACAGAGCCCTGGAACAGGATGCCCAGAGAGACTGTGGAGACTCCTTCTCTGGAGATCTTCCAAACCCACCTGGATGCCACCTTGTGCCACGTGCTTTAGATGTCCACTGCTGGAGCAGGGTGGGTTGGACTTGATGATCTCTAGATGTTTCTTCCAACCTTAACCATTCTGTGATTCTGTGATTTGGTGATTCTTTGAGAACTGCCTAGAAAAGCTGTACTGAGGACTGAGTATGATATATGTCATATATTTCTCTTTTGACTCTTTTGTTGTAGTAGTTCTGAGGTCTGTAGCATAATGAAAATTGTGGAGTAATGGCCTATTTCATCAGATATCAGAAAATCAGATGCTTGAGACCTATGGAGTAATATAAGAAGGCAATGAGGTATATACACACATGCACACATACACATAAAAGCAACTTATATATATAAATATATATGTTACTTCCTATAACCTATATATCCAAAGTCTTTTTATTGTGCTTATCCTTGTGATGCCTCTGACTTGTCAAGAGTTTTTAGAATTATTTCAATAGTAATTGTTTATAATTTATTGAAATAATTCAATTTATTATGCAATATATCTTACATTATATTGTAGAGAAGTTAGTAGACATAAATTGCCTTCAGTAATGACAAAATCATAGAGCATCTAGCTATGACACATAATAATAAAAGTTCAATACTATGATCTTTGCAATTTAGTGACACACCATATTTTCTATTTTTAGAGTTCTCCCTTGGCTATGGTGACAAAAGCTGTTTACAAATAGCTAGGATGCTTGCCAGGCACCTTCACATCAAATCAGTAATATCTTATTTTCTTATTTCTGATTGTGTTGTGCTTAACTGGAGCTTATAATTATTATAATAATCATTTTTGAAACTTCTGTTATTCATATTGTTTTTAGGTAAGGAAGAAAGAAAGGACATGAAATTATTGCACCAGTCAAATTCACCCTTGGGTAGTCTGGTTACTTAGAATGGAATGTTCATCTTCCCATGCAAGAGTGTTAATCTATGTGGGTGAACAGTCTCCAGAGCCTGTAATTCTTGTGTTTGTGTTTTCAGAGCAGAATACTGTCTATCATTCACATTGTCATACTCAGCACAAGGGCATGGATCTCTCTATGGATATCTAGATTATGTGTCTGGATCAGCAGCCTAAATAAAGGAACATAGTGGGGATTTATTGTCTCTGTGAAAGATTTCAGCACAGAATATACACAGTTACGCTGTGGAGCTATAAAGGAAAAATCAAAGTCTCAGTCCACGCAAATGTAGAGTATAATCTATCCTGTGGTACTATTTATAAACACTTATCACATGGATTGTATATTGTTGTGTCTCCCTACACTCAATAACTTGAACGGTAGGGCTGCCAGATTGAAAATACAAATTTGTGTGCAATCTCTCCATTGTACAGTTTCGGTTTAAATTTTGTTACCTGAGATGAGAGTCAGTGCAAGATTGGAAAGCATGAATTTACATGGCTACTTGCAGAAATAGAATTTAGTTCCATAAAAATATGCAGCCAGTGTCATCTAGACTGTTCAGTTGCTTCTTGTGGACTCTTGCTGATGTTGGAAAAGAGTATTGTTCTCCTGTTATCTTCCAATCAAGTACAGATGTCTTGGTTCCCAAAAGCATTGTAAATGAATGTACTAGATAACATTCTTAAGTAACTGAAGCATGCTGTATTTACGTGCAAACTAAGTAATAAAAGCAGTGAAGTAGTCTTTTTGGACTCTGTTTTCCTCTCTGGAAAGATATAAAAGTGACCAGTAGATTTTTTTTGGATCTCATAACCATGTCTGAGATATTCCAAGGCACCTATGCGCATTTATGTACATAAAATTGTTTTTAAGGCATTGTGTTTTATTGCTTATGAATTTTAGAAATTTCTTGACAGTGAGCGTGACAGAGCACTGGAACAGGCTGCCTAGAGAGGTAGTCGAGTCTCCTTCTCTGGAGATCTTCAAAACCCGCTTGGATGCAGTCCTGTGCCACGTGCTCTAGGTGGCCCTGTGTGTGCAGGGGGATTGGACTAGATGACCTTTAGAGGTCCCTTCCAACCTTAAGCATTCTATGATTCTAGAAAATAATAATTATATATAATATATATATATAGTGATTTTAACTGATATATTTCTGCTCAACTTTCTTGTTATCAAGATGATTGCACCAGGCTGATGGGGAAAATACCTGAGATTCTGCACTATGACCGTAGTCCCATCTACAATAAATACTGCCTTCAATTCATGTTGCTTAGGCACACATGTATTTTGCTGTAAATTTTTATTTGGAATGAACTTTGAAACTGTAAGTAAACCTCAAACCTCATTGAGATTTGCTGGGTTTTTCTCACTCTTCTCACTTAAGTTCCAGTCAACTCAAAGGAAAGATAGGATATTTACAAATCAGTCTCTCTTTCTCTCTCACACACACAAAGTATTCATTCATTTAAATTAAGTAATTGATAATGCTACTTCTCTAAATGTTCATCAAGACAATATTCTGTGTTAGAATTGGTGTTCATCTCCACGTTAATTATACAATAAATTATGATACTATGATGAATTTTTTCAATCCTCACCAGGATATAATAGTTAATCTTTCTGGTGAATAACTTGTTTGAAATATCAAAGATATACAGGTACATACATTTTAAGAACTGTTTACAAAGTATCCCTGAGATTTGTATGCTTAACCTTAATTTATTTAGTACTTTTCTTAAAATTCTTATTGTGTGGGTACAGTGATTGATTATGCTGTCATTTTTAGAAATTTGTTTTCTTTACCATTTTAATTAATAACTTAAGCCTTTAAGTGTAAAGCAATCCTAACTCACAATTTTACTTTGTTTTTTATTGATCCAGAATTACAAATCAGATGATTGATTTAAATTTCTTCTTGGCTTTTTATACGGTGTTTTCTCTTTTTCTGAAAACTTTATCTAAAAGTTCTGAGCAGTACTTACAAGAGGAATAAAGATAAATAATGCTCTAAGAATGGAATATGACATTATAGCAAGATATTTCATCATTACATATTTATGGAATTATTATAATTACTATACACTGAACATATTTGCTATATTAACATAAAAAATTCTTAATATGTTCCTACTTCATACAGTCTAATTATGTGCATAATATATTTTCATCAAAACAAACAGTTTTGGAGGACATTAAAGCAAGGTCCTGTCTTGAATTCTGAGTTATGGTATCCTACATGATGAAGTTCAACCTTTCAGTACAGAACTAGAATTGAGCCATTATATAATAATCTAAATTGTGATGTACACTTTCTGTTCCATCATTTTTTTCATTCTATTTTTTTCCTGAAGCTGTCAATTTTAGCCTTTAAGAACAATTGTATTCCTTGGAAGAGATCTCAAAATCTATAATATGGGCTGTAATTTATATTACAAATTCAGTTAAGATATTGTGTAAGATAATACATTTGGACTGTCACTGACATTATATTGGTGCCAGAGGAGACGGTCAGAGTCAAGAATTCACTCAATGTGAGTTATCATCAAGCTCGTTTATTCAGCCAGAATAGCATGTATTTAAGCACAATTCAAAGACAAACTTAGTTCATGACTAAGTTCAGACCAACTTAGTTGGTTGTTATGTTGCATCCTACAATCTGTGGACCTGGATCATTGGTCACTGTTGTGAATGTTGTCCTCAGGCTGACACTCCTTTGGGCAGTAAGGCCTGCCCTTCATGTCCTGGAGGTGGTGGTTTATTCCGTTACAGAATGGGCTTTCTTCCCTTCCCGTGATCTCCGGTGACTCTTCACTCAGTCCACAGCTTTGTAGCAAGGATTGTTCACAACAGCTTTCCTCCAGGAACTCCTCCACATATTGGGGCTACAGGGAAAATTTACCAGAGAAGTCCCACAGAAGATTTGTAAGGTATACACAGAAGAGGACTTTTATACCTGATTTATTAATATTTATGTCAAGAGATTCTTCTGATTCAGTGCTTGAACAAAAATACTGAAAATGAAAATGCTAATAATCAATATACATAAGCTTTAGGAAACAAAAAGATTTTATGGATTTTTTTTCCTAAACTGCTTTCAGTCGGGATTAGATGTATGTCAAATGGAGCCACCTGTGGGGATTCTGAAATATCTAGTATTTTTGGTATCTTAACCCTCTCATAGATGGTGTCAGGAAAGCACTGAATACAAAATTTTCTCTCTTAATTGGGGGTTATAATTTCATTTGAATCAATAAAATACTTGGTAATCTGTCTGTATGCAACATAAGGTGATGACACCCTTAACACACTGAATATGCTGCAGGCACTCTGCACGTCAGGCTGTCAGAGACAGCCAAAGAAAAGAAAGTCTCTGCTTGTGTCTTGGAGCTGCTGAAGCAATTTTGATGGATAATTGCAAAAATACGCATGCTGTTGATATAACAAAGCATCTACTGAAAGAATTATGTTTGTGACTGCTAAATCCAGTTATTGTCAATGGAAGTCTTAAAATAAAATTTGATAAATAATTTATGTACTGTGTCACATGGAGAATGTAACACTTTCCCTATCTCTTTCTTTCACCTACAGCCTCAAACTATACATAATTTAAAGTATGCATCTCCTGTTAAAAATTTTAGCAGCTGTGGTAGAAACATATGAATATTGTCAGAGAAAGCCCTGCATACAAAATTCTGTCTCTTAATCAGAGGTTAGAATATCATCTGAATAGAACCCTTGGAAACAGACAAATGAGCAAATTAGAAAGCAGTACTGAGAATTAGGTGGTATATAATGTAATTGAGAATACTGAAAACATAATTTTAGTGCTTATCTTTCAGAATTATTGCACCTGAATATATGCATATAACATTTATGGAGACAGAGTTCAGTGAGATGGGAGTGTTTAGAAGACTAATAAATCAGACTGATCTTAATCTTTGAAACAAAATTTTACTGTATTTATTGACTGATAGACTTTGTGCTAACAGTCAGTTCTTTTCACATTACTAATAGTTAGTTACCATGATAGAGACAAAGCCATTGGTCCCTAACAGTTATATTCTACATTAAATGTGAATATACAGTAACACAAAGCTAATGCTGTACAGTCAGCACTGATGGTTACGGTCCTTGGTGTTTCCCATCATGCAGGTCAAAGTGATTGCACCTGAGGTTGCTTTTAATAAAAGAAGGCAGAATTTAATTAGGTTGTCTTCTTAGTTTCAGTTTTCTTCAACTATGCCTAATCTCTTTTTTATATTTACTTTTTCTTGTTCACCTCTCAAATGAACTCTCTCCTATTATTTTTTGTTTTGTTTTTCCTAGTCATCTTCTATGAGTGCAGTCCCTTGTGCCTTTGTCTGGTGCATCCTTGTCACT
>JAWLRI010000998.1:1803196-1814987 GCA_034781795.1 Crypturellus tataupa
ATTTTTTGTTTTGTTTTTCCTAGTCATCTTCTATGAGTGCAGTCCCTTGTGCCTTTGTCTGGTGCATCCTTGTCACTTGGATTCTTCTTGTGTGCAACTATACACTTTTGTCCCTTTGGTGGTCACATTCACTAATGTAAAATGCTTAGACACACTGTTTGCCTAGGCCATTACTGTGTTACACTGTACTTATATTCTTGTTTATATAAATGTACTACACTGCTATTTGCCCTGTAAGTTAGTGAACACTAATTATAACCTGCTTAATGTACTTTAATTTATAGGTGTCAAGGGTGTCTGCTTTGGCTATGTAATGAAGGGTTTAGTTTCCCCAAAATATCTCCTCTTTTCTTATACTAGTTTTTTCCTTAACATTTTTGAAAACATCATCAATATGTCACAAACTTAACTGAACAGCTTAGTCTAAGTAAAGGGATCACAGCAGTTTCCAAATTCCTTTTCAATGAGTTTTAATGTTATGATGGTTTACAGGAGCCTCAGACTTTTTTTCATAGTTTATGTATATGGTGGCACTCTGGATTTACCTGCAATAATAATGTGGAATAATCACTGAACTATTGCTCAGTATTAAAACGTCTGTCAAATCACTATGTTTTCCAAATATATATATATATTGATGGCAAATTATGATCTTCAGATTCTTAGTTTACTAACAGAAGATTGTATTGTGGGACTAATACTATTGTTATATTTATATTTGTTATATATGTCCCCCTTATATTTCTTTCTTTTACAAAGGGATAAAATTATACCTATGACCTGACAAAGCCCTTTTGTGTATAGAGAATGATAGAACAAGAACTAGCTAAACTTTAGAATTGAAGCGTAGTCTTTGGCAGAGGGGTTTTCTCTTTTAAAAGCATGACCATTAAAAAAGAAATCTTTTAAAATTTAAATTTACAATTCTGTCACAATCTAAAATCTTAAATCTTAAGCCGTCTTTAGTCTGTTTAGATAAAGGCGGAAATTAACAACTATTTCTTCCACTTTCTCAAAAATAATTTGGACCAGGTGCTGCAAATGTGTTGCAAGTTAACATTCTTGATAATTTCAGTACCATTTTGTAAACTTCAAAGACACAGATTTGGACAATTTGTACCAGGACTTTTTAAATGGGAAAGAACAAAATAGTAAAATAAGAAATAAACAAAAAGGAAAGTGAAATCAAGGATGCATTTTTATCTGAAACGTGCAACTGATATAATAATGAGGGAAGTTGGAAGATTTTTAAAACTATGAGAAATGATCTAATAGGATTGTCTTCCTAATTACAAATTATCAGTTTCACCATATCTAGCTTTCATGTGTAATAAAAATGTTGTTTTAAACAACTAAAGAATGGAGGAAAGTTTGCCATCAACCTTTTAGAAAATGTATACCTGTCCAGAAAAAAAAAAAAAAAAAATGGTGGGATAGTGATCCCTTTTAGAAATATTGCACCATCAAACTTTTATTTCACATCAAAGCATCGTAGAATGGTTGAGATTGGAAGGGACCTCTAGAGATCATCTAGTCCAACCCCCTTGCTCCAGCAGGGACACCTAGAGCACGTGGCACAGAGTGGCATCCAGGTTAACCTGTTGTTAACCAGGACTCCCAAATCCCTCTCTGCGGAGCTGCTTTCCAGCAGGTCAACCCCTAATCTGTAATGGTGCCTGGGGTTATTCCTCCCCAGGTGCAGGTCCCTGCACTTGTCCTTGTTGAAATTCATGAGGTTCCTCTCTGCTCAGCTCTTCATCCTGTCCAGGTCCCTATGAATGGTGGCACAGCCTTCTGGAGTGTTGGCCATGCTATCCCCCTTGTCTGATCCAAGTCATTGATGAGTAAGTTGAACAGTACTGGGCCCAGTACTGATCCCTGGGGTCTAGGATACCATTGTCCCTCTTTGTCACATGGGATCAGTGCTGCCTCATGGTCAACTGGGCCATCAGTACATCAAGACCTCTTTTGCAGAGCTGTTTTCCAGCTGATCAGTCTCCAGCTGATAACTTGTACTAGTGCACGGGGTTATTTCTCTGCAGGTGCAGGACTCTGCACTTCCCTTTGTTGGAATTCATGAGATTTCTTTTGACCCATTTTTAAAAGAGTTTTATCTCCAGTCCCCATGATATGCTTTGTTCTAGTGGAGGGAACTTATTTTAAAAAGACTTTTTTTTTTTTAATAAGGAGTAAAATAATTCAGAATTGATCATTTTTCTGATCAAAAGCAAGCTTTATGTAATGACAAGTACTTTTTCTTTATGTCCTTATGAAGTAGAGTATAATAGAAACCAAATTGGAAAGATATTTTGAAATTATCAGGTAGGATAAATTTCCCTGCAAGATTAGAAGTTAATTTATCTAAAAATAACTATTAACTATTAATAATATTTTAAAGGGGACATATTCCAACTGGATCTTATGATACAAAACATTTATTGATATCTATGATGCAGCACAGGATGTAAATCAGTACAGGCTTTAGCTCAGACAGTGTGCATCACTCCAGCAATTTATTGGTCCATTAACACAAATATCCTGTCTATAGCAGTGTTACTGTGTGATGATTCACAAAGCCAATTCACGCAGCAACTTTGCTAATTTATCTAGGCAGTTGTATTATGTATTCTGCAAAGCAAAAATCACTTACGCTATGTATAGAAATGAGTTAATGCCAGGTAGTCTGATGTCTGAGCCTCATCGTTAGAGGAGATCACTATGAATTTAATAGTTCATACAGTTAGCCAAAACATCGTAAGGAAAACTGTCTTCCTTTTTCACATTGCTTCAAGATGTTCAATACATAAGAGAGGCTTAGGTTAGAAACTAAAACATGCTTTACGTGAAACATAAAAGGAATTTTCTTGTTTATCTTACTATGGATCAGAATGATGAGAGAACAGGGTGTCTTGATCACTTAATAGGTATGTTAAAACAGAATACTCTTAAACTGTCCTAAATGCTTGAAATGGTAGCTAAGCTACAGAAAAAGTTTCTACCTGTTTCAACACAAAAAGTCATAAATCATTGTAACACTTTATAAGCAGTTATTTTTCATTTTAATTACTGGACATGATTGAAATCAAGAACAATATACATTTTCTTAAGCAGTTAATTTTCATTTTAAGTTTAATATGGGAAGCAAAAAATAACACAAGAATATATTACTGTGTGTTTTATGTAGAGGACTTCCACAAAATAGAGGACCAAAAAAGAACACACGATCTTAAGAAACTGCATTGCTTATTGTTTCCTTTTTTCTCAAGCTGAGAAAGATCAAAATCCCCTTGTGGAAGAATAAATTGTTTCTGTCCACATCCGATTCACAGTTACAGCACAGAGAATAACAGTAACTCAGAATAAACATTGAGGAGGTTGTTTTCCTAGAATATAATAGAAAACATTAGTGACATTGGTAGTAAGGTTATATTATAAAATATATTTCCATTACATCAGTGGATTTTCCATGCAAAATACCATTTGCTGAGAATGAATGCTTTTATGAGCATTTGAATATACCTGTGAACATGTAAAATTTTATTTCAGAAATTGATTAGGAAATAATGCATTCCTTTGTTATGTTTATGTTCTTCAAATAACTGAGAAACTTTTTCAGGTGTGTATATATATATATATATATATATATATATAATAGCATGTTCGTGTAGAGAAATTTTTTGAAGAAAAAGAAATAGAGGTGAAAATAAAATTAACAGAAAAATAGAATATAAAGAAGAAAAACTGAATATAAAACAATATGGAGAAATTGAGAAATAACTTGAACTTTCTAGAATATGAATCAGAGGGAAGGAAATAGGTGTATGCAATGCACAAATGATAGTTTTTGCAATTTCTATTGATAAGCAAACTTGCATGATGAGGTGTGCCTTGCTGGACTGAAAAGAAACTCATTGACCTGAAGCTGGAGATAAACAACTTCGTCGTAAGGAACAGTACATTCTGGAATCACCTGAAGGCAATAAACGAAGCTCTACAAAATAAAATAGATCTCTTGAAGGTCAAACTATAATGTAGACTGAGTATCTCTATTGCTTCTGTGTAAAGTTAGTTAGAGCTAAGAGATTTTTATACATTTTTTTTCATGTTCATGTGAGACTTATGGTACAGAATTGCTTTATTAAAATTAATGAATTTATGTGTTCAACATTCCTGTAAGATAGGAACGTACTGTTGCTAAAATCTTTTGCTTCTGTCGTCACAGAAAACACTACCGGATCCCCATTTTCATATTTTTTCAGCTTACTGAAAAAATACATATTTCTCTTGCAGAATAATCTACAAAAAGAATCACAATGAGTACAGTATTTCCTCCTTCAGTTGTTAGCATGTAAAAATATGCACATTTATTTTTCATATATATTGCTGTTGTATCTCTTTATCATTTCGGCAACATGTTAATTGTAAAATTCAAAAACAGTCATGCATTTATGCATACTTTATACTTTGAACCCATTAGGAATTTTGTTTGACTGAGCAATGAAAGCTGTATGCCTTTGGAAACTTCATCACTCAATTCATCCATTGTAAAACAATGAAAGGGTTCTCAATTTTAGCTAGCAAAACAAAGGAGCTACTCTGCTGAACCCAAAGGTGCTTTGCTACATTTAGAATAGATCCTACATGAGATAAAACTAGTCCCTGTATGTATTAAAAGAAAAAGAAATGTGAACATTAAAATAAAATAAAAAATAAAATATAAAATAAAGTAAAATAAAATAAAATAAAATAAAGTAAAATAAAATAAAGTAAAATAAAACAAAACAAAAAAAAAGTGATCATAAAAAGAACTGCCCAGAATAATTCAATTCAGGCTTACATATTAGTTCAGTGTAGATATTTAATGTTGAATTTAATTTTTTTTCTTTTTTTTTTAAGTAGAAATGCATCTTTTTTTAAAATGCAATTCTGCAATACAGTATGTGTTCTTTTCTTTGATGCTTGAATGTGTATATATGTGTTAGAGCTTTAGGCAAATGTGGCTAGTAGCTGGGAACAGGATGGGAAATTCCTGGAGATGATGCGGGAGATTGCTGGATGTACCAGCTAAAAACATGAGAAGCTGAGAAAAGTTACTGGTGGTGATGTGAGGGAGAGCTGGATCTCACAAGTAGTTAATGGGAGTTAAGTGAGAAATCCTGAACATCACAGGCAGCTAAGGGGAGCATTAGGGAATTTTGGAGAGCAGATAGTCCTGCAAATCCAACTATGGTACCTGCATGGTAACACTGCTGGTGATACCATGTGAGACAGAAGTGAGCTTGTTATTGGTGCTAGAAACATGAAATTTGGGTGTAAAATATAAAATCACCACTGAGATGTTTATGCATAATAGCCTCATGAGAATGATCTTGTGTAACTAGCATAGCTTTAATATTTTAGTGTCCCAAAGGAAATGGTAATTACAAATACTATTTCAAAAATTCACAGCACTGCTTTCCTATTATATTAGCATGTTAAATTATTGTCTCCAGATTGTTACTATAAAATATTGATAATATGGATCAGCACTAACTGATGATAAATTTCCCCATGTGTAAACCATGTAATACATTACTTCTTAAAAATAGTGAAGAGTATATTTTTAAGATAAGGAAATAGCTAATTGTAGAGTCACTTTAAAAAGTGACATTAAGGAGCAGAAAACCATATTATTGTAGCTAATAATAAGATGTGCTATGACTCTTGTACAGAAATATGTGTTTTATCTGAAAAAGCTGAAATTGATAACTACCTCCATATGAAATATTATTTTTCTACTGCTATGGAAATGTAAAGGATTGTCTGTGCCACCACTACTGTATCAGGCAGTGGTGGTATTATCTCAATGTATTGACCCCAAAGCATACCATATTTTACAAATATTGCACTAAAAAAGAAAAGAAAAAAAAAAGAAAAAAAAAAAAACCACAACTTTGCTGTCATGTGACATTGTCCTTTTTCTTCCTCTTCCCCAATGAATTCTTTAGGAACTAATGAAAATCCTCAAAAAATAAAACTGCATTTCCAAAATCAGCAATATTTAAAAGAAAAGAATAATAATTTGTTTGACTGTTATTGTAAGCTAACAACTTTTGATTGGTCTATACAAAACCATAGAAAAAATGTATTTGATGTACTTGGAGTGCCGAATTTAAGCTGTCTTCACCACTTAAATTCAGAGGACTCCAATGAGCTGATGCTGAGTAGCCATGCTGAATGATATTTCAAAGAAAGTTCCCACTTATTTTATATATTATGAACATACTTTACATGGATAACATGCTTATGAAAGGATTAAAATTCTTGTGTATACTTTGTGACTACTTGGGCAACATGGTAGACCTTTAGGTGAGTATGAAATGTTGTTTACTATGTGCTCTCAAGTATTATCTAAAAAAGGAGATGGGAATATGCAAAGAGAATAGATGGTGCCAGATCTTCTCTTCTTTCTCCCCAAAGCATTCTGAGATCATAGTCGGAAAAACCTGTCTGACTTCATAGGAATATGTTGACTGTCCTGAAACATATCACAAATTCCTCTGCTCAGCACCTCGGCATTGCATGAAGTTCCAGCTGGAACTTTGAGTCTGTGGCAAAATGTCCTCCATGGCCCCTTCTGGAAACTATGCTCTGCATCAGTATTTGTCTTAAAGCACAATATAGTACTTATTTTAATCCTTTCATAAGTGTGAATATGTATTAAAAGCAGACACTGTGACCACCCAGTATTCTGAAAATCCCAAATAAGAAAAAATAGTTGCAATGTTGATAGAAATTACTTCCAAAATAAATGACTTTTTAGCTTTTGGAAAATTAGAGATGCTCACCTAGATGATGTAGCTTGCCACCCTTAGGCTAACATTTTAGTATAAATGTCAGACTCTTGGGTTCTATATATTTGTGAAAGCACAATAAACAGATAGGAGAAGAGCTAACTAATAAGAAGAGCATGGGAATAAGGAATAGATTTTTTTTTTGAGAAATGTGATATTGTATCAATTATTCTTTTCCAAATAAGGATAAAGTACAAAGAGATCCATCACGTTACAGGGATATTTTGATAGCATATTTATCTGCACCTTCAGTTTCAAGATAGTTTACAAAAGAAAAGATTGAAATATGGCTTAAAGGCAGATAAGTATATATTTTTAGGCTTTAAAGCATAACACAGCAAAATATAGGATTTAAATATACTCAAGAGCAACAAATATTCCCATGAATAATCACATTTATTTAGAATTTCCAGTTGCCTCTATTTTTTGATTTTCAAGAAGAAATATTGATATACTTCATGCGTGCTAACGACTTTGACTATTGTTAGAGGTGTAAAGAAAGGTCTTAGCAGAATGGGGTGCCGAAGCCCACCATCGCGAGACGGAATGAACGACACTTCAATGTGAAGCAGGTTCAATTCACTTTACTTGTGAATCCTACATAGCTTTATACATAACCAGTATCCATACACGTGTCTTCTACCACACTTTGTTGGTTGTGGATAACAGGCATGTATTCACACCATTGGTCTGTGCACAAGACCTTCTTTCTCACTGACAAGCTTAATTACAGCTCCGTCTCGCCCAACTTTCTCATGCTTGCAGTTCAGGGACTTTCCATGATCACATTCCTTCAGATCAGGGAGTATCCGCTATCTTCTTTAGCTCAGCTCTTTGTAGTCGCTTCCCGTGGGAAGGCCTCCATCCCTTAGATATGTCTCCAACAATGGGGTAAGTATTTTAAGATAGGAATTTTGCTTAGAAGATGAAGATTGTGAGGTGATATAACCACTTGTTATAATTAGAACCAGAGATTAATTACAAGGGAGACAGAGAATAATGTGATGTAAAAATTAGTAATAATTCAAAACTAAATAGCCGGAAATAAATTATGCATATATTTGGACAGAAAATGAGTAGGAGATTTTTAACCATTAATTGTATAGCATTTCTCTTTTATAGCTTCTCATTAACACTTAACATTTACCATTTATAGGCTACAAGTAAACTTCTGCAATCTACAGATGTGACCAATTCAAAAAATATGGAAAAATGTGAAGAAAATTCAAGTAAAGATACAGTTCTTGAATTTGAGGATGAATCAACAACTCAGTGTTGTTGCACAAGAGGCAAGTGCAATTGGTAACAACCTGAAAGGAATGGTGTAGGTAAATTGCAAATAACAAGCATTTTATGTTAATTTAGCTGAAATACGGGATCTCATTTTGAGGTACCACACTTTAAAGATTCTACAGAAAGACACAGAATCAGGATTAGTGCCATTCTTGTACTGTGTTTCATCTGGACTTAATTTACTAGGATGCCTTTTGAAAGCTTCCTTCTTCCCCACGCTCCTCTTCAAGCCGCTCTGTTCTCCTGGCGATTTCTCCTACTAATACTCTGATTCATACATCTAAAACACCAGCTCACAAAAATAAATTTGAAAAGGGAACTGATGCACATGCAATCAAAACAGAAAGATCCATATTCTCATAGTCTTCACATCTCCCTTCCTATCCCTCTTACTATTTCACATCTCTCCAGGGCAGCAGCAATTCTCTAAAACGTCCCCAGTGATGTGACAAGCATCACAAGCTCTGTGCAGCCTGGATCACCCCAGTAAGGGCCACACCATGAAAGATGCTCAGAAAAGACCTAACTGGCACCACATTGTAACCACAGTAGTCCGCAGTCCCTTAATTTTGCTGATATGAGTGGAGCTGAGCTAATATTAACAAACAAACAAAAAAAAAAAATTCCCTGCTTTAAAAAGACTCCTGTGGTTACCAAAAGACCCAAACTTTCAAACTGTAGGGGGTTAACCTTACGCAAATCACTAGGCCAAACTTAAATGAGGTCAAACTGTATCATTAGGACCTCATGTCAGACATACCACCTTGTGCGGTGAATATAAAACATGAAAAATATGAGTTTTTCCATCAAGTGCTTCCCTTGCAGCTGAACTAGCAGTTACAAGGAGGGGGATTATGACTCTCTTTTAGAGAAATTTCAGTATCTCTCCTCTGCCAACATCCTTCTCCATGGGTCCCTACCACCTTCTTGCTCAGGCAGACAAACCTATTAAGACAGCTACACTCTGATTTCAGACCCAGAGAGGGTCTGAAAATACCTGTAAACCTGTATTTTTTTTCTTCCCACATCAACTGTCACCTCTCCCTGCCAGCCCTGCCACCTCACTGGGACACGCCAGCAGAAGCCACATTTTCAGCACAGTATGAACTGATTTAAAATTATGCAGAGCTTTTCTGCCTTTCCTCTAGACAGGTTTTATGCCAAATGAGCTCCGTCCCTCCACACTAAAGTATTTTTTTTTCTCCAGCAAAGGCAGAGCTGTGACACAAACAGGGCACGAGGTGCTCATGCTGCAACTGCAATTTTGTGCCCAGAGATGTCCTCAGGGGATGAGGAAATTATCTTTGGGAATTATCTTTGGATAATGTCAGGAACAAGGATCGTGCCCTACAATTAATGGGACTTCAATGTGTTTTTCTCTATTCAGCTCTCTCATTCCATTGTTTTTTGGAATTCCATCAGTTTAACTCATAAAGAAAACATAGCATGTAGGCCCTCTCCAAAGTACTGCTGTTTTATTATTCTTATTTTAATTATGTTTGACTTGTTTTAGGTATTCATAACATTTGTCTGTTAAGCAGTGTTTTGGTATGTAGAAGTCACACAAAGTCAAACTGTAAGTGATCTTGTATTCCCCTGAGTATCTACTGAGAGGGAGTAGGGTGAGGGTAAAGAGGGATTCGGAGATCTTCAAAACCCTCCTGGATGTGACCCTGTGCCACATGGTCGAGATGTGCCTGCTTGAGCAGGGGCTTGGACTAGACGATCTCTAGAGGTCCCTTTCAACCTCAACCATTCTGTGATTTCTAACAGTCTTGAAAGAGTCTTCTGAATTTTTCACCCTATATATTTATGCTGTCCTATGAAGGAACAGCACTGTGAGGAAAGCTTTTCTTTTCTCTATTAATTCGTGAAGAGGCTTCTGAGAGTGATGGGCACTTCGTTGACTTCTGAAGCATGTAAGAATAGCCTCAGGTAGAAAAAAATGTTCAACAATACATTTGTCATCATAGTGTTTTGAGAAGTCACGAGATGTCTCATTGCTCACATATGTGAGACCACAAAATCATCTGATTTATTATGGGAATCATTACAGATTTATTACTTTCCATCAAGTCAGACTGGCATAGAATCGTTTTGCTATTTTCACATAACAAATTTCTCCCTATCATTTTTTGTTGTTTTCTTCTTGTCACAGAAAGGCTGAGGTTCTGATCTTTTGTAAAAATCTTAAATAACTTGGGAATCTCAATTTTTAGAAACAGAAGATAAACAAGGGGTGCACTTTGTATTTTTCGGTAAGTCTAGAGACAGAGGGTAGACAATACCCTCTGGTAGAGATGGTCCTGGTTTATCACAGGGAACAAAACTCAGCAAACAGAATCCTTATGATCAAGTACAGATTGATATCATACTGCCAATTATATTCAGTCTGCAGCCCTGATCCATTTGCACACCAGGTTAAAAAAGATATAATGTAAGTAAAGGAATTTTTTCAGAAAGGTGACTAGAGATATTATCATGAAGCAAAATTCACACGAGGAATGAGTAAGGTCCTGGCACTCTTCAGCCTGGAGAAGAGAAAATCTGAAAGGGAATATGATAGAAGTGAATAAAATTGTGAGTGGCACTTAAAACTTATAAGCATTACAACTTCCTCAATTTATCTAACATATCTTACATGCAAAGTAACTGATTTATTGTTACGATAATTAAAATCTTAAAAATATAATCAAAATATAACAGTTATCAGTAGTCCAGTTACAATTGTATTAACTTTCACAATGTAAGTTTTCCAGTTAATTCAGAAAAAAAAAGTAAATAATGTCATTAAAATTGTTCTACAACACTTTCTATTATGTGTTTGTGGAAGAATGGCCTGGAAAAGGGAAAACTTAGAGAAAGAGTAGAGCCTAACAGAAGTTTTGGCATTACAGAAGCTTGCTTGGGGTCATACACAGTTGCCACTTCCAGGATGGCTGGTAGCAAGGATGCTGTTCCTCCACAGCTCCCTGGGCAACACAATCTGCTCTCCTAGCAGCTGCAAAGGGGAGTAACAGAGGATGGAGTGGAGTAAATACACTGCAGCCAAACTCTGTTGCATTCCCTGTGCTGGGCCACTGATAAGCCGCACAGCAGCTGTCCAATGGGAGATGTACAGTAAGATGTCTGGTGCTGAGCCGGAAAGGGTGGCAAATCAGTCCTTTCGGATGAACTTTGCTTGAACTTTGCTTATTATAAGCTCATTAAAATGCCATTGCACACCTCCATCCCAAAAGTTACCTGCCTCTGAGGTATGACCACTCCTCACTGAACATGCGCTCTAGATTTTTGATTGACTGTACCTTTAAATGAAAGCAAGAATCATAGAATGCCTAAGGTTGGAGGTCATCTAGTCCAATCCCCCTGCACACGCAGGGCCACCTAGAGCACGTGGCACAGGGCTGCATCCAAGCGGGTCCTGAAGATCTCCAGGGAAGGAGACTCTATAACTTCTCTGGGCAGCCTGTTCCAGTGCTCTGTCACCCTCACTGTCAGAAAATTTTTCCTTAAGTTCCTGTGTGTTGGGGGATGGAAGTACATATATCAGGACCTGCGACTGCACAATAAGGGCTGGGGTGAACTCGTTTCACCCCAGGAGCCAGCTCATGGCCTTTCCATCACCTTTTGGCTGGCACCTGCGCAGTCGGGGCTGTACAGGGGGG
>JAWLRI010000998.1:1847888-1858540 GCA_034781795.1 Crypturellus tataupa
GCCAAGGGCGCATGCTCCCTGGCAGAAACACCATTATCCCTCACAGAGCCCCAAAATCCCACTTTTGATCTCCAACAGACTATGTCATGCTGAATTGACCAACTTCACACATTAGTGATCACAATATTGATGAAAGATAGTAGGTAGGACAGTATCTGAGTTGGACAGGAAATTGTAGCACCACTATATTACCCTACTATTTAGAAGACTGTGTCTTGTTTATCTTTTCTCTGTTCAAAACTGAAGAGAAAATGGGAAGGTATCAGTTGAACAAAAGTATTTCAGACTGCTTCTCAGCTCCAAGAAACACCAAGTAGTTAAAAGTTTAAGTAGGTGATAGCCTCAACATAAAAATCAAGGGGATCCTGCTCAACTGCAGCAGACATGTCCCTGACTAAAGTGTCTAGATCAGTTATTTATGTTGATTATGCTCTATCAAGAAGGCTATCCTTGGAGATATTTAGAGATCTCAACAGAATGAATATTTGTGAAAGATTTTTGTAACACATGTTATAGATGTGCCGTTCATACTCAGTACGTTAGACCAGGTGATGAGTGAAATGATGAGAAAAAAACTGATCTGGTAATAAAAAGTGTGTTATTTACATTTAACCTGACTCAGGGATAACATAAACTGAATTAGGGCACTTTGAAGACAAAAAAAGAAGTTGGAGAGAATGCAAAGTGAGGATCAGCTATCTATTGAGACCATTACAGACCAAATGATCAGGTGTATCAGATCACCTGGGAGATTGTAGAGTGGCATGGGAAGGAGAGACACCTAAAGCAAAACTCCAGACTTCATCAAAGAAGAGTGTAACATCAAGAGGTAACCCAAGAAGTCAGGAAACAGCACAGGAATTAAACTTCACTATAACAAGAAGTAAGAGCTGGTAGAGATATTTGAGTTCATGTAATATTGTAATCTTGGTTTATGTATGACATAGTTGGGCACTCATGTTCTGAAGCATCATCATCATCACTAACATTCACCGTCACTTTATGGGTGACCATTGGTTTACAGATGTGCTTTGCCCATCACATCCTCACAAACTTCAGAGGGCCTTGAAATTAGCCCTTCAATCACCTATCCCACGCAGCAAATGGCAGTGACCTGCAATTGGTGTGTTACATAGACTGCTCAACTAATGACTACTTTTGAAACGTTTCTGTCTGACTTTCTGAATACTGAAAGAGAAAACTAAATTAACAAACTAAATTAACTAAATTAACAAAGACAAAAAAACTAAATTAACAAAGACAGGAAAACAGGGAGTTATTTTTCAGTTATTTCCCCTGAAATTTTTGGAAATGTTAATCAGATTCCGTAAAAATTTCTGAGATGAACTAGTCCAGATTATTGTAACTCACAGTTTGTCTCATAGACATTTATGAGAATTCTTTTCCCACTGGTCATGTGCAGCATTGGAGATAATGAAGTACATGCGAATAAACTTGTGTTTGAGAACTTTCCCATTCTAGATATTCAGTGTGATATTTCACTGCAGTGAAGTTCAATCAGATCTCCCAGTGGAAACCCTCATCTTCTGCAGAAGGAATAAAATAATGATTGCATTTGATGTGTTGATACTTTGGGAGAATTGCTGCTGTAGACCTCAAGACTTAGATGCTAGGTAGGTATGAAAGTTATGTTGATTGAACTCTGCCTGGTCAACTTAAAATTCCTGTGGAATTTATTTCAGTGATTTTTTTTTTTTTGAAAATATAGATATTTTCATGTGAAAGACCGCAAACATTTGTGTCTGGTACAGCTACTATTGCATATATTTTCTGTTACAGATTATTTCCCACAGCAAAATATAAACTAAATGAACCTTCAAGAATAAGAAGGAAAATATTTGACTTATTCAACTACTGGGTGAATTATATTATTCTTTTCTTTAAATTTAAGAAAGGTCTTTCATAGTACTCCATCTCTCCTCCTCCCCGTTTAGAGAATATATTCAAATATTTGGTAATTTTTCATGACTGTAGAGGTACATGGCAATAATTCAAATATGTGAAAAAATTCAAAATCAGATTCAGGGGTTGAGACAAATGCCCCATTTTCTCTCTTTAGATAATGTATCTGAATAGAGATTTTTACAAGCCAGTCATGTATTAAATTGCTGTGTGTGGATAAATTTGATGCAGTGAAACCAGCTCAGTGTTTCTCTAACTGATCATTTTGATGAAACCCCTGTCTCTTAGCAACTTCAGATAAAATTCAGCTTTGTAAAGAGAATCTGATGCAATTAGCACAGAAGGAAATGATACTGAGAGTGCAAGTTTTCAACTGGGAAGTTTCTCAGAATCTATACATACTAATTTAGCATAATCAGACCTTAATGCTAAGAAATGCCAAAGCCTGTGGTCACAGACAAGCCTTGTTATTTGTTTATACAAATATTTTATTTGGTCATATAAGAACATCATAGTTGTTCTAAAATTTTGTTTGCTTTCCCAAGCAGACAGGAGTACTTTGAGAGTAGTAGTACATAAAAAGTATATTTTTTTCCATTCAGGAAGAACTAAACCTTACAAATTATTAACAACATTCATGAGGAAAAAAATCAAGGAGTCAGGGAGTAACAGTAGCATTTTAACTGCTGATAGCGTATATATTTACGTATCTAATGTCCTCAGGCAAAATGGGAAAAAAAAACCCACACTTCATTTGGTTATTTGCAACCAGTTCTATAACTGGTTACTATTGCTGATTATGTCTTTTATTAAATTAATAAAAAGGAAGTAAAGAGAAAACATCAGCTTCTTAAATAATCTCTAAAAGATACAGTTGTGCTTTGTTGGCTTCAATTATATCATAGCTCTTTTATGTCAGTGAGAACTGACTATTCTGTTAGGACACCAAATGAAACTATTGAGTTTCTGCATAAAATCTCAAAAATATTATTTACTTGAACAAACCAACCAACCTTCTAATTGCTAGAAAGTATTTCCTGATGTTTGTATGTTTTCATTTACTCATCAGAAATATGTGTATAAAACTAAAAGTCAGTAAAAAAAAAGATGAAAGATTACTGAAGAAAAAATTGAATGGAGATATATTTCTAAAGCATTAAAATGATTCTTAATGAAGTTGATGCAGTATTTCTTGAAGAACTCCTTCATATGTGACAGGTCACTACTAAGTTAACAGGTGCATTTTAGCAATGTAAAATATTTCAGCATTAAATTTTTGATTAGAGTTTTAATTTAGCGAACAAGACTAACCATATGAAGGCTTATAAAAAAACTTTAATATTCTGAAAAAAAAAAAACAGTAAAATGAAATACAGAAAGTTTGAGAGAGGTAGTGAACTAAAAAGTGTTTGTAGTGACTTGGACATGTGATTCCAGAAAATGCTAGGACTACAGGGTACCTAGCACAACTGTCAACATTAGTTTTCTATATGTCAGCTTTTGGAGCAGGACAATATTAAGGCAATTTTATGCCTTGCATTTTCTCATCTCTTTTCACCTCTGCTCCATCTTGCCTGTTGTCTGTTATAATTATTTAAGTAGGCTGCTACAAACTCTCCTTGTGACAAGGTTGGGAAGTTGCCCTGCTGACACCTAGCACTATGGTTTTGGCAGACTGCTATCAAGCTAGGCATAAGAATAGTCACTCTAAAGAAATGGAGATAACTGAGTTAGTTAAAAGTAGTAGAAATAAATTCAGAAGAGAATGATGTAGCCAGCATTATTTTTTCATATTCTGTGAAAAAAAAAAAAAAGAATATTTTGAAGGAACAAATAGGAATTTCTGGATAGAAGTTATTTATGTAAACCCTCATTGCCATCATAGGAGAGCTAATTAATATGTATAATTGTATCTGACCTAGTACAAGCTTCTTTAAGCTACTTAAGGGTGAACTGATCAGTTTTTGAGATTGCACAGATTAAATTATTGTTAGGGAAATCTAGTCGTAACTTGCATAAAATCACTGTTACTTAAGTGCTTAGATTGCAATTCACTTTCCAAATTGTGGCTTTCTATTATAATTTGAGATTATCTAGAATATTCCACCTGGTCTCTGGCTACTGCAAATATCAAAAGTCCAGGCTCTTGGTTGGACTTGAGAGTCTGCTGGACTCAGTTGCAATATAGCACATGATGTGGATGTACCTCTGTACACGCAAAATGTACATCATGGATGAGGCTAAATACTTTTATTTGGACACCTTAATCTAAACCTTACATTGAATTGCATACAATCTGAAGGTAACTGACACCCATACTGCAAATGAAAACTAAACAGCAAACAAAATAGCATTATGGGTAACTGCAAACAGCTATCTATAAACAATAGTTAATACTCTAACCTCCTACCTCACTTCTTCTGCCTTCTTGTGTTTCAGAAGGAAATCCTTTGCCCATGAAGGAATATTCTAACTCCAGAAGCTGAGTCCCATGTTTCCTGCTATGTTTTTTTTTTTTTTGGTGCTAGGTTTTCTTGTTTAAAATTGATCAAAAATGAGGAAATATATGTGTTCTTATATTTTCCTTGATGTGACTGAGATGAGGTTTTCCTTGAAGCTTCCATGAGGAGTTTCACAGTAAAATAAATTTGTGAAAGTGAAGGTTTGTCAACAACTTATGTGTGGATAATATATTAACTTTGCTATTATTTCTAGTATTTATTCTTGGATGATGGGATATGAATTGTTTAGGTGCATATCTAAGACTGAGGTGAACATATGATCTTGTTTATGACATTGCTAACTGACAAAAAAGGGAGATTCGTTAATACATTGGCTTGAGTTATGATATTCTAAGCTCTACAATCTTCATTTTCACTAAATAAAAGTATAGGGAAGTATTTTCCTTTGTAATAAATTAAATACAAAAGGATTTATCTTTAAAACTCGATACAGTTGCTAGTTTCTCACCAATAACCTAGGGATAATTGCCTGTATTATTCATGGAGCATGAGCACTTATTTCTTACTAAAATCCACTTTCATTGTTAAGAATATTGACTATTTTATTTCCAAGATGCTCATAGCAATAACAGACTTCAGGTAATGCAACAATGCTTTTTAAAATGCCTCCCAGCTGCCACATTTCTTTTGGATATGTATGTTAATCAACATCAGCAGCTGGTTTACCATGTATTACCCTCCTAAAACAGACGTAAAAACTCAAGATATTAACATGATTCCTTATGTCTAGAAAAATATTACAAATACATATTTATATACCACGTACAATAGACACCAAATATCTTTAAAAGTAAATGAGGAACGTTTTTGATTCTTCTCAGCTTCTACATTTATTAGAAAAGTTAAAAAAATGCACTCGTATTAAACAAAGGAAAAAAGGAACATAGGAAGCATGTGAAAGAAAATGGAAGATGGATTGCTTTCCTTTCCTCATGAAGATTGCTTTCTCCCTTACAGTATTTCTTAAAAACAAAACAAAACAAAACAAACAAAAAAAACAATAAAGTGTATTCAGCAGTGGCAAAAAAGTAAAAAAATAAATAAAAAAATAAGAAAGTATGGGAAAGGATTAAAATACAAAAGGATAGTTGTGAAAAGGACTGAGACTTTGCATGATTCCCTATGAATCATAGAATGCTTAAAGTTGGAAGGGACCTCTAAAGGTCATCTAGTTCAACCCCCCTGCACATGCAACACGCTCTAGGTGTTTTGGATTAGATGATCTGTAGATCACAGATTAGAATCACATTCTGTGATTCTGTAAAAGCACTTTTATCACTTGTATATCCATGTAGTGTATACTATGTATGTTCTTTGTGTGATTATATGTTGAAGACATGTAGTTATACCACTCCATCAAGCATATAGCAATACAAAAGTTATGAAAAATACAATAAAACAGACTGCTCCTAGGGAAAAAAAAAAAAAAAAAAAAGTCTTTTAGGTTGAGATACCCAGCAGACAAGGATTTTTCAGGTTGAAAACAAAATAAATAAGCAGAAACAAGATAGAACTCTATTAAAAAAAAGTGAAATAGTATTGATCAAGTACCATTTTCATACAAAAAATGGTATTAATCAAATAGGCAAAGACACTGAAGAGATACCTGAAAAGAAATCAAATGTCCTTCATCTTCAGCTTAGTAAATTTCTAGCATAATTCTCATACCACACTTTAAAATATTCACCACACAATTTTATGTGCTTTTTTTTATTGTTTCATCAATAATATGATCTTTTTAAATTAAGCAAAATATTGTATACGTTTGAATTAAAAGCTCTCTGAAATACTGAAATACGAAAAGACATTTCAACTTGTTTTTTTAAATCACTTTTCTGGGGTAATTTTTATTATCTTTCTGAGAAATTTTATCTAACAGTGCATCTCAATTTTCAGATGGCAGTGTTCAAAGAAATAGAGAACAGCTAGATTTTTAAATACTATTGAAAGATGCAATCTGTGATCTTTCTGGCAAGTATTTTCAAAATATTATATATTTTTCAAATTCTTCTAGGTTATTGTTGTTGAAAGCTCTATTTGTCTTGTTTTTGTGATACATTTCTAAGAGTTTCCTGAGTAGTCTATAAACCTCAACTTTTCTAGGATTCTGTAAATTTCAGCTTTTAATCATTCACATCTTAATGCTTCTTTCTCAATCCAGTCTTTTCTACATAGTCATTAGTGACTGAATTCTATTTCATGTTTATTTATTACCTGTTCCTTACCTTGTATGAAAAGAAAATCATCAGAAAATACAACAGCTACGTTTTGTGTTGTATTATTTTTATTCTCAAGTTCTTTTTAATGTCCTATGAGTAACTTGCAATCAGAGGCAATTAAAACTCACCTGGATGTGATCCTGTGCCATCTGGAGCCTGAGCTCTAGGTGTCACTGCTTGAGCAGGGGGGTTGAACTAAATTATCTCTAGGGGTCTCTTCCAACCTCAACCATTCTGTGATTCTGTGGTCTCCTTTAGGAGACTGGTGATATGAGAGATCTTTTTTTGTTTGTTTGTTTTTCATACAGTTCAGTTTGCCATACAATATAGTAGAGATGTTATATGGTATATATGATATATTTTCTTATTTTTCTCTTTTATTTATTTTTATTCTATTTATTTTTGTAATAAAGCAATATGTTCCTGGTATTTGGTTTTCTCTTTCTGTATGTTTGTACAATTTAGAAACGTAAAATACCTGGCATACTGCCTTCAATAGAAACACATTCTAAGTGCATAATGGATGTAATCAAAACAAAATAATTATATCTTTTGAGTCTCTCTCCATCCTGAGCAATGACAATGAGCTCAGGAGATAGAAAAGATATGCAAATGACTTTTTAAAGTGAGAACCCATTGAGGAATGTTATGGCTGTTTTAATCATTCTTAAATTTTATTCAGGTTTGAAATAGAAGCAAGATTCTGTTCCTTTAAAGGAGAATAATAGACAACAGAACAGTTCTGTGAGCCTGACCTCAATCAAGGTCTGTGTCTACTATTAGAAATGCTGAACAAATGGACTTGCAACAACCACAACTGCAATTGAGTTGCCCTTGGGTTAGAATCAAGCCCATTGATTATGTGCTATAATTTATTATAATTATAATTCATTATCATTTCATTATTATTTTTTTTTCCAAAAAAAATAGAGACCATGACTAGAGCACTTTCCTTTGGGAAATTTGGGAAAAATGTGTTCTCTTGAAGTATTGGAAATTTTCCAATAACCAAGGAGATTTTGTTTTCATTTTAAGAATTATTTATGAATTGAAAGATTTGGGTTTTTTTTAGAAAAATAATATTGAAATTGTCAAATTGTGCTCCTAATAATGACTTTTCTGAGATATGAGTGAAAATAGTATTTAAATCAGAAACATATTTTGTGGAAAACAATCACACTTGTTAGAATCTGAGACATATCTTGAATTCTATAATCAAGTCAAAAAATCTATGGAATTTTGTTTTCAAAGAGCAATTATGGGGAAAAAATGTGTTTTCTATATGCTTTCTTGTTGCCATGAGGACTTTTCTAATGTTTGCAAAAATTCTTTGCTTTAGATCCTTTAGAAATTACCAAAATAGTTGCTAAATAAGAAAGTTGAAACTTCCCATGTGTTTATAGCTAACCATACACTCAAGTTTAGCATCTGTTGCTGCTGCTCCTGTTATTCTTTTACTTTTTTCTACACTCCGGAATGTGAATGAAACAACAAGTAGATACCTCTAACAAGACAGAGAATAAATACTGAAAATAATACTGAGAGAATGTATTGCAATTCAGTTGAAAATCGAATTGAAAATTGCTCCAATTGAAAATTACAGTTTTTGTGTATGTCACATAAAACAGGAACCTGTAGTCATTTATGGTATACAGCTGTCAGCAAACATAACCTGAAACCTTTTGAAGTAGCGTAGCATAAATTTTGAAGCCTGATTGCACTAGAATTTTCTACCTCTTTTCTTAAAAGAATATTAAATTTTATTTTGAGATGACATCATTATAGTCAATTCTTCTATTTTCATTTATTTATTTATTTAATTATTTTCAAAATATACTTTTTTATTTTGAACTCAAATACTTTATGTTTTCTTTGTATTATTTCCTTATGTTTTCTAAATGCTGGATATTTTAAAACTCTATTGAAGTTGGAAAAAGATTATCCTAAAAAGTTTATCAAGCAAAAATTTATATATTTGTTTGAAATGATTAGACTACTCTTGGTAGCTTCTTGTCAAAGAAGCTTCCATACAGTAGGCAAAGACTCTAGTGAATTTCAAGACTATCAGTATACTTGAGGAACTTCATTAATCTTTATAAATCTTAATCAATCTGTCTGCTTTCAAATTCTCATCAGATAAAACACAGACATGAAAAGACAGTGAAAGGATTTTTTTTTTTTTCTCCTTGGTGTGAATATCTCATTTTTGTTTTATTTTAAAGTAGTTTTGTTGATGAGACAGGACTACCTGATATGACTAATAGGTGCTTTGGAAACCACTATAACAGTACTGTGGCTAGTGTAATGAAAATGTGCAGTGGAAAGGAAATTGGAGATGGAAAATAGATGAAAAATCAGAAAACGAGGAAACAGCAGATAAGAATTCAGATTTTCAATAAGTGTTTTTTTTTTGTGAAAATCACAAATTATTTGTAATCTCAAATGTAGGGATTTCAAAGATATTTAAAATGCACTAAATGCAGTAAAACTGTCTTGCTAGAGATTTAATACTGCAAGTTATTTCCAAATGAGTGGGCTCTCCATATTTAATAAGAGTAGGAGAGAAAATGTAGTCTGCTGAGTGACCAGGAGATCAAGAGATTTTGTGTTCTGGTGCCTTCAGAATGTACCCTGTAGCCTTAATAAGAACCAAGGTTAGAAAGGCTTCTCACTATTTAACATGCCTTATATTTTTAGATTTTAAATAAGTAGCTTAAATTAGTAAAATTTCTCAGAAAGGTATTGTAAATTACTGTTGAAATAAATCATTTAGAATGAAGGCTGAATGGAGTATTTTCCTTATGAGGAAAGACTGACAGTAGTAGGACTGTTCAGCCCATAGAATGGAACACTGAGAGATGATCTTATCTGTGTATGTTTTAAGGGAAGATGGTACAAGGATGGGACCAGGCTATGTTGTGCGATGGCTAGCAATGGCACAAGAGGAACAGGTACAAACTGAAGCACAGGAGGTTTCATCTGTGTATGAGGAAAAACTCCTTTATTGTGAGGGTAACAGAGCACTGGAAGAGGTTGTGGAGTCTCCATCACTAGAGATATCCAAAATCCGCCTGAACTCAGTCCTGTGCAATGTCCTCCTTGTGCAGGAGGCTGGACTAAAAGATCTTCAAAGGTCCCTTCCAGCCTCTACAATTCTGCGAATTTGTGACTGACTTTGCACAACGTTAAAAATAATGCAATTTCAGGCAATCTGCAAAATTACAGAAAATGGTACAGCACCAAAATGCCTTAAAATGAAAAGAAGGGCCATATATGGGTCATCAGACACATCCTTTAAGAAATTATATAATGTTTTATTTACTATGATAGAAACTTAATATTGAACCTAATTGATCAAATAGAGATGTGCTGTTGCTTTAAAATTAATAGAAATATACATGCCTATAATCCAAGTTATCTCATTTTGGAAATTCTTGCCTGAATTATTATACTTCCCAGAAATAAAAAAAAAAAAATCTTTTTCCACTGAGTGGAGGTGATCTCCCTGACTAACTCCTGTGCACACCAATGCTGGAGGTGGCTGTAGCTGACCAGAGCATGTGAGAAAGGGATGACCAAATAATAGGTCTAGGCTACTCTATGAGAACTTGATACTGAGAAATATGATCTTGAGAACCTGTTTTGTACTTACCGGACAATTTCCTCTCTCACACTACTTTTATCTTTTAGGCTTATGTCCAAAATGACAGCTTACCTTCCCAGGATTTTTCTGGAAAAAATTTATCAAGCTAGATTCTAGCATCCTGATCTTTAAGAATTGCTTTCTACAAAGTGGCAAGAATAAAATAAGAGCAAAAGGCCATACACAAACATTCTTTTTCCAACGTATACTTAAATGAATTCTATGGCTGTCATATTCAAATTGCCGAATATCCCACAATAGTCCTGTTAAGCATAGAATCATAGAATCATAGAATCATAGAATGCCTAAGGTTGGAAGGGACCTCTAGAGGTCATCTAGTCCAAC
>JAWLRI010001000.1:0-25946 GCA_034781795.1 Crypturellus tataupa
GCTCCCCTCCATCGTCGGCGTAGAGCGTCACGCCTGGGTCGCGAAGACCCCGAAATCGTGGGAGGGGGGTCATCGCGAGCGGCGCTGGCGAGGAGACGATGAAGGCAGCGGTGAACACGAGCACTATCTGGATCTCTGAAACAAGTACATCACTCACAGAGGAAAAAATGGTAGAACCTACCGATGTTAATACCAAGCATAGAAGGTAGCGCGTGCCACTGGGCCCTATCTTCTTGAGTAGGATAGCAGCGAGGAAATGCAGAGATTTGAGGCCACTCCTCTAGTCCGCTGCAGCCAATCCACCGCCGGCACCGTTCCGACTGAAACCATCCCCATTGGCGGCCAATGCACCGGCTCCGCCGCTGCGACTCGCCTCCGGGCGCCTCCTCCGCCGGCGGCCCCGGCGCGGGGTCAGAGCCCGCCCGCCCCTGGGCCCCGCCGTCCCGGCGGCCTCCGCGCCCAGGCCCGGGGGCTCCATCTTGTGCCCGAGCGGGACCCCGGCCCGGCGGGACTCCCGGGGCCATTCACGCCGTTTGCGGCTTTTCCCCCCCTTTTTTAGTATTTCTTCTCGTTCCGCGCTGGTTTCCCAAAGGTCCAGCTGGAGTTGTGGCAGCTGAAGCGGGAGCAGCCCTCGCCTCTCAGCGATGGCCTTGCTGTGGCGGTGCCCAGGGCCACGCGTTCCCCAGGGCGCTTGTGCAGCCTTGGTGCCCGTGCTGGTCTCTCGGGCGTCTCAGTTTCCCCACACAGTGCTGATGTTAGGAGCATTAATGCAAGATGTATTTGAGCCCCTCTGCCGGCTCCTGCAAGACGCCGGTTGCTTTAGGGAAGAAAATAAAGCAAGGTTGCCCCTTCCTTGGGCAGCCTCGAGTTCTCCTGTGCTTCTCCCGCCTTTCCCCATCACATTCCCGTCCCTTTCCCACAACCAAGAAACTCTCCCAAGCCCCGTGCAGCTTTTCTTGCCCTCTCACTGGACCTGCTGCAAGCACTGCTTTGGCATCCCGTTTATTTCACTGTTGGGTCAGGGATTTGCCCTAGGGTGTTTCTGTGGCGGTGGAGGTAGACGGAGAGGACGGGTCTTGGTGTTTTCGCTCGGGTTCGAGTGCCCACGAGCTCGTCTTGCTGCATCGCGGCAGCGCTGCCCCTTTGGCACCCGGTACACCGGGTGCTGCCTTCCAGGCGTCACAGCCTGGCTCCTATCCAGACCTTCCTTACAGCCTTTTCAGACCAATTCCTGGAAAAACACATCACTTGTTTTTGTCTTTAGTTTGATAAACACTCTAATTTCCCCGAACAAGAATTTCTCCAGATAAGCAAGCTGAAAAACTTTTTTTTTGCCTTTCAAAATTTCATCCCTGGCTTATGCCTCCATCCATTATATCCCTCACTGCCATTTCCTTGCATCTCCAGCTTTCACCTTCCTGCTGGTCAGCATCAGAGATGCTGTTTGCAAGCGCAGAACCTGCGGGATCTGCCTTATTCTAGCTAGGGAGCTGACAGGTACTCGTGTTTTTCTCACACGTGCGTGTCAGATGCAAGGAGAAAACGTTGGGTGAAAGGCAGCGATACCAGCGCGTTCTCGCTCCCAGATGGGAGAAATCCGATAGGAACAGGAATGGGTGGAGCAGGGTCATGCAAGCACTGGCTGTGTCCCATGGGGGTTAGCGAGCCAGACCAAGGCAGGAAGCCTCAGCTGGCTGCATCGTCCCCGGTCCCTTCGGAGTCTTCCCTTTGGGAGACAGCCCCAAAGGGGAGAAGGATCCGTCTGATTTGGAAGTGGGAGAAGTTGCGCTTCCCCCTGCAGCTCCGCTTACTGGAAAGGGCAGAGCTTAAAAAGAAAACTGCTTATACAATACAGCTAGCACATACACGATCCAGCTTTAGCCGTGGAGCCCTGACCACGCTTCACCACTTTCCTTCCCTCGCCTGTGTTAAAATAGGCTATTCTTCCCCAAATGCAGAAGTGAATTCAAGTTCAGGTTCCCTCCTGATCCCCCGGTGAGATACCCAATCCCCACATCCACAAGCACACCAACACGCTGTGCATTCAGCCCTCCAAAAGGTACCTTGAAGTCTCCTTGGCCCTTGTGAGCCCAGGGCATGTTCCTGTTTGGGGAATCCTGCTGGGCCGCTGGATCGAGGGGAACAGAGCGGCGCTGTTCTGGGAAGAGCCCCCCGCAACCGGAGCAGGACAGGGCCATTCTGTTCTGGACACCTGAAACCTTAACCCTTCCCAGCGCTCGCTTTTATTGACACAATGGGCCAAATTCAGAGGAGAAATGAAAAACAGAGGCTGGAGGATGGAGTGGAAGCACCATGCTGCTGCAAGCGATCCTAAAGTTTGCATTAGAGGGGCTAGAATTTTCTTAAGACACTAATCAGTATACACAAAAGTTACAGTTACTTCTCTGTTAAGAAATAAAGGCAGTAGAAATGTGTTCCCCCCCCTCATCCTTGGGCAATACCAGAACAGAGCATATAGAAACTATACCACAAAGTTAAAACATTTATTAGGAACAAGAGAACTATTACAAAAAGATACACATATTCTAAATATATACATGAGGTTTAAACATAGGATTCCCATGTAACTTAGCTATAAAAATACATTAGATTAACTGTATCCTAATTTATAAATATAGTTCTTTTCTTAAAAAAAAAAAGTAGTATTTCATATGAAAGCCTTACTGTGCAATGAAGGAATATATACCCTCTAAGGGGTTACTTTAAAGTTAGTGTCTAGTGTTATATAACTTAGAAAATTCAGTGTGTAGAGTCAAACCCTGATTTATACAATAAGAGATACATTGACTTTTTTAAACTTGATAGGGAAAAAAAAGAGGTGAAATATACATTATACATATAAGGCAGAATACTAGGATTTTAAGAATTCCAGATTATTTCAATTTCAACTGTTGTTTATCAGCAATGAATACAGAAGCTACATCAAAATAACCAGCCTTTTACTATTTGCCTCACTCCCTATTGTCTGACTGCAGCCCTAGAAAACCATGAGCTAGGCAAAAGTAAAACATTTGTCTGAAGATGTTTGCACTCTAAGTGTATTACAAAAATAGAAACTTATTTACAATTTACCCATTTGGCCTTTCATGGGGTAGGGAGGATATTTTCTTCACCGGATGGGGAGATTTGCCTGCGGCAGCCCCGTCCCATGTATCCGCGGGCAGGCAGGCACTTAGGTACGCACAGCTCGTAGAGGGATGGCATTTGAGAAACTAGCGGTGTCGAAGTGCAATTTTAATGTTCACTAATGAGGAAGTTTAAGCCCTGTGCAGAGGTTCTCCTTATTCATCACCACCCACCTTCCTTCCCTCTAAAAAAGAGGTCCACACATGCAGTAGCACTTGTACTGACCGGATACATCTCTGATGAAGGGAAGCTGCTGGTTAAATCCTTGCTCGGTTCAGAGAAGAGAGGCATGAGCTACATTTCTGCTTCAAGCCCTGACATCTGGAAGCCTCCAAGCAATGATCTTCACCAGGGCTCTGTAGAGACCTGTAGATATTCCCTAAGGAACATGCCTCAGTTTGCTCTGGGAGGACTAACCCCATGGGGGCAGCTGCAGTTCCTCCTCGGCTGACACCACTAATTTCCACCAACTTACAGCCCACTCAGACATGGAGCTTCCCATGGGTTTTCCAGGGGTTCTTCAGGAGAGGATCAGGGTGGGTGAAGTAGTGAACCCTGGAACCAAACACAGCAGGTGGCTTTTCCTTAAGCTCCAAGGAAGCAATGTCTGGGGATGCAAAAAAGTTACTGCAGGATACACCAGGGCATGAACTTGAGAGTGACAGCCGCTCCATGCATGCTATTTGTGTGCATGCAAATCCAGCTGTAAACAAGAATAAACTTAAGGTAATTTTTCCCTCAGTGAAGATTCACCTTCTCTCTGCTTGCCACAAGATGACAGCACTCACAGGACTAATTACTGCACAGCTGCTGACACCTTTAAGTCCAGCCATAGCTTATTCCATGGTAACTAGTTTGTACACCCACATCTTTAGCATTGAGAATGTGCTTGGGAGCACCTGCCTTTTCATCCTGCACTTTCAGAAATCTATTCTAAGCTACATTCATTAGGGAGAAAGAAGGATAAATTTTGAGTTATTATGTGAGTTTTACTCACATAATTAGCTCTGGCTCAAAAATGAGGAGACATCCTCAGTCTGAAAATGATAGGGAAAGAGAGAACACGGCAGCTTCCTGCAGCTCTTTTGGTCCCTCCTGCCCATATCAGAAAGACTGGCCTGGGTCTTTGTACCCTGGATGTTTTCCAAGGGTCTCCACCATGCTACATGCTTAGCGTTCAATTCTGTGTCATCACGGTAAGTACAGTGCAAAATCCTCTTGCAGAAAGTGCTCTAGTGAAGCTCTGAGACACTGTTGTGCCTCATCTGGAGCCAGAGGGGCTAGCAAGTCAATAAATCCCATTTGTAGCACATGTGTGCATGTACACCAAAAACATCTAGTTCAAAGGACACCTTAAGCTCTGGCTATGCTGGGTGAAATACTGGCCCCAAAGTAGTTGTATAAGAAACTCCCATAATTTCCTTCAGGGCTAGAATATCACCAGTATGGGGGATACGTGCATCTTTAGAGAGACCAAGAGAGCTCTTTCAAACAGAATTGCTTTACAGAACCTTCCGTGGAAGCTTGCACTCCCATCCAAAACTCCGACTGCAGTTGTCAACTGTGTCAACTCCAGACTCTGTCACTTCAGTTATCCTGGCCCTACCGCTCAAGTCCTGTTGCGCCAGCGAAGCCCGCTGGCCTTGGAAGGTGTTCACCAATGCACACTGATGGCACCAGAAGTCACCTAACATGCCACTGCATGTCCCCTTCAGGGGCACAGCCTGGAAAGCAGATGTCCTGCAGACACTGTGGCCAGTATTTCAAGCACAGGTAGCACCCACATACGCAGCGGGGACTCGCGCAGTACAAGCGTGTGCTGTGCTGCCGGGAGGGTCAGTTAAATCAGCTTTTGAAGAGCCAGGTGACAAAATGGAGTCCAGTAGATTCAGTGTTTCTAGAGGAATAAAGTAAAATGAGTCTCCAAAACAAGGGCTGTTTCCATTTTCCTTCCTACCCCTTCCCTCCCCCTTGCTCTGAACACGTCCCCCATGTGTCACATTCAGAGTGTCAGCATTTTTAGGCCTTCTGCTTTCACGGACTCTTCTGGGAGAGTTTAATGGTGACCGTCTTCACTTCAGTATATTCTGCCAGAGCGTATTCACCACTGCAAAAGAGGGGACAGGAGGGAAAGAGACAAACAGTTGTAGCTTGTTAATATGGATTGGCCTAAAATAAGAGGCTTCCACACAACTGCAACTTAGTCACAGATCAACAGTTCCTGTAAACAGTATCAGGCCACTTAAAATCAGATCTGGACTAACATACACTAGCTATCAGTTTAGCCAATGTATCTAATTATCACTGTGTACATGCACTCATATACATACACTAATACACTCTGCCTGTCATGAAGGAAACACTGATGCTGGTGGTCACAGTAACCTGCAAGATGATGCTAGTGAAAATTGAGCAGCATTGTGAGATCCTGTAGAAACATCCCATGAATAGAGTTATCAGTGATTAAACAGTAATTATAGTTATTCCTTCATAGGAAATAAGCTTCTGTCTACAAGACACCCAAGTATCAGGAGGGCAAAGTGGGCTCTATTACTCAGCCTAGAAAGTTATGTTGCTCCAAAAATGCAAAGTGATGTCAGACAGAATCACTGCATTAGATCTTAGCTGGTGGGAGCTGGCACCCTTCCCATGCCTTGCCCAAGGGACAACCCTCTGACATCCTTTAATTAGTCAGGTAATCGGGCGGGTTAAAGAATAAGGTCTCAATATGTATATCCCTTGTGAGGATTCATTCATTTGCTGTACTAAGCATGTGAGGCATCTGATGTCTCGAAGCAGCCCACAGATAAACCTGAGCAGCTCCTGGAAATACATTTGCTTATGAAAAAAATGCATTTGATTCCTCTGAAGAGTTTTCCAAGTGGTGTAATAGAACCTGCTTCTTTGCTGCAGAAGAAGAAAATTCAGATTTAAGCCTATTTTCCAACTTTTCCTCTAGCTTACAGGATGACCTGCTTTTCCAATTATTATATGGAATGTCTGGTGGCCATGCTGCAGCAGATCAGGCTGGGAGGAGGGCTGGAGAGTCCTTCTCTAACTCAATAGCAAACTCGGAACATGGGAGGAAGAATGAGCTAGGAGATTGTTCTTTGTTCTTTTAGCTCCACCTTGAGAAAGTCAGGATTCATAAGAGATCCAGACAGGATCAGTGACAGGGCTGTCAAGTGAGATGCAGCTAGTGGGACTGCATAAAGGTGCAGAGCTCTGAGGTGGGGATGAGCAGCCCCAGACTGGGGTGTCACTCTGCTTCTTCCTTGATCTCAAAATTTAATGAAGGAAAAATGCTTGCAAGTGGAATTGACTGAACTGTAGGTGTTTAAGATAGATGAAGGACTCCTGAAGGCACCGCTCATGTTCTCAGATCTGTGCTTTACATCCATGCTGTACTGCAGTACAGCAGTTTCAACAAGTTTCAAGCTTGATAGTTTAAAAGCAAATTCAAGATTATTCTCATCAAGTCACAACTGTTACTGCACCTATTATCCACATATAAACAAAATACTGAGCAAACTTACAGTTCTCTGCCATTGCCTGACATTTTAAAGCCACCAAAAGGAGCCTGCGCATAGAGCGCATTGTAACAGTTGATCCTGTAATAAAAATATTGTCAAAGACAAGAAAAAACAAGATAACGACAAAAACAACACAAAGAAAGGCTGATATCTGTCATTTTTCCCCACAGTTCAATCACTTAAGAAGTTAGATTTTAGCAATAAAATCTATTATTATACTACAGAAAGGAAAAACATCTGAGATTCAGAATCTGAGATTCAGAATCTGACTACTGTCTCACTTCCCAATCCCTAATGGTCAAGTCATTCATGCTTGAGCTGGACTTGATGCTATGTTCTGAGTCATTCTTACATACAACAGAAAGCCCAACCTGCTCCCTAGTTTAAACAGAAACAGATTCTGAAATGTCCATGTTCACCAGAAGGCCTAGTAACACTCGCAAGCAGACCCCACTTTCCCATTGCAGGTAGACAAAAACAGTTGGACTGCATTAGAGCTGTTCTGTGGTAAAAACTGAATTGCTAGAGCTGACACTTCCTCAGCATCCTGGCGAGATGACACGGCTGAAGCAGGTCAGGTGTGGCTTGATGCAGTAGGACTGCAACCAATGCAAGTTCAGGTACAGCACACGTAGCCTTCAAAGCCCAATATACTATTTTTTATGTAAATACTATCTGAACAGACAGATTTTTCTGGTGCCAGCTCCTAAAAAGGACCTTCTGTAGACATCTAAATCAGATCAAATTCCTGTCTTCAAGGGAAAAAAAAAAATCTATTTTTGTCTTTAAAATAAGTCTAATATAAAATATGTTTGTGAGCAAAAAATACCTACTCGTGCTCCAGACAGTGATGTGATGCCATCTACTGCCCATACTGATTTGTGCAAGGTCTAAGACCTGATCTGGTGCTACATAAAGATCATCAGAATCGCACTTTTCTAAATACTGAATTTTGGAGGCTATCATGAAACTTAGCAAAGTGCCCTATCAAATTCAAAACTTTGCAGATGAAAAACAACCCTGACTGAACGAACAGTCCATTTCTCTCTAGACTGCTTGGCTGCCTTCTCACCACCCGATTTCAACGAATACACGGTGCTTCTCAGCAGAATATCAAGAATTGAACAGCCCACTAATGCACCAGACCTCCAGCATTTATACAGGCTTCTAAATTATAGATCCCTCTTGTCCTCCCAGCAAAAATCCACAACCCAGGTCACACTCTGCTTACCAGACAGTTCCTGACTGCAATGCAGAAGCTAACGTTAATGCTCTGTCCAGATTCTTTGTGAACACAGCGGCCGTGAGTCCATATTCAGTATTGTTGGCTCTTCTTATGACCTCTTCTATACTCTTGAACTTCATAATTGGCTGAACTGGCCCAAAAATCTATACATTTCAATTAAACATTAGTGCAGGAAAGTCTTTGCTACTCATGGTAATTTTAAGTAATCAGAATCAAAAGCTCTGCTTGGATACTGCATCTGAAATGTTAGAACAATCCTAATATCCTCCAGAAATCACTGATAGAGTCTCTTGGGAACTACCAATGAAACTGGCTTCAAAGGAAGTACAGTGATATTCCGTAAATGCAAAGATCCAGCAACTAAGAGGTTTCCTTCAGATTATAAAGGCTTTGCAATCTACATGCAGAGAATCATCTCTAACAATCAAAATGAGCAGATGTTTCAAATGATTCATTCCTTCTATGTTTACAAGTCATTCTCCTTTTGGATTCGTTAGTAAAATCTATCCAAGAAGTAATTAATAAATTTCAGTTATTGCGAGTGTTCAGGTTTATTTTTGCTTTTCTGAGTGTAGGCAGTTTATTTGCATTCAGTGCAGTGGCTGTCTATGTGCTTCACCACAAACTTGGCATCCTGGACTGCCAAATAAAGGCATCCTGCACACACGGTACTTTGTGATTTCTGACACCGAGTCTCTCATCAAATCTGGTACCAAAGTTAGGGCATTTTTCTGGTCTGTGTGGTCTTGCAGGGCAATAATCCCCTGCTGAATCTGAGATGCAGTCTCATCTGTGCCACCTTCAGCAACAAAATCAGGAATTTGCATGGCCTTTAAGGCTTATGCAGGTGTTTCAAATTCCTTCATTTTAGAAGGTCCAGGTAATTATATGGAGCCTTGCTCCTAGGCAAAGTAAGAATGTGCATTTCCAACAAAACTGCAAATGAATGAAACTGGATAAGCCTCATGAATCATGACTTGGGATTTGGAGACAGTTCATTAAAAAAGACCCATCATGGGATTTTCAGTTCTTATTCCCTCTATTTTTAGAATGTAACTCATGCTCAGACTCACAGATATCTTCCCCAGGTTCCTTAGAGATTCTGTGGCAGATCTGAGACATCTAAACATTTTGCCAGGAGTGAACAGTAAGCAGCCCCATAAAAAGTGCTGGGCTAAGCTATAAAATACAAGTGCCAGTTGGACCTTGGCAACTACTTATTTTCCATTAGGGAACATGATGAAAAGTAGATTAACTATATTTCAAAGGAACATCACAAGATCTAATCACATGCAGCTTGTTCAATTTTTCTCCATATGAATAATGAAAGCCAGAGTATTAGATCTGCACTTTGCTGGCTTTGGCCATATTTTCATGCTGGAAAAAAATGGTTGGCTGCAGGGGATTTCAGCACAAGAACAGAATGTGGGATTATTTCAGATGCTAATGCTACTTGGGAAAAGATTTTTGATAGCAGCAGAGCAGGGTCATTACTTCCCTACTCACCAGCTTTAGGTCCCAGCATTCCGGTCCCACCTTTCTGCAACTGTTTTTTACAAAACAGTGGAGCAAAAACCTACATCCTCCTGGACTCTGTTTGAGCAAGGACCACAACTGAGCCGTTTCACGCCTGCTTAGCGGGCAGTCTCTAAGAGCACTTGGCTTGCACAAACATGAGTCTGCTTAGAGTGCAAGAGCCCAGCTCTGTCTCAAAAACCTCTCGAACTATGGGGCAAAGAAACAAAGACCTACAACTGCTCCAGCCTGCAACAGTATCAGTTATTTCTTTAAAACTTTCAGACCACAGATTCTTTCAGAAATCCCTCCATCACCACTATTTGCTATTCAGAAGCAATATTTATAGCAGCCATACCTAGGTAAGGCATATTTTTATATTTTGCATTATATCAAATTACATCAAATTCTCCCAAAATGGGACCCAAATGCTTTAGGACAGTATTATCCACTATGTTAATATTTGGGTTTGTTACTGTATGGTGACCAAACTCACAGGGCTATTTCCCTTTTTAAAAACAAATAAAACAGAGGAAAGCAGAAAGGCAGTAGAAAGTGATGGCAATTAATTACACAAGAAGATAAAAAAAACTACTAAAACACTTTGACAGTGTTTTTGCCTGTTCTGCTGTCCTCCTGTCACATTTGTTACTCCTACCCTCAGCCCCCAGATTAAAGCCCACTTTGCAGATGCACTGATTTCATCATTGGCCGTCAGGTGGCTTTAAGGACGCTGCAGCCTGAAATAACTCTTCTCTCAGGTTTTCACTTCAAACCATGGCAATGTCTCCTTTCTACAGCTGCTTTGTCATTTACAGGGGTAAATGCCCCTCAGGGTTCTGGTTGCTTGTACTGTACCTCTTCTTTGGCAATGCGCATGTTGTCAGTGACCTCCGAGAACACGGTGGGTTTTATGAAGAGGCCTCTGTCCTCAATGGCAAGACCTCCACATTCCAGCTTAGCGCCTTCTTTCTTCCCGCTTTCTATCAGTTCCAAGATTTTGTCAAACTGTTTTTGGTCAATCTGTCAGGCACAAAAGGGAAGGAAAGAGAGCAGTGCCTTTATTGTCACTGTGTTTGAGACTGAACCCTGCTGGAGCCACATCCCAGGGTTATGTCTGCAGGGCACTGTCACACCAGGTAAGTTTACATCTCATTTACCGTTCTATGATGAGCATCATGCAATGAGTGGGCTGAAAAATAGGATGTGGGCACAGCCCTGAGCCATGGACAACACAAGGTGAACTTACATGTGGTGGATTCATTTGACCTAACAGTTTGCTGCTACGTGGAAGGGGTCTCCCCGCTCGTCTCCTTCCTCCCCCTCCCAGATAGGCATTTCCATGGCTTATCTTACATGAGCTCTGGGACCTTCCTATTCGTCTCCATGCCCTGATTTAGCTCACTAACACAATAAGAATAGTCTGAAGTGGGTTTCTGCTGGGCTAACAAGTTGAATCAGCTCAGCAAGGGATCAGATGAGTAACAGAATCAGCGCAAAGGAGGAAGAAACAGGGGATAAATATTAAACCAACTTAGCTATAAGGTGCCACCCAAAGCCACCTGGCTCCAGCTCGAGAGCTGGAAGAACCCAACCAGCTCTCACTCCATCTCTCTCCATACAGCCACAAAGATGAGCCCTGTTAGATGAGTGATTTCAGAACAATTATTGCACTGAAGCCATATTTTTAATATCAGAATCACCTTTCATGTATCTTAGAGACCAGCAGTATCCCAGCATTTTCCATTTTTTCTGAACTGGCAGGACTGCACCTCCATATCCTCACTTTTAATTACCAAAACTGCTCACCCCCTTCCTGCACCAAGAGGCCCTGCTTACCCCACAAGCCTCCCAGGTCCCATGTGCTGGGAAGAGATGCCCAAGCCCTCAGCACTTCTGATCAGGGCTGGTACTGCTCTTGTGCTCCACGTGCAGTACTGTATTGCCAGGTTTCAAACAAAAGGATGTGGCTATTTGCACATTGCATAATTGAGCCATGGAGCACCTTATCATAGCATGCTGCAGATGGGAAGACTTGCAGAGCTGCTTAAAAAGAGGGAAAAAGGGGAAAAAAAACCACTAACGAAAACCTGGACAAATTCCTGGAGGCAAATTAAATAAAAGACCCTGCCACTGGCTCAAGTAGCAGGCTAGATGGTTATTCCAAATGCTAGTCATCTCCAAATGCTTGACCTGGTCCTATACCCTTCCCTAGGCATCTGCTTCTATTTCAGCAGAGCCAGTTGGGACTGTTTGAACATCAGAGTCTTCCATACACAACTCCTCCAGATTCCAGACTATATCCTGCTCCTTGTTAATCCTGGCCACACACAATCCAAGCTTTTGGGCTTTTAGGAAAAGATCAAAGCTCCAGGAGGGTGTCCTTTGGGTCTTTCTGGTGCAGAGGGAAAAGGGAGAAGAGCACGTCTTGCCACACAGACCTGCACATCACAAGCCCTGTGCACAACTCGATACTGAGCGCTCAATTTCTCTTATGTGTAAAATGCTACCAAAGGAAACATTTAATAGATGTTACTCCATGAGAAAATGTGTGCCCTCACACAGGCTACAGGGTATCACATAAAAAGTTTGGCAGGTGTCAGACATGTTGCCTTCTTGTCCAGTTGCTTCGTTGCCAAATGTAAATAATATTTGCAAGTGCTTTCCATCCTCGCATGTCTGTGATCCAGATCCATCTAGTTCAGCTACTTCACATCACAGAAAACAAAACAAGGATATTTATACAGCTGTAACTTGTTGCAACGCAAACTATAGTTAGATGAAAAGACACTAGGGAAAGAAAACATTCGTAAAAAATGGCATGCAAGGGAGGAACTGTTTTTCATTGTAATTAGAGCTTGCAAGGCTTGCATAAATTCTGCCCCTTACTCCCTTATTATTTACAGTTTAATCTGAGTATTGATTTCTATTGAAAACATATGATGTTGTACAGTAAATTCTACTATTAATCCATCTAATTCAAAAGGGAAGGCGGCTCTTACAAGATCATAGGGATGCTGAGAATCTGCAGTTCTGCACATTTTACTTCATTTGAGGCAAGACTACAAGAGCAGCTTTTCCTTTTCCTAATCTATCAACTGTAATCCTAAAGAATAATCCCACCACTTGGATTGAACAGGCTGCAGTTACATTCTGCTCTCATATCTCAGTCCTAAAGTATACAAATGTAGTCTAAAAAAATATTTAGTATTTAAAATCAAGTAAAAAGGCTTACGATGAATAACCTCTGGGTAGTAAGTGCTACAGGGCAGCTTTAGGTCTATTTTCTTCCTATAGATGAAGCCAAACAGTCCCCAAATCACTGGATAAACTAAGGCTAATCTAGCCTTGTTCTAGTCTAACCCCTGTTCTCATCTATCTGGACTCAGGTCTACTGCAGTCTGCTGTTCACAGTTTTGTAGTACACTGGTTAACCAGTTTGCTGCCTGTGCAGATTTACTTCATTATTTCCTGTGACACAATTTTTAGGAATTCACTTTAAAAATGCCCTTCATGTACATTTGAGGTTGGCACTGCAGTCAAACAGTCCTGACCCCTCAGGTTTCTTGTGGTGTCCTTTGAATTCCCAGCCAGGCAACACAGTCAGCCCCACATGAGTTCTGCAGAAGCCACAGCAGAAGCATGTCTCATTTCTGTGCAATACTGATTAAATTTGATTTAATTTTGATCAGAACAGGGAGGTTTAGATCAGTATAACTCACCCTGCAGCTCACATAACCCTTCCTCCAGACCCATGCCATGAGCATCCATGCCAAGGCAAAGGATTCCACATGAGGAAAATGATATGGGTAAAAATCTGCCTTTCTTTCCCACTCATGAAAAGGCTGGTTTATACCAGACTGAATCACCCAGTTCTTCGGTTCAAAAGGAAGCAGCAGCTGCAGACAGGATCACATATTTAGGAGCAGTTTATATCAACTCTACGTTCTGGTGGAGCAGTACTGAATGTCACCCCACGCTGTCCTGCTTCACGTTGTCTCTGCAGCTGCTGCAAGCACCGGGCTCAGCCAAAGCCTGGCTTGGTTACACAGGGCATGAGCCCAAAGTCTGCACCGCACAGCATCTCCTGCACCTGCATTTGAACTGTTTAGGTTCTTGGGTCTGTTCTGTGGCTGTAAACTCTCAGAGCTGATGTAGGGCCATAAAGATGATGGGTTACAACCATTTCCAACCTAATGGCTCCTCTAACACTTTCACGCTTTTGGCTTCTAACCCAGTGATCATCCCAGAAGAGGGTCCATAGAGCACAAGGTGGCCCATTTTTAGTAACGCTATTCTGCATGGTCACCCTGGCCCACAGAAGAAGGATAAATGCAGTGACCTGGATCTAAAGCAACTGAGTTCTGAAGGAGAAAAAGAAGTATTATTTTTTCCCTGGTAATTCTTCTCCTCTGGTAGTTCAAAACAAGACTCAGCTCTAAGCATAGCCCCTGACTTCCAGAAGAGAAGAGAACCTGATGTAGAGTCTTTACAGCTGAAGGGTAACTTTGGGGTAGGGGGTGCAAACTTTTCACTACTTTTGGAGGTACTGTGAGCCCTTGTGACACTGCATCATTTCGCCCTTCTGCATTTTTAAGCTTGAGTTACTGTGCATTCCAGTGACCATTGCAAGGGCAGAAGTGATTGCTCCTTTGCAGTGGGAGTCACATGAAAGCTTAGGGATTAGCAACTTCACTGAAGCATCCTAAGGGAGCAGAAGAAGAAAGGAAAAGCAGGGACTCCTGAGTCTCTGGGCTCTAACTACTTGTCATCAGCAACACAGCCCAGTAGCTAAATGATGGTTTCTGCAGCTGCAGTCGTCTGTGCCTCTCCAATCATCCCCAAAACAAGTTTTGTATTACTGTACTAGGGACACGAGACAGCGCCTTGCATAAAGCTGGCTAAGAACTCAATTAAATACATTTGTGTTAAAAAAAAGAAATACAACATAACATTTCAACAGTTGTGATTAATTGGTATTTAAAATAGAAAGAAAAATAAAGCCATGATACATTACTCACCCCTCAGGGCTTCTGCTGGGACCATATTCACAAGGATAATATTTATCCAAGGAGAATTAAACAAAAGCTTAACCAAAAACCAAGCGACAACTGTTTTCAGGCGCACAGTTACCTGGGGCCCTTGCTCAGTTCGGGCATCAAAGGGGTCTCCAACAAGTCGTTTCTTTGCATACTCCACGCTGCGCTTGACGAACTCGGGGTATATCTGCTCCTCCACGAACACTCGCGAGGCAGCCGTGCAGCACTGCCCTTGGTTGAAGAACACGCCTTGATGGGCACATTCCACTGCCAAGTCCACTGCAGGACAGCCCAGGAGGAAAAAGTGTTACCACATGCACAGTTTCTGCCTTGCGGTGTTTCCAGACTTACTTTTTCCCCTGTTTTTTTCTTGGAAACCTTCCTTAAAAGCTGCTGAAAATGGTCCATGTCCATTAAGGGCACTCACATTAAGGGCCTGCCTGCCCCCCCAGGGTCTAGTTTGTCATGGGCTCTAACACCTTCTTCCACAAGGTCTCACTCAGAGTGGCAAGTAGTTTTTAATTTCATGTTAGAATTCAAAATTCCATATTAGAATTCAATTATGGATCCCTAGATACCCTGTATGAGTTCCTACAGAGTAGTTTCACTAGAGATTGCTTAGAAAGTAGTTTGCCCTTCTGCTAACCAGTTCAGACCAGCTTCTTGTAACACTCCCTGTTAACAGACTGCACAAATACATACTGCTTTTAACTTACGTGTGCTATGAAGAAAAGTGGAGAGTCCTTTCCTCAGGTCAAATAAGTTTTTAAAATCACTTCGATAGTCTCAGCTTAAATGCACCTCCTAGTCCTACTCACTAACATTAGAAAACCACATGAAAATGACAGGACCATGTGAAACAAGTCCTGCAGATCCTCTAGGATTAGCAGGAAGGAAGGAGGAAGGAATATCACCCCCGCCAGCTGCCCCAGGACTGCAGAGGCACCCCAGGCACAACGCACTTGTAGCATCTCACAGCAAATACAGCCCGTACTCACAGTCTGCGTCTGCGCACACAATGCAGGGGTTTTTCCCTCCAAGCTCTAATGTCACTCTTTTGAGGTTGCTTTTGGAAGCAGCTTCCTTGATCAGTTTTCCAACCTGCAGTATTGAGACACAGAGAGAATAAGGCTGTTCCCCTTCAAAGTCTTAATTCAGGTTGTCATGCGGGGTGCTACCAAGGGCAGGGGAGCCACGGGGGAAGGCTGAAGCAGGGACAGCACTCTTAAGTGCTTTGAGATTCCTATTGCTGCAATGTGTTGGCTCAAGAATAGACCCAGAATTATCATCTCTTCTAGGCAGATACAAAATTACGGTCTATGTGGGAGAACTACATGAAAAGCAGTCTGAAGTTATGTCTTACCAGAACTGCAGAAGAAGGTATTTATCACACTGGAAGCGCAAACTATTGAGTAACTGCCTGGCACTCAATGGGGTTCCAAGGTTAAGGAGGAAAGAATTTTATATTTAAAATGAGATCTTGCCAAGGCAGCGATAAGAACTCACTGTTCCTACCCGCTACCTCTCTCATACCAGAAAGTCACATAGCGATTTTGACATTTAGGAGAATCCCTCTTCTTTCAGAGGGTTCAGGCTGAGGTACTTCCCTCCCAAGTGATTACAGAGGATGGTTATGGAGCAGATAAGCTCTGGTAAACCTTGCTCTGGCCCCTGCTGCCCAGGAACCTGCTCTGACTGGTGGGGTTTACCTGGCCACCCTCTCCTGAAATGAGAGATTTACTTTCGTTTCAGAATTTAATCAAAATGTACCAAAATTATTTTTTCTCCTTATAGGGGAAAAAAAAAGTTTAATTTTAAATATTTACCCCAAATTATGACTGGCCTATTTCTTTTTTATACTGAAAACTCAATAACAGGAATTTCTCTTCCATTTTAAAAGTATTGACTTCATCACAAGAGGAGTGCAAATCAAGAGTCAGCACAATTTAGTAGTCTGCTACTGCCAGAAACAGTACGAGTTAAAATTATTTGGGAGCCTCAATTGTTAAGGGGAGTTATTTTTCTCCAAGTGTGAGCCTGGCTTTGAATTACTCATTTTATGACTTGTCTTCTTGTATTTTATCTTTGAACACAGCAACCTTAACTTAATTTCTGCCTAAAAATATTACCGCACTAGCGTGGAGCTGTGCGCAAGGAAAGCACGTTGCAGTTGGCAGGCAGATCAAGGTCTGCATTTCTTATGTACTGCCTTTAAAACTCAGGCAAGGCTCCCGGTACAGATCATCTCCAGTCACTCATGCTGCAAGATGCACGTAGCTTCACAAGAGTCACTGCTACAAGACAGTTATCTAACGAGAACTGAAGGAAAGTAGGAAATCTAGATGGAAAAACTCCCATGCAGTTTAGTATCAGTATTTCCAAGCTGGCATGGAGCCCAAGCCAGGGCTTAAAAACTAAGTCAAAATGTATTTTATATTGGCTTCACTTTCTGGCTCGGAAACAGTAGCATAATGCTGCAAATACTGCAGAGATGCAGCTGAACTCACAGATGGGTGGAAGGGGAAGAAAACACTTCTAAATTATACATGTATTAGGAGAAAGTCTGTCCCCCTTGGTGTTTCCTGCACACCTAGGATTAGCAAAACAAGCACGATGCTTCCTGTAGGAGCTTTGTGCCTACAGGCTCCAGCAGCTGAGACTCCTTCTGCTTCTAATCCCATGGATACTTTTTCATTAAAAACCCAAACAGATCCATGTGGACTGGATGAATCTATAAACTCTATTGTTTTCACACAGTCACAGTCTAATCTGAGCTAAAAGTTTCTGATCTAGGATTTGGAGAGAAACATGTATGTGGGTAAGCTCCTAGATTAGACCAACTACCTAGAGAGTAAAAACTCATTGTGAACTTTTACTTTATTGTGTTCACATTTGTTCCCATGCTCTCTATACAGAAACGGAGGCTTAACAGACTGTCTCCTATGGGATAGGCTGTGCCGTTAGCATGTACACTAAACCACTAGATGGTACTGTTGATAAATGCAAACCATACAATTTGAAGCACCTTTGAATGTTTAGCAAGTTACCTTTATCAACAAGAATACTTTTCAGGGCAATTCGTTATCATTATGCAATTGGATTGTGCTCTGCAGTCATGAAGGCAGGCATAAGAATGGACTCATTCAGCAAATGTTCAACACAAAAATGTTATCAAGGATATAAAAATGAAGACTGCATTTGCCTCAACTGTGTGGCTGGTGTGAGCATTTCCCTTCCTTGCCCACAGCCCCGCTTCAGGGTGAGGGTGTGTATTGCAAGGAAAACCTACAGCAGTGAGTGGAAAAACAAATACATTTCTAAGCAATTTTTCCTTAGGGAGTCTAAGTGATCACTGGATACAAATTGCTTTGCACGCCATTCCTACGCTCAGTTCCACAGCCCAGACCAAGCACCGTGCAGGTACAGGGGAGGATGGCTGTAGTGCACAGCAGTGCAGAAGTCTCACTTCTCCCCTCTTTAAGCAAGGCAGCCACTTACAGGAAAAAAAACAAATAGAAGGTGCTTTACTGCGCACATCTTAAAAGCGGCTGAAATGTTAATCCCATCCACGTCAGCAGTGGAAGCTTCAGGCACTGTGCCATGTTTTTCTTTAAGCCCCAGTTCCTCTGAGGTAACTAAAGCCCAGGAAGAATTGTTCAAGGCTCTGACTGACATGTTTTCCAGTCGCACATGCTTGCAGGGCAGGACTGGCAAGCAGACTTGCCCAGAAGCTCTGCTACGTCAATGACGTGATGTTGGCCCTCTTGCCATTGCCAACATCGATGACACGATGCTGGCTCTCCTGTAGACCCTCTTGCCTATGTTAGATCATCTATTACTTCACAGGTCTTACAGAAACGTGGCAGTTTGGCAAAACCAACTTAAAGAGGTAGGGGATTATCACAAGTGCAATAATAAAAGCAGGTGGACCTGAAGTAGACCAATCCCAGATGCTTCTCAGAAATCCTGTCACATAGGAATGATGGAAAACGGTTTTAGGGACACAGAAAATCATTCAGTCTTATGTGGCTGCTAGTCTTAGCAGAGAACACACACAGGAACAGCAGATGTTTGAGAAATCATCACCTACCTTTGTGGAGCCAGTAAAAGCGATTTTGTCAATGTTGTGATGGGTAGAAATGGCAGCTCCTGCTGTGGGGCCATAGCCTGGCACAATGTTCACCACACCTGGAGGGAAACCCACCTAAAAAGAAGTCAAACAGAGCTCTGTAGGAAGGAATTTTGATCACTCTGGACCCTGTAGCCCAGTTCTCAAAGGCCTGAATTAATTGCACTATGTCCTTGTGGGTGAGGACAAACTGCACAAACTATCAAAGTGATTTCTGCAGCTTTGCACTCTTAAGCAGGGTCTGCAAAACCTGTTCATGTCACAGAAGATCACAGAGCAAAACACCTTCATCTTTCAGTAATTAATGTCAACACCCGATTTTGCTAACCTCATTGAAATCAAGCTCAGAGCAAAAATAAACTTTCTTCTAGGAGAACGCAAGGCACAAATAGGAAAATTAATATGTATTGGACATACTTAGTCCATGTTTAAGTAATTTAAGATGTATACAAATATATTAGATACAACCTGGGAAAACCAGACCTTTCAGTAACATGGCTGCTTGCTACCCACTGGAGCAGACATGACTGAAAACAACAGCTATGGCTAAGAAATGCCAAGATTCAATAAGAATTCTTGGAGGAAGACCAAATTCAAGTTAAAGGAGAGTGAGTATTTTGGCCAAACTTGGCCCCCAGCTACCGCCATGGAGCTGGAGCCAAGGGGGAACCAAATGAAAGTTTGTTTTGAACAAAGGTTGACATTTGTGGTTCTTCAGGGGCCAGAGGGATTAAGGAGTCAGTAAAATTTCACTAGAAGATGGGGCTAATAAAACAGAAATACAAGAGCAGATGGTAACAGACTAATGCCAGTTTCCACCGCATTTACAACCTAGATTAGTGAAATAGTAATTTTGCCAAAAGACACAAATGGCAAAACCTGAGGTGAAATTCTAGTGCAAGGAGAATCGTGGGCCTTATTGGTATGTGTTTGCTTCCTGAAACAAGAGTTTCAAGGATTATGCTTTTCTAGGCTAGGCTTTGTCTACTGCTGATTGCAGAGGCTATTTTCCCTGTATTTCTTAACAACGGAATTATAGGCTATTAAATATTCACTTCATTTCTTGTGGTTTTTAAATATAGAATCTCAGTAAATGCAATTGCTCCTTTCTAAAGCAGAAAAAAAGAAGTAATTGCTGCTATAATACCTTGCAAAAATTATCTTGATAAGAGTTTTTTTTATTTTTTTTTATTTTTATTTTTTTGCATAAATTGGGAATGTAGTCTGAGTTCCTATGTGGAAGTAACAATGAGAAAAGACAGTTTAATAGAGTTTACATCTGGGCTAATCAGTTTTTAAGTAAACAATATGCACTGAACTGCACAAGTAACAGAGTTTAGAATCAGTAGCAAAACCACAAGCAAGCAAAAAATTCAGGTCACCCTGAACCAGAAAGATTTTTTTTTTTCTGTTTTTCAGCAAAAATAAAAGCCAAACTGCTTTGCTTGACCCAAAAATATTTCATTCATCTCAACACAAGCAAAATAATTTTGCTTATGTGTTAGCATCTTCTGAATCCTTTTTAAAAGTTCAGAGTAAATAAATAAATAAAGGAATTTTATTCTTCTCACAAACTCTTAAGAGTTTAGCCAATTTTTGTTTGTTGTTGTTTGTTGGCGGTAGCAGAGGGCAGCTTCAGATAAAATTAACTCTGCTCTAATTATACCTCTGCCTTGAAGTACAACTATCAAAAACAAACAGATTAGAGTTTTACTTAAATAAAATAATTTATTTGGCAAATAAATTTCTTTTGGCAAATGCTGCACTTTTGGGAGGAGATGGAGATCAGTGTGAAAAGGACAGTAGCATGACAGGGAGTCATGAAAACTTTACCCTACGCTCACTCATTTAGTGCATTATTATTAAGCCAACTAACTGCAGAAGTCAGTTAACTGGAGTAGTTTTGCATACTTCTCCCAGTAGAGGAGCCCTAACTGTCAATTATTAACATATTCTTTTATTTTCCCCCAGGCTATGCCAAGAACAGATAGGATTATCATTAAAATTAGACTAGACTACTGAACAGTTTACTAGTTGAGAGGCTAAAGTACATTCTGGCCTAGACTAAACGATGTCGTGTTATGCAGAACACATCTCGCTTTGGACTTGTTCCTGTTCATGCTGGACATGGCTTTGTGTCACACAGCACCCTTAGCTTTTGTTCACAATTAAATATAGAGGTTGATGCAGTACAGACCAGTCCAGAAAGATGCTGTGCACCTCCCATCATCTCTGTATGCTGAATATGCTGAATAAACCTGAGGGTACCTGGGGTCCTACGGAACAAGCCCTAAAACAGCATTTTGAAATCCCAACCTGGGATTTTCTCCTTATGTCAGTATGACAGGTAACTCTAAAGGTCAGACATAACTAAAATGATTAATGAAATGCAGAAACTTATGAAGAATAGTTTCCCGTGGCACTCTGGCCAAGCTATCCCATGTCTAGAAAGGGCACAAGCACAACACTGTTGTCTAACCATTCTCCTTTTGTCAGATCCATGTTGTCTAATAAAACTGAGCCATAGCCTTTCCCTCACTCAGGAGGGGAGAGGACAAGACAGACATAAAAGACCAGTTTTTCTCTCTCCAGTTTCCTTTTACTGCAGCAAAACCTACAAGCTTTGTAATCTTTATTACCTCCCAGTTAGCCACTGCCAGACACCAGGTTCTCTGAAAGAAAAGACTGAAGACAGAGGTTGCTTCCATTTTCCTCTGAAAAATCTTTAATTTAATGGAGCCTAAAACCTCACAGGGCCAATTCAATACGCAGGCTCCCTCGTGACCTTCAATTACAGTACCTGGATGGGATGCTCAGCTTTCCTTACCTCCTTGATCAGTGAGCCAATGTACAGCGAAGTGAGAGGCGTTTGTTCAGCCGGCTTTATAACCAGTGTATTTCCACAGCACAGCGCTGGTGCCATCTTCCAAACCAGCATCAGCAAGGGGAAGTTCCACTGCAAGAACAGCACGTCAGTCAGATCAGCCTTGCTCTGCCACCTCCTTGCTCAAAAGAGGCATTTTCCCCACCTCTGCACAGCTCAGGGAAAAACAAGCGACTTGGAAAATAGCCACAACAAGCAGTGTTTGCTTATTATTATGCTTGCTTGGACTACAGATTACATCTTCCTCCATTCCCAAGCTAATCCTGTTAAATCAGACAAACACATTGCATGATGCAACTTCATTCTTTACAGGAGTTAGACCATACTTTAGAGAGCATTTTTCTGCTCACAGAATTGCTCTGGGGATTCTGATGCAAGACTTCTGTGCTGCTGTGGGGTGAAACTGAAAGAAACTGTTTTCTGTGTTACCATATTAGCTGAAAAGTTAGGAGTTGTGCAATATCACCCAATTTCAGGTTTATAACAAGAAAACTGCAGTGGGTTGTTCAGCCACAGGGATCCAAGGAGAGGTCTTAAACTCCCTTTAAATTGTAAATTGCTCCTTTCCAATTAGTTTTCTTATTTGGAATTAGGCACCAGTCCACATCAGTTTCCTCTGTGATAATCTCTTTCATGGTCTTATCTTATTTGTAGATCTTGGAGCCTAAGCAAGAAGTGGAAAATCTAACTCATGCAAAATCTCAGAAAGGTCATTTAGCAGCAGAAAGGTTTTCTTCATTAAAAATAATTAATGTTGCTTCAAGGATGATGGAAATAGGCCAACAGTAAGGGGACTTCTTGTCAAGGCTCAAGCCAAAGGCCTTCAGCTATCAATAAAGAAGCCAAGTATGCTAGGAATCCACAAATTCACACTTACAAATCAGCAGCGTAGCTTTTTAAGAGACAATTCTGTTCTAACCCAGGAGCCTAAATACAATTCAGAATTTAGCCTAGGGCACTTATATTCAACTTGTCTGTTCCCTTGACCTCAAGGCCCTATCATTTCAGTGATCTTCCCCAGTCGACCACATCCCACCATTTGCCTATTTGCCTCTTTCTCCTAAGCCTCCTCAAAAACCTCATTTCACAGCTTCAGACACTCACATCTTCACTACCTCTCCACATTTTCAGAGCATGGCATAACTCTACTAGGATCTTTCCATTGCAGAACAGTTAGTGGTGAAAATAACTGTTAGTAAAGGACCTCAGGGCTGCCTGACCTGGGAATAAAACTCAGTCATATGCTGCACTCTCTAAAAACTGCCCTTGATAAGTAGGTGCATTTCAATATAGTCAAGCTACAGTAAAAAGGAAGGATTGTTAATTAATCTAGCAAGACATAGGCAAACAGAGATGGAACCCCTCTATATCAAGTAGTAATATACAAATCCACGACTATTGCTGTCAGAGATCAAATGGGAAAAAAATGAAGTGGATATGTTCTGTGTAAACTGGAGACAGATGTGGTTTTGTTGACCCAAGTCATCCTTGTTACAAACATAGGGTTGAACTCGAGGCAAATTTGGATAAATGTTTTTGGAGTAAACTGAAGAAAGTAAACACTGAAATAAGGATTTGTTTCAAGAATTGCTGAAAAAAATAAAGGTATGCATCAAACTTTTGACCTAAACTTTTTACGTTCAAAGCCAAATCACTTCTTTTGGTTGAAATGAAATATTCATCTGGCTTAAAGAAACATTCTATTTTTCTTTGCAAAACAAACGATCTCTATCTACTCATCAGAACTGTTTTCTTAGAGTTTCAGGGTGGTGAGCAATATCTGGATTGCCATACTATTCAAGAAGCACTTAAGTCTCCTAACAATTTGCACCTGGGCAGGTAGGTATTTTTGTTTTGATAAAGCTAACTAAAAACTAGAACTTTTAAAATGTGCAAGTTAACATTGCTATTTTTCATCTCCAGAGCACAGCAGCAAACTTAACATAGACTGATCCTCTAATGAGGTGCTACACATTTATCTGTGACTGAACATCACTCAGATCACAATAACCACATATCTGAATCGATACCGGCATGTTTGTCATGATCACAGTATCTTAAAAGCAGGACAGTATCCACTGCGTAGGTGAATTATTCGTAGCCAAGATGATTAGGTTTCTAACACACCCAAGCTGTAGAAGTCCTTTCTATTGTACACACTGTTGTGTAAGGCTGATCTGAAATGGCAAGAGACCAGCTATTTTCCCTTATATTAGTCCTCCAAAGCATCCTACACATAGACTTTCAAAGAGATAGTCTCCAAAAGCATTGCTGAGTGCCAAAGGCAGCTGACGTATGACAGGGAGATACCTTTTAAGTGGTGACCAATGCAGGGAATCTGATGTTCTGCACTTACTGCACAAATTCTAGTTGCTCACAATTAGTCACGCTGCTGGTTCAGCAATAAGAGCTGGGCAAAGTTACTAGGCAAACATCTGGTAACTAACACTGACCGTCTCCTACTTTGCCTCAGCCTGACAGGGCTAAATAAACTGTTCTATCACGAGGGATACAAACTCAGGCTAGCTGAGGGAAAAGGAATAATTTCCTCTGGTGTTTTGGGGAACTGGACCAGATACAGTTTTCAAAAGCAAACCCAAAGCCGCACTTACATTTCTTCCAACCTCTCCACTAATCTTATCCTAAGGGTCAGAATCTTCCATGGACTTTACTGATCTAAATATCTAAGCAGAGAATCCTGCACACCACAGTTGACATCATGGCTTGTAGGATACCATGTTCAAAGTATTTTACAGCCAGACAGGAACTAACCATGGCTCCCACGAAGCTGTAAAGTCTTCCCAGCTGCCTGCTTAAACAAAGCAAGCAGCACACACCAAACCTGGAAGGATCCCAAGAACTAGCCACACTGTACCCTCAGCAAGGAATGAGACCTCAAGGAAAAGCAAACTCTATTCAGCGATATTTAATCATACAATGCTAAGAGAACAGCCAGGGGTTATTACTAATGAATATGATTTAAAACTCATAACTATGCCTCAGCAGCAGGCAGCGAGAAGCAAGCACGTGTAATGACAGGATGGTTGTCCCAGCAGTGGGAGTCAGAGAGCTCTGACGGGTCTCTGGTGACTGGGGTCAGCGTCACAGAGGAAGAGCATCTGACCAGGAGACCCACCCTTCCAGTGCAGAGGAGGTTACCTTGCCAAGAGGAATTGGCATGGGGGTAACACAAGCAACTACATCAGGCAGCTGAGATGGGAGTTCCCTGCAGAACAGCTGTACTTAACTAGAAAGCGAACGGCTGGAGAATGAGACAGGGAGTGCAGTGCAATTCTTCCAGCTTCAAGGGAGAGGCAGGGCAGCATCACTGTTACTTACCGGAGTTATAGCTCCGCAGACACCCATGGGTTCATGCCTGGTAAAGCACACAAAGTTTTCATCTGCAAAACAAAAGAATAAAGGAAGACAAAACAGTCAAAATCCCTGTTTCTACAGAAACAGTGCAAGATTACTGCAGACTCAGAGGCTGGGGACAGGGCTTTAAAACTCTATATCTGCTCATTTTAACTCACGCCCCTGAGACACCCCAGAAGGATGAAGACTTGTTTGAGAACAGACTTCTGTTAGTTCACAAGCCAAATGCTGCTCATGTTCAGAGGGGAATCTTTAAAAATCGTTGGGCTGATTCCTCCCACAAACTCCCTGTGTTGAGGCTCAGGGGAGGTTAACTCTCTAAGTTTATGTTAAAATACTGCAATTACTCTTTCAAAGTGAAAGCAGGAAGGACATTTTCCTTTTTTTTTTTTTTTTTGTGGAAAACCTAGTTTCAGTGGAAAGATCTGACTGAAAACTCAAAAATTTTACTTCAAGTTTTCAGAAGTGATCTCAAATCAATAACAACACCCAATGTCCAGGAAAGCAAAGCTTCATGCCAGTCTGAATGCAGGTGACAGATCTCAGTGTACGTGAGTGACACCACTCTCTTTAGACCCTTTGCTGATGGGACAGTCAGAACAAGTTCATCGTGTTGGAGTCCTTCCTCTGGGGAATAACTTGTGTCTGCAGGGCCTGTCCTTCATATACCCTCAGTGACCAGTAGCATGAAGGAACAGAGAAGGTTGATTTTCAAAATACATCACATTGCTCATCATGCCACTGATGCCTACAAATATCCAATGTCTTGAGTTGTTCTCCATGACCACATTTGCATTTACAGAGATGAGCTGAAGGGTCTCCCCTCTGTCACAGGAGTCAGGGTGACTGCTCGGGCTATGAAATCTAAGGTGATAAATTTCCTCCAAGTGTTAAAAACTTGAAAGGACCCCTCCTCACTCAGCACTTTGAGAGCAGTCAGTACCTCAGACTCTCTTTAATAAAAATTAACAAAAAACACTATCTAATTTCTCAAAACGTGTATGTTGCCAGCACTGTCAGGGGTGACAAAGCGTCGATGAAGCTTGCACAACTAGAAGGATGCACAACTAGAGTCCAC
>JAWLRI010001000.1:39361-133461 GCA_034781795.1 Crypturellus tataupa
CTGAGGGGCGCGCGGCGCCCTCGAGGGACGGTGCGGGGGGAGCGAGCGGCCCCATCGCGGTTCTGCCCCACTTTGCCCACCGGACGACCGGCCGTGGTGCCTCAGCGCTGCCCTTCCGCCAGCCCCGAGGTGCCGGGAGCAGCGTGGCCGCCTCGGGGTGGCCACCGCATCCCAGGGGTTCATCCGGACACGGGCAGCACCGCGTTGTCCCCTCGGTGCCATCCCTCATGCCAGCCCCTCAGCACCACGCTCATAGGGGAGACGCCGTCCATCACAGAGCATAGGGAGACGCGGATCACGTCCACAGTGACAGATCCCGTTGCCTAATTCCACGACAGATAAAATCCGTGGACGGCTTTGCAGGCTGGGGGCCAGGGCTCACCCTCGCACCCCCGCACGCGCGCGATAAAGCAGCATATTTTCCATACAGCAAGTGGCACAACGCCAAGAAGCACAAAATGTTTCGCAGAATCTGTAATCCCCGGCAAGAGTCAGCACTTTGCTGCTAAAGCGCTCGAAAACACTCAGCACTTCCCGAGGCGGCGGGGCCGGGATATCACAGCGGCCTCAGGAGCCGGCGCTGACTCAGAAGGGAAAGTACCACCAATGAGTCAAAATCCGATTTTCTGCAGCATCCACATGCTCCCGGACACCCCGTGTCCAGGTGGAAACCTCTCTGCTCGATGCACATTTCGCAAGAGCCAACAATAACGCAAAGTAAGTTCATTTCCCCCACGATCTAAAACATCTTTATCACACAAATCTCCACAGCTTTCTCTGGTGAACTGTCAATACCAAAGGGCTCGTCCTGCCTAGCAATAATAAGCTCAAATTTTCTCTGCAGATGACAAGGCGCTTCAATTATATATAATTTCTGGGAATAGCCTCGGATGCAATGGCAGAAATTAAATGAGCAGCCTCATGAGCAATTAAGTGAACAAACATCTATTTTTAAGCTGCCCGTTTCTAACTGTTCAGTTGCCTTTTCCCACTATAGCTGCGCGAGCATCAAAGCCAGAAGAAACTCTTAGGCAAATCACCACGTACTCCTGGTCCCAATAAGGAGGAATTTGGATCCCAGCCCTCCTCGGCTGTCATCAGCAGCGCTTCAAGCTGAATGATGAGATCCTGCAAGTCAGAGTCGGAGACGGAAAATGTTTCTGTCTATTCCCCTGGGCAAGACGTGGCCACTGGGCCCTTCTAGAGCTTGTGATGCACCTTGGCGAATGCATTTTTGGGGGACTTTGGTAATTTACTTCTCAGGCTCTACCATAAGGATGACAAGACTATACAGTTTGATACTTCTAATATCAGGGAGCAGGGAGGAAATAATTATAAAGGTGGCACAACCCGAATGATAGAGTTAATCCATTTCCAGTCGTCTCTATTTTGCCTACAGAAATGCTCAGCCGAAGTGGGAAGTACTCTTGGTATTAGAGGGCAAAATAGCTGGAGGAGGAAGAAAGATGAATAAGAAGTTCCAGGACAAAAGTGTCCGAACAGTCATGCCAGTGGGTTGTCTCCTATGGAATGACCTTGTCTCTTCCTCTCTTGGTAGGAAGATTTTTCTACATGACTTTCAGGGGAAAATTATTTTAGACATTATTGCTTAGCGCTTTGAGTTAATGTGGGCAGGCCATGGGATATATCTAAGGTAAAAACCCTACACACAAGGTTTTGGGGTGCATAAAGCTGTATAGAGCAAATGAATTGTGAGCTGGTGATATATGGATGAGCAGAAATACCACACAGACCCATACATGCAGCCACGGGCAATATTTCCCTTAGTGTCACAAGAAAAGCAACCACATGGTCACCCATCAAAGAGTTTTGCAGACACCAGGTGGTCCCTTTCGGGCAAAACCGGTGCTATCCTAAATAGGAACAATTCTGCCTCAGAAAAGAGACGTGTCCCCTGTCACCAGCACTCGAATTGGATCCACAGAGGTGAACACGCTCACTCCTCTGGACCGCACAAGGGTGATGCCCTAAAGACACACAGCAGCCAGCAGCACAGCCAGAGCAGAACAAGCAAGAAATATTTTATAATCATCCCCATGCTCTATGGGAGCAATGCTATATTCACACAGAAGCATTGATAAAATAGCCTTTACCTAAGCTGGTACCAGCCTGCAAATGTGTCAGCAGCAGACGCAAGAGGAAGAATCCTTTAAGCGAAAGGTCACGTTGCTGTTGAGTCACCCTGTTATGTCCTACCTTGGCAGCAGGATTTGCAGAGATGTCTGCAACGTGTGTCCTTACCTGATACACAGATGGGGTTAGCTGTGAATTCGCTTCTCTGCAGGGCCTCATGTTGCAGAAAGTTTCTGGACTGGGAGTGCTCCAGCTCCTCTCTGCCAGGCCAGACCGGGGTGGCCTCTCCTGTTTGGGGTCAGACAGGTACGTTCTTCAATCTGCCACCCTAAAGTAGACCTGATCACAGTTTGTGCGCTAGTCTGCCGGGAGCAGTCTCTGGATGTGATATAGGTGTCCCTATCTGCTGTGGGTGCCAAGGGTCTCTGCAGCAGTTAATTTGTCCCACTTCCCAAATCCAAATGAGGGGGATATTACTCATGATCACCCACCAGAAACACTTGTGTCCTACATCCTGACTCCACACGGGGAGACCAAGGGAGCTGTATCCACAGGATCAGTGTCCCAGATCCCAGGACAGCTTTGGCATCTTTCCTGTGGATAAACCCACATTTGGCCATGGGGCAGACACCTCCAACACCGTGGTTTGCCCCTGTCCAGGCAGCCCCAGCACTGACAGACACTGCTGACAGACACTCTGCAGTTCAATCCACTGGTGCCCAGGCAGTATTTTGCGGCTAGACCCCCGCCTGCGCTTCCAGCTGACCACAAGTCCCGTAGTCATGTAGAGAAGCCAGCAGGGCACGGAGCCAGCGCTTATGCGGCTTATTTTTACATATGGCCCGGAGCATATGCACACAAACATACGTGAAACAGTATCCCAAAAGTCTACCAAGTCACTCAACAGCTAGGACAGGCAGAACCAGGCTTGCCCATCCAGGGCTGCTCCAATGAGTTGCAACCAAGTGATTGATGCCATTTTCCTACCCCAATCTCCCTCCCGTGGCCTTGGCAGGGGCTGCTTTTCCTGAAGGAGCAGCTCCCCCATGTCCTTATTTCTCTTCTCATTTAATATGCAGCAACAAGGCTTTTTACTGCCTATTATTCAAACTGTGCTTTGGGCACAGTATTATTCACTTCCTTATAGTTTTTCCACGGTGCTCCTCGCAGCAGTGTCTGAGTGTTTCACAAGCAGCATTTGCCCTCCCAGTAATCGCAAGAGGATACTGTCCCTGCACCGCCAGTGAGACAGAAAAGCAGGGGCTGGTGAATTAAGGAAGGGCCCTCATCATCTTGAATTCCCAACAGGAATCATGCACAGTCTGAATATTTAGAAAAATGCCCAAAGCTCAAACCTCAGCTACAACTGGAGTTGCACAATGAGCTGGATCGAAGCCCTCCCATCCAAGCACCCAGACAAGGTACAAGGCACATCCCACCGGGCACTGCTCACTGAGGACTTTAGTCTGGGGATTTTCTTATATTTCAGTGCCAAATTCTGCAAAGTTACTGCTCCTATAACTTTGTCTTTGCTTATCATTTTCTAGAGTTTATTTTTTTTAATTGAAAATCATTATTCCCTGACACTTGGTCAAACTCACCGCACCATGGGCTAGCAGCAGGATGGATTGCTTTGAACTGTGATGTTCAGCATTTTACAAGCTGCTATCAGCAGCAGACTGCATCTTTGACAGGGGCTGCTCACCTGAGAGGAGTGAGACCCGTAGTCCTCCATGCAGGTGTTGTTTCTTTTCCCAGGTATTTTTCTGGCTACCAAATTCCAAGATCCAGATCAAATGGGATCTACGGAGCTGCCTCCACCTGGCCCCCTCCTCCCAGCTTGCTTCTTTATCCTAGACACAGGGAACACAAAGAGGGAGAAACTGTCTCTCACATACCTATTTGAAGAAGCCAATTAGTGACAAAGGCACCTAATTGCTTATTTAAGTGCCTCGACAATTAAGTAGCCATCTAATGGTAATTACTGCTGCCTGGAAGTTTGGCTTCTGTAGGTTTTTGCTATGAGCTCATTGGAGCCCAGCCTGACCAGCCGCCCAGCAAAGCGAGTGGAGGGAACAGACTAACTGGGCAGCAGCACTGGGCTGTGAAGGACACTGCAGGGTACCCAGAGTTAAGCAAAACCTCTTTATTTTACACCACTGGTCTCACCAGATGCTGTTGAGTTTATCAAAGTATTCACACAAATTTAAATGGGGTTGTAATCTGCAAAGATGCCTCTTTTTTCAGGGGGAAAAAAAAGCAGGCTGGTTTGAAGCTCCTTTGGGAATACTGGGTCTTATGTTCTTTTAAGTGAGTCCCACCTGGGCTGTGCCAGCTGATACTAGTAGGAAGGGTTGTGCCATCTGCATTGGGTGTCTTGGAGGTCGATGTGGCCTGAATTTGTCATTCCCACCGTATTTCTATCACCCTTCTCCTGCACAGGCACCTTAAAGCATCTATTTTAACCAATCTGGGGGTGAATAAGAAGTTCTTTTCCCATTCCTCCTCACCTCCGTACAGTCCTCCTGTAAAGGCAAGGAGAAGTAGTGTGAGATCCTGCAAGATGCTATTTGTGCAAGCGCAGCAACCCACTTGTAATCCCACATACCCAAATGGAGCAAAACTGCATCGGGTGGTTCAGGACACAGATGAGCCTTTCTGTGCTTTGTGTTTCTTTCACGAAACAAAATCCCCCCCTCCAAACTAATATTCTTTAAACTAATTTCCTGCACGAATATCCTCGGTATTAAACTGCCACTGTGCCATGGACCAGCCTTTGCTTCCGTTTCCTGCCTCCAAAAGTGAATCAGAAAAGTAAGTGGCAAAGAAATAGCAAACACCTGAACTTTTCAAAGCCTCTTGCATTGAAAGACCCTCTCCTTTCCCCCATGTACAGCTCTCCTGCCAGGCCTCGCGGTTGAGGCAGGTGCAGGAACGGCAGAAAGTGCACGATAACCCACTGAGATAGTGCAGAAGGAGCCGATTCCCACGCAGCACTCGGATCGCCCATGGGATTGCTCCTTGCATTGCTCCAGCAAGCCGGACCTGGGCAGTATTTACCCACAAACACTTTGCATCACTCGCAAATGAAAAAAGAATACGCTTGTTTTCTCCCCAGATCGTGTTTCTTCCTACTTTCCCGTGATAAGAGGCGTTTGGGGCCGGTGCCCAGGTTTGTTAAGCAGGGGTGCACGCGGTAAGAGCTCAAAACGCGCTCTCTCCTCCCGCTCCTTCTTCGCTGTCCCATCGCTCACTCTCATGGTCACATCTGCTCTGGGCCCAACGCCCAGCGCTTTTGCCGTAACGCCTCAGTACACAGGGGCCTGCGCAGGCTGCAGTGCATCATCCCCGATGCCAAAGTGTATTCCCGAATGGAGCTGCTGCAAACAGCAGGGAGACCCCCCGGCGCCGCAGCGCTGCGCCCAGCTGACCGCGCTGCTCCCAGAGGAGCCTTTCGGCAGGGCACAACCGTGCAAACAGGGCAGGTTAACAAATGCCCCTAGAGAAGGTACCGTCCAGGTCTCGATCCTGCAAAGCCGCCGGGGTTTAACGCTGAGCACACGAGCAGGCCCAGGGCTTGCGCCGCACCGGAGCCGTTGGGTGTAATTGCAAAATAGCAGGGAAATCTCCCAGCGCTACCAACCATAATGACTTGTTATTAAAGGACGGTTTAAAATAGCCACGGGGCCGATCCCGGGCAGACCCATCGGGGATGGACCGGCCTGTGCAGACCTGTTGCAACAGAACCCAGAATTATTTTTTTTCCGGACACGGTGCCAGCGTGGTGACACTGCGGCGAGACGGCGGCGCCTTCTGCGAGGGTTTTTGCATGGGCCCTTCAGCCACCCGCGCTCTCCTCCGCACCCTGGGGCAGGATCCAGTTCCCAATCCGCACCGGGCAGCTGTTTTTTTTAATAACACTCTCTCTGTTTCACCACGTACCTTGACGGGCCACAGCAAGGCAACCCCATGTCCCCACACCCGACTGCGGAGCTGCCGTGTCCCCCCCTGCGACGGCGCGAGGACAATAAGCGACATTGTGTCCCGGCCGCGCTAATGGCGAGGGGGGGGAACAGAGAGATCTGCGGGCACCCACCAAATAAAAAGGAAAAAAACCCTCGAGGAGCCGGGTTTAAACCCGCCCCCCGGGCTCATTAGGGCCGCGGAAGGTGGCGGCGCTCGGCGCTGCCGTTTGCACCTGGGGCCGCGGGGCGTTAATGGCCTTTAACACATGCAGACAAGAGCTTTTGTTGGCGGGGACAAAGCGTGTCCTCTGCCCAACACTGCGCGCATTGTTTCCCCTCCGCTGCCTCTTGTCACCCTCCTTGTCAGAGTTTAATGAGGACAACGAGGTTTCGCGGGCTCATTTCGCACTTGAGCAACTTCCCAACACTTCCCCTAACGAGGGAGAAGGGGCCGCGGAGCCCCGGAGCCGCCCGCCCGTGCGGGGCTTCTCCGCGGAGCCCCGCGCTGCCGCCCGCCGCCCCGGGACGGGGTTTGGGGGGAATTTGGGGGTTTTGGGGCTTTGCCGACGCCTGGCTGCGAGCCCGGCTGCCAGCGCCGCAATCCGTCTCGCTTCCCTTCCCGGGGAGTGCGAGAAACTCGGGAAAAAGAAAACCAAAAGAAAAGGAAAAATAACAAACAAACACAACAACAAAGAAAAGAAAAAGAAAAAGAGAAGAGAAAAGAGAAGAGAAGAGAAGGAGAAAAAGAAAAAAGAAACAAAGAGAAAAGATAAAAGAAAAGAAAAAAAGAAAAAAGAGAAAAGAAAAGAAAAAAATGAAACAGGAGCAGGCGCTCAGTGCAAGGGGGTTTTAGGCACAAAAATATGTGGCAAAACAGCAAACGCCCCAGGCCCCAAATTAGATATTTTCCATCGGAGCCGATGCAAACTGCTGGGTCCAAATGGGAGTTTATAAATTCTCAGTCCGCAAAAAGAAATAAATGGTCGTTACCTTCTCCTGCCTCGCAAGGGGATGGGGCCGAGGATGGAGCGCGATAACCTGACGCTGTCCCTGGGCTTTGCGGATTGGCCTTTGGCACTCGCTGGTAAACACCAAGTGAATAGGCACTATGTGACCACAGCGCCTTGAGTTAGGGACAAACATTTCCTCTGTGCATTTTAAATAACGCTGCTGCCAAATATTTTGTTACCAGAGATCGTTATCCATCCTTTGAATGAAAACTCAGGGAGTAAAGACACTGGTTTTGTCTTTGCTGGTGTGGAACAGGCTGTATATGATATCTAGAACAAGCAAGGAGCTCTCACAAATTGCTATATGATTTCTACTGCCAGGTTCTGTGATATTGGATACGACATAAAAATAAAAAAGCTGGGCAGATAGACACAGAAACTCACAGAAACCACCTGTATATTTTGTTTCAAAGGAAAATCTCGGCTATTGTCTTACTGGCTCTGGTTCTGTTAGGCCTTGGATCTGCTTAATCTTTAAAGCTATTCAAACACATTGAATGATACGAGGCAAGTTGCCTATAATTAATCTGGATTCTTGAATTTTGATACAAACTTTTATGTAATCGAGAAGTTTCGCCGTCTTCCTTGCAAAGACGCTAAATGGACACTAAGTCCTGCTGTCAAGACTGATGCCATGAGCAAAGTTAAAAGGGACAAACCTGGAAATTTTCCCTTTGAGAGCAAGAAAGGGGAGGAACATTAGAAGGAGACATAAACACAAAGTCGTGGGAGAACTGGTTAGTGGTGTCTGGACGGAGACCAAGATTAAAAGTGGCCTGTGCTCTGCAAACGGCGCTCTGCAAACGCTCCAAACTGCCGGGATCTGAACGCAGAAATTGTGGTTGGTCCCAGGCAAAACTTGTGCAGCGTTTTACCCTGCCTGAAGACTAGTGGGGTTCCGCTTGAGCCCCCCCAGGTTTTGCTTGCGCCGTGGCAGACGTTTCGCTGCAGCAGCCCCGAGGGGACGAGCAGTGACCTGCACCTTGCGCAGCCAAAGCAGCGACTCAGACCCCGAGCTGCTGTTGCAACGAGTGAAGCTTCAGCTCTGGCCTGTCCGTGCGCAAGTTGTGCAATGCTGCAACCTGCCCACGGTATTCGGCAGGGATAAACTGAATCCCAGGCTTCACGGAGCACCCTGTGAACTGGCAGTGCCAAAATCCCCCCAAATGCTGCCCATGGTGGGTTCAATATTTGAGCTGGGCGATAAGACAATGAAGAATTAAGTAATTTTTTTAAGATATGGGCCTTGCAGCCAGTGACTTTCATGGAAAACCAATTTGCAGAGAGAGGCCTGGACCTGCTGAATAGCTTATAAGCTGCAGCTCCAGTTTCCACTGAGGTCACTGCTAAAATCATCAGAGTCGCCGCACGCGACCAGGGTGCAGGCAGCTCCCTGCACTGCCCCAGCAAACCCAGTCCTCCCTCCAGCGCCTGCACTCCCGTTGCTCCGTGCAGACCTTTTGTTTTTCATTAACCAGATAAAAGGAAGAGAGGGAATGAGTATGTGGGGGTTTTGAAGCCGGTTTGCTTCTCCAGAAAGGCACCACGATGCCCAAGGATGAGTCTCCCTCATCCCTGCATCCACAGGGACATTGCAAGGTCTCAGATGAGCTCAAGTCGCTCATTTTTAGGATGGGAAGAGAAGGAAGATCCAGGCTGGGCCCGTTCCCTTGGTGTCCCGGCCAAAAGCAGGGCCCATCGGGTGGCCCTCGGTGGCAGCAGCCCCTGGGCACAGATGCCAGTGTCACCAGGCCGGGCGCGGAGGCCACGGCGGCTCCCACTCGCCAGGTGTTCAGCACAGAACAAAGAGCCTTTTCAGCGGCCGCTGGGAAGGAAGAAGCCTCCTTGCTGGTTGCAAAATGGCTTTCCTGCGTGGCAATATTTGGTTACAGTAAGATCTGTTATTTCAGAAGAAGCCCAGAGCAGAAGGGAGGGTAATTTGACTCAGGCATGTGGAAAACCAACGTGGGGACTCTCGTCCCCCCCGCCCCAAGCAGTAAACCAATATTGAGCCGTGATGCTTCGTGGGAGCAGAGGAAAACCGGGGTCTTTCCCAGCGGTGGCACCAGGATGTTCCTGCAGCCGTGACGGCTGGTGGCTCCTGCACCATCCTTAGGCGGGTGCTCGATTCCCCCCACATTTCCCCTAAATTTCCTGCTTCAGTCTTCTCCCCAATGGCTGAGGCCCAGGGCTGCTTAGGAGGTGACTGATTGGAAATGTTTTTCCTTGTTTCCTTCAGGGAGAATTGGCCAGGACAATTGGCCACTCCGAGGAGACAAGTCCTGGCTTTGGAAGACACCAGAGGGATGCTGCATCCATCCCAATCCACGGGCTCTAAGAAGAAGCATGGACATTTTCCCCAAATACCTGCTAAACTCACCATGGTAATTTATACACACATATCTGTATGTATGCACATACATATACGTATGCACATCTATAAAACCAAACCTCTCATTCGAAGTAAGTGCAAGAACGCCAGCTCAGAAACTGCTCCCGCACTGTTTCCCAACAGAGACAGGGCTATCCTAATTCTTTAAATGCCCAAACTAACATCTATCCAAATAATGGGATTTGGCTGAGTACAGTTAAATATATTTGATTACTTCCCTTTTATCTAGTTCTAGGTTTACTGTACTTTTCCTTGGATGGCAAATAAGAAGCTCTTTTCTTTTAAGTGACAGCAGGGAGAAGAGTCAGGTTGCTAATTTACCTGAGATCCAGGCGTGTGTAATGATAGACGGGTGTTGGAAACCCCGCAGAGGGTTTTCTGATTTTTTTTTTTTTCTTTTTGGAAGGGGAGGAAAGAGGCAGAGCGTGAGATTCGTTAATCTTTTAAATTGGTTGCACTTTTGCTGGCGGATTTTCATGGCCATAATTAAACGCACAGCGGGAAAGAAACGCGTCGAGGAGAAGATCAGCGGGCAAGAAGCTGGGGCCTAACAGCTCATGTTGTGCAGGGAGCAATTAAGCTGCGAGTGGAAAATTGCTGCTCGCGAGACCAAGCAGGACGCCCCATGCTCCCAAGCAAGGGCTGGAGGTACCTGAGTGCTCTTCGATGTGCCTGGTCCTGCCTGTGTGCAGCACCAGACCGAGGGTTTGGGGCACCAAAGCCCTTGGGATGATGCTGAGCACGAGGCATCTTCAGTGGCTGGTGGTGCAGATCGGACCCAAGGAGACGAGTGACCGAGTGGGACACAGGGATTTCTCCAGCTTCGGCGCGAGGGCTCTGATTTGTTGGAAGAACCACTGTGATCCAGTGCAAAATTCTATATTTTTTTCCAATGACTTTCCTGTTGCCCGATGAGCCTTTCTTTCCTTCTTTAGCATCTTGCACACACTGGTCCTTCCCCCGGCTCGCTCCTAGCTGGCTCCGATATAAAATTGCCTACCCCAAAATGCACAAAAACGCATATTTTCCTGGGGACATATTTCAGTGTGTTCTACTCTCGCGGCAGACCTCAGTTCCCTAAAACATCTAGAGGAGCCCCCAAACGGGCAGGCATCATTTGTCTGTCTTCATTGTTTCGCAGGGAGAAATTGTGCCATGACTTTCAAGCAGAAAAAAATTAGAGAAATAATAACATGACCCAACCGCAAAAATATTTTTTTTCATGAACTGTACCAATGAATTGGAAATGCAAGTAGTAAAACGAATTGCCAAAAGTATCAAATATATGTGTTTTCAATAACTTTTTTTTTGTTACCTAGTAAAATATTTTCCTGGAGAAGGGTTGTTAAACCCCTCGGTGCAATATAAAGGTGCAGTGATGTATTGTCTCAGAAGTGGTTTAATAGAGTTTTGGGGTCCCGTTTTTTGCGCATATTTTCGACACACGCCGTGCGTGATCGATTTGGATTTATAAAACAGGGCTATATAGCTCATTCAAAGCCATGATCTTAACTTTGAAGGAATGCTGCTTAGTTAGGAGTGCATGTACGCGTTTGCATTTTGGCAGGGCGGCGAGTAACATGCAATATTTATGTCATTTGAGAGAAGTATTTTTGCAGATTTGCCAAAAACAGTCCTTCCTACGGACCTGGAGGCATTTGAGCATCACTCTTTAAACCACAGCACTAGGCAGAGGCTTTAGCATGGGAATGGACCGGCCGTCCAGCTTGGGAAGCGGTGGGATTTGGGATGAGAAACTCGCTCTCATTTCTGATGTTTGTATCAGCTTCAGTGTGATGATTTCAAACGTGTTGGTGGCTTCGCTGCCAAAGCCCCTTGCTTTGTGATTAAATAACTGGTACAGGTCTGACTGCATTAGGTGAGATCCTGAGCGGCAGCTACTGTGAGCGCTGGGGCTCAACCTCTGCAGGGAGCCGGGCGTTAAACACACGGAATGAATGCGGGAGGGCTCCGCGCGTTGCTCCCATGGGAGCTCGCTGGGGAAAAGCCAGCAAAAAGGGGCCCACAGGCACGTTTGTGCTCCCCGCTGGACTTCCCAGCTGAGGAGCATCAATCCCTGGTTCCTCCTCCCCGCGGCGGCAGCTGCAGATGTCCCGTCCCTGCAGAGCCCTGCTGAAAATGGGCTTTTCCTCCCAATTTATGCACTAACTCGCACTAATTTCACCCCAAAACGAGGTGCAACATCGATGCGGCTGGATTCCAACCCGCGTTGCTTTACCCCTTGGTGCCACCCAGCCCCGTCCTTGGCCGCCCTGTACCCACCACTGCTTTCTCCCATGCTCGCACCTCACCACCGCTGCGCCCAAGTGCCCGATGCCACGAGATAAAGTTTCTTTGGGAGAATTTCTCCATTTCCCCCCTCCCGTCTCTCTTGCTTTATCTCTTCCTCCTATCTTCGGCCCGTCAGGACTTTCACATGCCCGCGCCTGATAGCCAGGACAGCAGCAACTTTGATGTTGTAAGGGATAGTTTAGCTCGGGTGACTCTCACCGATTCCGTGTCATTGTGCGGGATATCCCGGGAGCGCGGAGCGAGCAGGGCCTTTGTGTGGCGAGATCAGAGCAATTTGCTGGGAGCACGGGCCAATAAAGGCTCTTTGGAGATACAATCTGTCAACCCCATTGAGGACACCGTGACAGCAACCTCGGGATTATTGGCTGGTTAAGCACCAGCTGAGGCTGGAGGGGTATCCGCTTAGGTGCACTAAGACACTGTTCACCGAGGAAATGAACCAAGTTTTTGCTGAGTTTCCAATTGACCTGAATGGCAGGTTCTGTTTTGGGTCAGGAGTGTGAGCAAAGTCCTCTGAGGAGCAACCTCTAGCGTGAGGGTGACCTGGATCTGGGGACACTGATTTGGAGGGTCAAGGCAGGGCAGTGGCTCCAGGAAGGGAGCCACCCCTGGACATCTCAGTGGTTCTTCTTCTTCCCACTATTAAATGTATTTTTATATTAATTTTTGTCCCTCACTGGACAAACATTCTCTCCAGTACTCTATTTGCAAAGGTGCTGATATCTTCATTTTCAGAACCCCCCAAGCCTTGCATCTTCGTAACATACCAGCGATGACCCTGGCTTGTCTTCAGGGGCTGCAGATTGGTCTCTCAGAGCTGTTATATTGAGACAAAACCCCCGCGCAGAGGCAAGTAACTGTGTCCGTCGGTCCGTCCATCCATCCATCCATCCATCCATCCATCCATCCATCCATCCATCCATCCACAATCCCAAGCCCTTACCTTCTTGCTCACCCAGCTGATGCTACCAAGTGCTTCCAGCAAATGTTTAAACTTCTGAATAACCAGTCTCTGCCTGGTGATGACCAGACAAGCTCTTCAGCGCAGATCTTCAGTGAAGTTTTTGATTGTCTCTCATGTCTTTGGTCAACCTCAAGGGTCCTAAAGGTTGTCACCGTCCAACTCAGCATCTTGAAGCTTTCCTGTGGGTGACGTTGGGCTGGAAGCTACCTGTGACTCACTGGTGGCTTCGCAGAAGGAGGTGTTCCAAACACCAGCGATGGCATCACGCATCTGTGCTTGATTCTGATGACTTTCCCAGAGAAATCCCAGGAGCCCAGCGCTGTCCCTATCTCCCAACGTCCACCTGAGCGACGGCTCTTGCAACAGCTCTGATGGGTTTCTGAGCTGTTTCCCCAAATCCTCTCATACGGGCTCAATCTGAGCGCAACGCTGCTATCCCCCTGCTCTGCCCGCTCTCCTCCGCACCATTGAGGGGAAAAGTCCAATCCGTTTCCTATTATGAAAACATGGACTATTAGGAAAACCTTTCGCGGGGACCTTGTTCCCCAGGGCTGCCGGGGGCTCCTCGCAGGGGAACTGCTCAACCAGAACCTTCTGCTTTGCGGTGTCCTCCAGGCTCCAGGATGTTCCCAGCGGACGCCCGGCTCCCACAGTGTCCTCGGTACCTCTGTGCCCTGCAGTTGGATTTCCCAGATTCTGCTGCAACTTCAGCACGGAGCATTAAGTCATTTATTGCAGAGACCATGGCCAGGCCAGGAGGAAACCCCAGGTATCCTTAGTCCCAAGGCAGCACGACAACCGACTACAGTCAGCAAATGCTCCTGCCACGCTTTTGTTTATCCACTAAAGCAGCTTTTTTTGCTTTATTCTTAGCAAGACGCTGCCTCACAGGAGACCACTTAAAATGAGATTTATCTCCCTTGGAAGAACTACAGACTCTTGCATTTGTAATTCATTCCCCTCCCAACTTCTAATCTCATTTCTAGTGCATGTATTGTTTTTCTTTCCATTATTTCTAAAATGAGATCATTAAAATGAGTACTGGAGCTTGACAGGTTTGGGGCAGGAGGAAACTTCCCTGCGGATGAATCCCCAAGATGAGAGCTCGGATTCCTGCAGCACTGAGCTCAGCTCCGGGGTGCCAAGGAGCTCTTTCTTACACTGTCCGTGGTTCCTTCTAGCTTGACGCTTGGGGGACAAAATCTAAGGAGACATTTGGAGCGCTGGAATCTGCAAGATGCAGAATATATAAACACGAAGCTGTGAGCAAAGCTGTGACCCCGCTCTTCCCACTCTTGGAAAAGCTACCGCACGGGCTGGATTTTGGGGCGGGAGAGCCGATGCCTGCTAGGAGCTGGGGTCCTCAAGGATGCTCCGTAATGCAGGATATTATCTGACCCTCGCTAATGCAGCAATACATTCCAGATGCAAAGAAGCGACGTGGGGAGGAGGGTGCGGGGAGTTTGGCTTCGTTAAGAGGCTATTTGACAAAACCAGCCCAACTTCAGATTGCGCTAACGAAGTGGAGATCTGGCGTAATTCCACTGCAAGTGACAGCTTTACTTGGGATTAACACTGGTGTAAATTAGACTAAGATTTGGCTGCAAATCTCAGCACTCTCCTCATTCCTGACAGACACAAGCATGAAGGTCTGAACATCCACAGTTATGTATTGCATAAAATATTTCCTGGCTGGACAAATCTCATGGGACAGTGATCTGGAACGAGACGGTGCAAATAATTAGTTTAATTGAAAGTAAAGGCACATTACTAAAAATAAGGAGATGAAAGCATTTTTCCTCTGCCAGTTTTAATACAGGCAATATTAGTAGCAGCTGCATTTCAACCCATTTTTGCAGATAACTGTGCGAGGGGCACTCTGAAACCTAAACAGTTTAATTGCATAGGCTACCCTTTAATTTAGGGTGGTGAGAATGATATGAGGGACTCATTAAATTGGGGCATTAACCATGGCAGCAGGCAAAGAAGTTCCTTTGTTGCACAGGATTCCTGCTACCCTGCAATCACTGCAGCAAATTGTTCCTGGGAACTGCAACAAAGTGGGATGGGGAAGCAGAGACATGTCGGGAGAGAGGGAAGCAAACGGAGAGTAATTGGTACAGGGCAGCGCGGAGTGTGTGTCACGGCGGACAGTTATTTAATAACTCCTCAATTATTGCTGCCAGCTGGGGCATATTAAGGCACGGCAAGAAGTCAGGCCAAAATCCCCAGGGCACCGCGGCTCCAGTGGCCTCCGCTTCCTCCCGGAAAGGCCGCGTGGGGCAGGCGGATGGGAGATGCTGCCCCTCCATCCCGAGGGGTTTCTGCGCTCCCTGTGCCCACAGTTTGGGACACGAGGTGGGATGATGCTGTCTGGGGGGCTCTTTCCCAGCCAGTCGCTCCTCACGCTGCTCAGGAGCCCTTGGGCAACTGAGGTTGCGCTTGGGGTCTCTGTGTGGGGAAGGGGACCTTGAAGCAGCCTCCAGCCCTGCTCCTTTCTCCTAACGCTGCTCACGGTGCTTGGATGTTGCTGAGCGTGGCAAGTGGCTGGTGCAGGGCAGAAATGGGCTAGCAGCACGCAAAGCATCGGGTCCGCTCGCCACCGGCACACGGGACGTTGGTGCATGAAACCTGGGGCTCCCGGCAGATGTTGCACTCCCACCACGAGCCACGTGGCATCCAGGGAGGCTATTTAAGCCTTAGGGACGGGAATCCCGTGATTGCTCCCACCTTCCTGGGTTTTAAACTCCATCTCAAATGCAACTAGTGTTTCTACAGGACTGCAGAAGAAAGCTTGAAACGATGAATCTCAAGGCTCACTGAGAATGAAAAATGCAGCATTTGAGCCCTCTCACCATAGAAATGTTGGGTGTCCTGAGCTCCAGCAGCCCTGGGTCTGTCCTGCCCGCGTGTGCTCCTGGGGCGGCCGTGAAGGCTGAGCATCCTCATCCTCGTCCTGCACCAAAGCCCTTCGAACGCCCGTGTCCTCCAGTGCAGAATTGGGCCCCTAAAACAGAAAATGTGTTTCGATACCAAATGAAAAACATTACTCACAGGCTGTAATTCCTTTCTGCAAATACCGGAGGAGAATATTTCATTTGGCAAACAACCGAGCCTTACAGTTTAGAGCTCTTAATGTGATTAGGGACAGGTTCTGCAACACATTTGTAACTCCAGGTGATTTTGCTATATCTTTTTGGACTGTGACCAGATATAAAATGCCCTTTTGCTAGATTTGGATCCAACTAAAATTGAGGAGAATCAGATGTCGGTGAGTCCTTTCCAGTTTGATCTTTACCCAGGGGTATCACAACACGTTTCAGCTCTCGGCTGCAGGGAGAGGCTTTGCAATCTCGGGCTCTTTTTTGCATTAAAACTTGTGTCTTCTCCGAGCGGCGATAGCTCTTCCGCAGCAGATATCCTGCACCCCTCTTCTGAATTACCATTAGGGGCCAGGAAAGAGAGCCAAATACTTCACTGGCTCCACAGATCCATCTCCGCTTCCCTTCGATCTCTGTAGGTTACTTAATGCAAATCCAGCTTTAAACAAGCTGAGACTTGGGGGCTTGGGAAGAGCCTGACCTTTGAGGTTGCAAGCTCGTGCCCAGCGGTTTGCGGGATGAAAATGTGCAGGACGGAGCCCCACGGGGAAGCTTCCCATCTCTGCCCGTGTTTCTGCCTTGCTTTCTGGAGGCGATGAGCAGATCCGACAGCAGAAGCCGCAGGGAGGGAGGTGGAGGCAGAGCGTGGCAGAGGAAGGCTCAATTGTTCCGTACATGCAGCCGAGACACAAAACTAGGCTGCCCTTTAAGCTGTTGACAAGAAAAAAATCCCCAATTTCTGGTTCATGAGGATTTCAAAGGGCGGCTCGCTGGCATCCGGAGCATCCTTGTTCCGCGGGAGCCTCTTGCAGGAGGACCAGGCTCCGCACCAGCCTGTCTGCCACCACCAGCACCGCCGTAAAACAGACCCTGGGATGTGACAAGCTACAAAGAGAGAAAAGAGAAAAAAATTCCGTTTCCTTACAGATTTATCGGGACACAACCCTGCTGCTGGGCCAAGCAGGCAGGTTGAAGCAGAGGCAGCGATGAGAAAACCAGACCACGGTTTGCGCCCACGGAGCTCTCGCTTCTGCCGCGCGGCCAAGGCACCGCGCAAGGAATACGGTTGAAGTGTTTTACGAGGTCGTTGATCCTCCCGACCCCCATCGCTCTGCTTTATGAGCAGCAACGGGGGGAAGCTGCTCTGGGCCACCCGAGGTGCTCTTGGCTCTGCAGATCCGTGATAGCACCGGGCTCGCTGCATCACGCAGCAAGGCGGGAGAAGGGCTGGAATGGGACATCAGCGAGAAGCAAAGCGGAGAGGGGACATCTGGTTTGAAACAAGGGTCCTGTTCCAGACCATCCTTTTTAATGCTGTGGGACAAACAGCGAGGACAAAACGTGCACGTGCCCTTGCTGGTGCTGCACAACGTGCTCCAGCCCTGCCCGGGCGCCTGCGCTGTACGTTCAGCTCTCGTCTCCTCCAGAAACCACCCCAGACCACAGCAGGGACAGGAAAAAAAAAAACGTTGGAAGAAGCTTGGAGCAGCTGTAGGGGCTGGATTCGCCTTAGGCTCCATCTCCCTCATTCTCCAACTCGGCTTGCGGAACCATCGAGTTCCTCCCTGCAACGCCCGTGCTTAGCGGTCACATCCCGGGGATGCCGGGAGCAAAGAACAGCCACGGAGACGGATGGAGCGGATCCCAGCGTGTTCCACAACAAGGGAACCAAGCAGAATATGTCCGGAAAGGAAGCAAAAGCTCCTCTCGTTCCCCACGCCTGCCCTCCAAGGCTCTGTGAAAGCTTGTGATAAATTCTTAGCTGGTATAAATCACTTCGCTCCGCATAAGCCAATTGCAGTCAGCAGCTACAATTCATCCTCCTAAATCAGCCCTTGCTACAAGAGTGTCTTCAGTTTGTTCAGTCCCATAAAAATAGTTAGGCAAACACCAAAAAATATCTGCTGCAACATTTGTTCAATAGCTTTCCGACTGCAGTGGGCAAGAAGCTGGGTTATTGTTAGTTGTAACGGGCAAAAAAATGTCAATTTTTCTCAGATATTTTCAAAACCAGATGCCTCAGAGAAATTTCTGATCTGTTGAAAAAATGTATATTCAATAAGAGAAAAAAAAAGGTTTTGCATGCAAAGGAGACCGGATATAACGAGTATTTGAGGTCCTGCTGGAGGGCAGCACTGCCCAGCTCAGCCCGGAGGTGGCAGGGATGGATGGGAGCCTTTCCCACTGCTGGGGACAAGAAGGGCTGGGAAGTGTCATTCCGGCCTGGAACGTGCCCGAGCCTTTGCGTGGAGCATGGGCAATCACCCTGGTGCAGAGATGGTGGCTCAGCACTGGGTCCAGGACAAATTCACGACTAGACTGAGCTTCTTGCAGTGAAAATCAGGTTCTGCATCTGCCTGGCACTGCCAGCTCGGATCGTCCTCCAACAGCTCCCATCCATCGGGAGCGGGATGCGATCCCTGTTCTTCCCCATCCCGCTGCTGTCACGGGAATGCCTGCTGCTCCGCTGGAGCTTCATTTGGAGCCCGCGGCTCCGCATTTACCCTTCTGGGATTTGGTTTCAAATCCTGTTCCGTTCTGGAAACTACTAATTTTCCTACTACCACTTTCAATGCGGTAGAAATTCTCTGTTTTTAAAAGATCCGGGCACGAGAAAAACTACTCGCTTCGTTATTTTTGTTTAAAAAAGGAAGAGAGAAATTCAAGAGCAGCACAAGGGATCCCATCCACGGTGGCTCTCAGCCCGGCTCCAGTTGCAGCTCCCGCACAGACCAACCTTCCTTGCCTGGGAATTCTGCTTCCAACCCCAAGCTCTTCCGTGGGCTCTGGTTGGAAAGTTACTGATCCTGTATCGGAGCCAATTTCCAGAAACACAAATAACTCGCCTGACCAATGTTTTGCAAGAAAAAAAGGGAAAAAAAAAATATATGTATACATACACACCCCATATAGAGCAGGAGGGATTAAATCCTCATGTTCCAAGAATTTAATTTAAAAAAATAAAAAAGCTAAGACAGCGGAGGAATGCAAATGTACCACCTCGGCCCGGCAACCTTTGGCTCCGGCGCGCGCCCCGACAACTCGCAAAGAGCCGCGCGCGCCTTTATGGCCAGCGGGAGCGACGCGGCCTGGGGCGGCCCGGCGCCAGCGCCGGCTCCTTACGATTCCCGCGTCCTCCGTAACGCTCCGGGCAGCCCCCGGGAAGCCCTTGGAAAGAGGCTTTTCCCGCAGCAGCGCCAGGCTCCGGCGAGGCCGCGGCATCGGCATCCACGTGCTGCGCCGAGCCGGGAGCGGGAACGCCGCGATGGCAGGGGAACGAGCGGGTGCGTTCCCGCTGCCGAGGTTTATTGGCTCCCCCCGGCAGGCTTAATTTATGGTAATTGCTAGGAACTAGGGATTAAATTAATAGCAAGGAAATTGCTCCGGTTTCCTGACCTCGTGGTCAAAGGTAAGGAAAGGGAAGGCGATGGCTCCAGGGAGATGCCTCACTGATGCTTCCAGGGCAGCCCTGGAAGGAGCTGGGATGGAGTTTGGGATGCAACAGGCCTGGGGATGACTGTGGCACTACCCCAGCCTGGAAATCCTGGCCCTTTTCTCTGCAAACCCCTTCCCTGGCATGGGCAGGAGGCACAGCACGCAAAATCCAGATCCGTACGCTTTACATTATCCAAGAAATAGGGATCTCCGACAGGCAGGAAGAGACTATAAAAATAATATAAGGCAGAAATGCCGTTTAATTCAAGCTGCACCAAAGAGCAGAGCTCTGCTCTAAATCCAGCGCTGCCCACTGACCGCAAGGAGCAAGATTCTGCCGCCCGGCTTGCAGCATGTTTATGACTGCTTATAATTCATATATAAGCCCCGTTCTTTAAATTAGCCACGGGAATGCTCCCAGAGCATTGCAGAGTCAGGCTCTATTTGCTCGCCAGACCGGGTCTCTGCTGGCCTGCGTGTAAATATGAATCATTTTGATCTAATGCAGAACATCACACATCAAAACTGATGCGGTATCTGCAGCGCACGCACCTGAGCGCGTGCTTAAATTGAATTATACTTAAGAAAGAAAGGCTCCTGAGTCTGAATGCTGAGAAGGGCAGCGAGGAGCTCCCGTCTGGGCTCGGCAGCCTCCCCGCACAGTGGCCGATTGTTACCCCGAGCGCCAGCGGCCGGATCCGATGTCCCCGTCGAGGGATATCAGCGTCCGATCTAGGCGCGAGGGGGGCGCAGGGGTCCCCGGAGCCGTGTCCGACTCAATGCTCTCATGTAGTAGGTTGGATAACAGAACAATGTTTACATTTCCCCTTGTGCCCCGAGCCGCTCGGCTGCCGGACACCTGAAAAGCAGCGACGGGTTTTGGAGCAGCTCGCGCTCCCCTCGACAGCTCCGTGTGAGCATATGTGTGAGAAAGGCAGCAAATAAGGGCAATTACAAAACCCCAGGGCTTTGGCTGCTTCTGAACCAGGATGCCTTGGAAAAAACGTGTAAATGATGGAAAACTGAGCAGCTAAGAGCACAGTGTGTACGAGAGACACTGAGGAACTGCACGAGATCTGATGGAGTCCAACCAAGGAAGGGTTTCTCTCCAGCTCCATCCATGTAGCGCATTGAAACCGATTATCCAAAGTTCCCTGATTGTACAAACAAAACAAGATCCAGAGTTAATGACAAAAAAAGTATAAACTGAAGTATGTAAGTAACAAACATTTTCAGTCCTCTGGAGATCCGTAAACATTACTGCAGGAAGCTATAGAGCAAATACACTATAAATCCTGAGGTGGGGGAGCATTAAAAACTTTAGAGCCTTAATCAGCAGGATCAGAGGTCAGGGCTGGATTTGTCCCTTGGCCCAGTGAAAGAGGGGATGATTTGCCCAGTGTATTTTGGGTTCCTAAAGGCAAGCCGCCTTCCTCCATGCTCTCCAGTCCTCAGCTCACTCTGATCCTCATAGTCCAGAGGCTGAGGATGGGACCAGCATGCTTGAACATCAGCAGCTCTGAAGCCACCACAGCAGCAGGACACGCTCCAGCCTCCACGAACCAGCCCAAGGCACCCAAACTCCCCAGAACTTGCTAGCGCTTTGCTTCACGCCCCTGGCTCTGCAAACACGGTCTCTAAACAGGCTTTTTAGCCAGCAAAAGGATTTTAAGAAAACGCTTGCAACTCCGTCCAGCTCCTGCTAAGGATGGTGAAGGAATGCCCGCGGGACTAGAGCACCCATCTCATTGCCGTAGGCACCAAAGGTGATGACAAACGCTTTAATGTGGATTTTTGGGCTGTTCAACAGCTGTCGGTTACAATTTTCCATTGCTGCCAAAGCGGGTGGCCACTCTCTAGGGCATTTTGCTATTTTGCTGTTACCAATGTGGATTGCGAGACACTTGAAAAGCCCAGATTGGTATTTTTGAAATTCAGCTTCACCAATCCCCTTCTGAACCCGTGTGCTCTCCAGCACAGGGAGCCCTAATCCAGTTTGAATTGGACTATTTCATCTCGCCCTGGCCTCAAATGACTGTCAGTCTATCAAGAGCGTCTTTGAAAACTGATTTCTTGCAGATGAGCATGGTTGCTATAAAACAGTATTTAAAAACATTTTAATATTGGAGAAAGAACTTTCCTTTCCTCTTCTATCAACCACATGCTGGAGAAAAGGCTTGGGGTTTACCACTGCTTGGTAAGTAAAATAGCAGAAAAGAGAAAGGCTAATGGCGTGATAATGACTGGAAATGTATGGCTTGAATTTGAGACCTATTTCAACACACAAAGACAATTTGCGACTCGGTGGTATTTGCAAAAACAGAGAAGCGTTTGCGGCTCAGCTGTATATGTGAATATAAAAAAATTGTTTTGCGGCAATCGCTCTTCTCTTGTGGAGCAGTAAACTGCTGCGCTGCCAGCTGTTAAAGCTGATACCCGCACCAGCCCAAGCAGATGGCCTGGGTCCAACCGGGAGCTTCTCGGCCCATTTCCATGTCTGCTGCAGGATGACAGATGCCACCGTCTGAGCGAAGATGATGAGGAGAAGAGGAGCGAGGTCTCCTACAAACCAGAAGGCATCAAAGCTGATGGACCAAGTCCGTGGGCTCCCTCAAGGCGCTGAGCATGAGGTGGGCACAGGGCTGCAGCTCTTGGAGCAGGGCTGTGGGGCAAACACGTTCTCCATCGTCTCAACCAACACCAAGAGAAACCCCTTCTCTTCCAGTTTATACTTCTAAACTCTACCCTCTGTTTGACCTATTCCTACGTGACTTCTTAACCTAATGCAATTAGCTAAAGAGCCACCATATACTCCAACTCCTTCTACTTCAGGTACTCAAGAGACAGCGTGTACTTCAAGCAGGAGCTTAGCTACAACGGAATAATTTTAATGAAAGAAACCATGGAGAAAATGGGTCTTGTTGACCCATTTCATTCCCATTAGTAGCGTTTCACAGCCCTGGAAAGCTCAGGCCTTGCTGCTGGCTGCTGTTTTTACAGCTCTGCATTTTGAGGAACTTGGAGGTTGGTGGCAATACTTGGCATCCCAAGAGCACTTAGGCTTCAAGTCTTGTTACTACTAATCTTCTGTGAACCAGATTATTTTGACAAAATTCAGTGTGTCACTCACTCTGATGGAGGCAGGGGAGTCGAGCTAGATTTTGCCAAATTACAAAATGGTTTAAAAAATAAAATTGTTTCAAGATAAGCAGTGATTTCAAGACACTGATTTGCAATGTCTTGCCAGCAGTTTGATTTTAAAGAGAATTGCCTACGAGAAGGGTCTTGTAGAGGGCTCTAATTAATTGTCCCTCACAAAAAAACAAGGTATCTCTGATAAAAAAATAAGACTTTATGTCTGAAGAAGGAAGATGAGAGACACGCACACATGCACACAGCCACTGCACAAAAACTTAATGAATTTCAAGACTTTTCTTAGATTCACTTATTATTTTCTTTCTTGGTGCTTCCCATGTCTCAAGTCTCAAAGAAAAAAAGGAAAAAAGAAAAGAAGAAAAAAAAAAGTCAAAGCAGGAAATGAGCCAAGCATGAGAGTACAGAGAGGCTTATAAAAACATTCTTTGCTATTAAGCAACTGAGCGGATTTTCGCCGTATAAAAGACGAAGCAGATTGAACAAAATGCTTACCTATACATGCCCATTTCTGATGCAAACCCTAAATTGTCTTTGTCACTTGGGTACATGAACATGAGGCCAAATGAAACACATGTTTACAACTATAATGAGGATTAGCTTTGCACTAAAAAAGTTGAACTATAGTCAAAATTAGATGGTGACATGGGTATTTGCCAACAGCATTAAATGAGAAATAACGGAGTATGAGGTTTCTGGAATGAATAGAAAACGTATTGTTTAGAGACCTTTTTGGCCAAGTATCAACATATGCCAATACTTAAGACTTCTTGTTCTTATTTACTTACCCTGACAATAAAACAATTGTTGTTTTGTGCCAACAGCCTGACAAACTGGTCCTGTACCTTAAGAAATGCAGATTGGATATTATTTCCCTTGTATCAGCTTCAACCTACATTTCCAAAAAAAGAAATGCAAAGTAATTGAGTCCAGAGTCCAAGCAGTTGGAAAGGAAGTAAATGAAGGAGTTAATCGATTTTAATAACACATAATATCAACACACATTAAGAAAATCCATAGGGCAGGAAGGATGTGCGCTTTCCCACCACGGAACAGGCAGCGTTTGCAGTTTCACCCCAGCCCTGGGCAGGGGTTATCAGCGAAGCCTCAACAGCCCCAACGACAGATCCTTCCCTGGCCCAAGCCAGAGCAATGAGGTAACTCATTATTCCCATTATAATAACAAGCAAACAGATGAATTAAAACCCCAGGATAATTTTTTCCCCCCAAACAGAGAAGCTGAAATGTATTCCCAGCAGAAGCACTCAGCTTCTTTCCTGATCTAATCACTTCTCGTGGTGCTGCCATCCTCTAGCAGGCCACCCTTGAGTTCAAAACAAACTCATTCCTTGCAATATTTGACACCTAGGAGTGTGTCGGGCTCCTCCTGCCATAATGCCACAGCTGGAATAGATAGAGCAACCCACGCCAGAGCTTGGTTTAAAAACAACCAGATAGCGCTAGTAAAGACTGGCCTCAGGAAAGCCTGCAATTTTGGAATAATTTTTCCAAACCTCTTTACTCAGTCCAGGAGAGACTTGTCAGGCGGCCTCTGCCTGAGTAGGACATGATGTGGGGTAGGACAGGGCTCATCTTCACATGTGAGACAGGGAGACCTTGCTACTTGCACTAAAGACTGAGTTCTGTCAAAATTTAGGGGGAAACGGATAAAAATCTTCAAATTTTGTTGTACTGTGCCCAGTGAGACTGGCCCATTTTGTTGTACTGTGCCCATTCAAAAAACTGTTCTCCTATGTCACTGAAAAAATAAAAATAATGTATTTTCTTAACTTGTAATATGGATTAATGCTTAATTTATTTGTGATTTCAATCAAACAACCAGCAATGGGTCTGGTGAGAATTCCTAAAGCAAAAGAACCATTAATTATTATTTAAACTACTCTGAAGATCTGTTTGGAAATGCTCGGGTGGAACATTTCTGTTGGAAAACAACCTGTCAACAGCCAAAGCTTTGTGCATGAAAATGTCCGTCTGGACAATGAATGGTCCAAGGGAGAGCGGGAGGAGCCCGGCAGAGCCCAGGCTGGCACACGGATTTGGAATCCTGCCTGCTGCCCCGCCAGACCTTCCGGGCATCTCCTACCAGTCTGCTGGGGAGGACCAGAAGTAAATTGTCTACAAGTTCCCATTCCAAAGCTCCTGACCTATTCCTGGTCCTGGTCTGAACTGGAAAGCCAACCATAAGCCTTTCCTATCAGCATTTAGAACCTTCCACCTCCATGGAAAATAATGCTGTTTATTTTCCGTATGTCCATATTTCCATATGTCCACACGTCCTGCAAATCAAAGCACAGGGACATCTGTAAGTCTAGGATCTTTGTGGTCCACCCCTACCACTGGACTTAAAAAGGAGGAGATCACATTTGATTCCAGGATTGGCTCTAACCTATTACACTTGGATAGGGATGGGAGGAGGATACACAAGGCCCTGAAGCAGGAACTCGAATCCTGCCACTTATCCCCACTTGGATCAGTCTCAGAGCCCCGTTCGTGGTCCCCTGAAATGATGATCTTGCAGCAGCAGCATTGCTCTTCCTGGGACACTGTACAAGAAATAGGGCTTTGCCTCTATCTAATCACTTATAGCAATAAAAAGGACAAAAAGTGTGTGTTCTGTCCCCAAAACACCAGAACCCACTTAGAGAAATGTAGGTGAGACTCTGGTAACTGCCAAGCAAACAGTTGGGACTGAAGAGACAAAGAGGGAAATCTAGGAATACATATTTCTAAGGAAAAATGTACAGTCTGTGTAGATCTGTAAAGATAAGATATCGTAAGTAATTTCAAGTACTATATTTTTAGTTTTGTTCGGTTATTTTCTCATTGTTAGTCCTCAAACAGAGCTACCCATGGAGAGGTTTAACTACAGCCTGCATAATATTCTCCATCTCCCTGGACAAGCCCACGTCTCTTTTGGATATCTCACCTACTCATTTGAATATCTAATCATCTTACCACCACGGTAGGATCATTAGTTGCCTCCAAGAACTTTGGGGTTACCCATTCTAAAAGCTCTTGACCAAGAACTAGCTAAAATGCCTACAGCAATGAGGAGAAGAAAGAACCTTTAGCATTTCATAGACCAGGATCTACAACACATACGATTTGTGCAGGACAGCACCAGAGATCTCCAACATGCACAATATCCACCCACGAACTTAATGTGCCCATAGGGGTGCTATGCATTAGCTGCAAGTCCTCCCTTAGGTGAGCAGCTCTGCCATTCCTTGCAAATAAATAAATAAAATAACCGTACTGATCGCTTACCACCTGCATGCTGGACTACTATCCTGCAAATGTTTTTGCTCTGGGAACATAAAGCAACATATGTTAGCATTAACTTTTCTGCCTTTTTATATAGCTATAAACAGATCCGTTGACTCCCCCCACTTTTTAATTTTGCAAAAATAAATGCTTTCCTGGACAGTCAGAGTTCATTATGGAGATAGAGTACAGCTTCCCCTCCTCCTGCCCGCAAAAGCCAGAGCGAGGAAGCTCACATGGCACGCAGACCACCCATCCTTGTAGGGGTGAGGGGAAAATTCCCCCCTTTCCATATTCCATATTTTTTTTGAGACTCTTTAGATCATTTTTCTTGGTAGGATTTTTTTTAAATGTATCTTCCGTATAATAAAACCTGTTTATTGTTATTTCTCTGAGCCATTTTTATTAGAGGGGTCTTTTTACTGAGTTTTATATTGAAGATTCTAACAAAGGCAAATAAAATTACATCTATAACTAAATGCATACTGTTACGAGCTTGCATCTGTCCCCATGCCAAGAAGGGGCTTTGCATAGTGCTTGTGAGTACATGATAGAGGCAGGATTTTCAGAAAAGCTCCATACTCACAGCCAGGGCCAGGTCCTCGTCAGAGCTTCCACTTAGGCTCCATTGGGAAATAACTTTGCCCAAAGCAAACGTGGTGCCATCCTCGCGGTCAGGGCATTGCTTGGGTACATGATGAGCCTAAGAATGACGAATGGATGTGCATGAAATTTTAGGAATAATAGTAATTCAGGACTGCGAAGCACAAGGATGCTTTGGCTTTGAGGATAACATACAGGTAAGTGAAAGGTGAGACTGGATAAAGAACCAAAGTTGGCCAGTGCCCAAGGGAAAGGACCACGGCACCATGGCTCTTCTGCCAGGCTGCCACAAGTCAAGTTGTGAGGGTTCTCCAGGGAATTTCCTGCAGGATTCACGTATGGAGGGTCTGTATCGCTTCTCCTATCAGTGCCTCACAAGCAGGACTGCCCAAGTCCCCAAATCTAAGGTGGTGATGACCAACGTGCCACCATGAGAGCAGCAGGGACAGACCATGGAAAGGGTCACCCAGGGCTTTTTTCACCCAAACACTCATGAAAGCAAAAAATGTTCAGCTACAACAGTGAAAAAGAGACAGAGTGCGACTTGCACTGAGACCCCGTCCCAGGAAGAAACCAGCCCTGGCGACTGCTACTCTCTTGCTCCAAAGAAAAGCAGCGATTTTCTCCTCCAAGAGCTGCTCTCCTCCCACACGCTCGCATCCTTCGCATGGCTTTTGTCTTGGCAGCCTCCAGAAGCCCCCAGCTCATTTTGTTTTATGCACGCTGGGTCAGAGCACAAGTTTCCCAAAAACGTAACCGCTTGGAAAACCCACTGTTCCTGCAGCTGGGTCTCCAGGAGGGGTTTTCACACACCCTCTGGCTCTGCAGCGGAGGAAGAGGACGTGGGGCCGGAGCAGGCGGTTCTGCAGCGTCTCTTCCTCCTCGCTAACTCCGTGAGCCCGGAGGAAACCCCACCATCTGCACAGCCATGAGTCACCTCAGGACTCAGGCACTTTACGTATTAGTCAACAGAAACAAACAACACAAAATCCCTCGGCATTAAAAGTCATTCTTAAAAAAAAAAAGATAAATTGGCTACACATCTCCAATTATAATTTTCTGGAGATTTTAAATATTTAATTGCAGCTTTATAAACACAAAGATAAATTACTACATCTAAATATTCAGCCTCAACAGTCACTAACGCCCCTCTGGGGGCTGTTTTTATTATACTAAGACGGAGAAAATAAGCTGTAAAAGATTTTCTTTGTCTCTTGCACTTTACCATAGCAGGGAGTGGGTTATGAAAAGATTTCTTGTAATTGCCACTGAATGCTTTCTAGCTGATGACTCTAGACAGCTTTATTAAGTAAACTAAAGGGAAGATTGATTTCCAAGATGATACATTATAAAGTCATGAGAAATAAGAGCTTAAGCTTTTATTCCAGAAAATGAAGACATCAGTAATTGTAACTAAGAGAGGAAGACGCATGCCATAGCACCCACTTGCTTCCCCTTTCAAAGCTGCCAACAGTGGCAGACAGTGTGATAATGGGAACACTGTGACTATGGGGCTGTGGTTTGGGTAAGCGATATTTGGGAGCATCCCTGAAGCTGCACGAGTTTCCTGGATCTATACACGCTGGTTGGAAGGTTTATAAGGACATGCTGAGGATTTTCATAGTATCTAGTTGGATTAAGAAAGGCCACAATAGCATCTTCTATCCCCATATCACCGTAACACAGCTGTGGGTTATCAGTCTTAGATGGAAACACAGAGGAGCTTCTTCAAATGGGAGGTTGGACCCTCGAGTGAGGGCCAAGCCAGCAAGAAAGTCTTGGTTTCAGCACCATTCTCCTCATTTCTGCAGCAGAATGGAGGTTTCGGCAAGGGAAGCAGGAGGAAGTTCCTGGATGCCAGCGCGCAGGAGGCACCGGCATTGCTGGGTGATGACTAACCCCAGGCCATGGTTGTCACCTGGCTTTGAGTGGCACCTGAAGTCCAAGTTTGTGAGAATCTGCAAGTGTCACCGATGATTCGGGAGAATTTTAAGAAACCCCAGATTAGGAATCAGACCCCAAGAGACATCCGAGGCTGAAAGACAGGAACAACTACAGAGAGTTAAGCCTTAAGAAGGCAGCCATAATGACACAAAGAAAAAGAGGGACCAAGAAGTCAGAGAGTAGCCAGGACAAAAGCATCAGAACCAGAACCCAGTGTGAGGAGATGATGGAAAAGGACCAGATAGCCAAGAGATACTGAGAAGCAAGGCTGGTGGAGAGGCTGCTACTGTTGGAAGGCAACTCCTCAACCTCTCGTAAGCCAGGAGTTTGCGCAGCCGCAGCCACATTTTGCAGAGTTTGACCTCACTTTGTGAAGTTACAACTGCTGCTAAAAAGGGAGAATAAGGAAATGATGATGCTACCAGGAACTGAAATTGTTGTGATCGTAGGTGTCACCACGGCTGAAATACGGCTGACAGTCCTGTGACCCTTCCCACGGACAATTCGAGCGATGTATTTCTGTGCAGCGCACGGATCCAGCAGGTCTCCTGAGGCTGCGTCACGGCTGGAAGTGCGGCCGCCATCCTCTTGAAGGTATTCCCCTACTTGAGCATTTTCTTCCTTCCTGGTGTACAATTTCCTCCTCTCATGGCAGCACAGCTCTGCGTGGAACTGCACTGTGACCCAGCCTGGGGGACTGCTCTGCTTCAGAATAACCCAGCAGACAAAAACACAGTCAATCAACCAAAATTATGGGCAACTTTAAAGAAATAAGTAAATAAAAAGCCAGATTATTGCCCTGATCAAGACCACCATCAATTTGACAGTGTCAGATCACCATGTCTCACAGAAGAGTGGACCCTATAGCTAGGGAGAAGAAACACAGAAGGTGAAGGGGATCGGTGTGATAAGCTGAACTTGCAACCAAAGACTCTGTGTTGAAACCCACGGGCCCAGCTGATGTGCAGGCAGCTGGGCATCACCTCCAGAACGGGAGAACAGAGAATCACCAATGCACACAGCTGCTTTGCACAGGGGAACGCTGCAGATGATGGTCATAGCATCTCAAAACTGGTGGTTCCAGTCTTCTCTTGTTCTTTTGGAAGAGGCTAGAGACGTTTCTTCAAGAAATGGAAAAAAGACTCCGTTATTGCTGGCCTGGCATCACCAGAGCTGGGAGAAAGAGAGGAGCTTTCTGAGCAAATGGACTTTTATCAGCGTGTGGACTGGGCAAGCAAGAAGCCAGTTAAGACAGAGAGAGACCCAGGGCAGATGCTCTGTGTAGGAGCAGGCACCTGGGGTCTTTAAAAAGGGACTCTGATCAAAACCCAAAGGCTCACGAGCTGTGAAAAAACAGATCCTCTGGATGAGCAACAGCCACATCTGCTCACAGCCTCTCTGCAGCTTTATTGACTTGTAAGGATCTGCCTGGCCCAAAGCAATCGCAGCTCTCGCTGGGACAGAAAACCACACAAGGGCATCAGACACACCGAGTAGCTCTGCGATAGAGCCGAAAGCAAAACGGCGAGCAGAGCCACGGCCACCAACTAGACTCCTCTTTGACCCAGCCCGTGGTGTGCCGAGCGCTTTCCAAGCAGACACAAGGAAATGTGGTGCCCACCCGAAACAGCCTCCAGGCTCCGCTTGGGCAGAATACAAGGCACAAGCACAAGCCACGCAGGCAGCTCTATCAACCGTGTGTCCCTCGACACGTCCTAATAATAGAACCCCCAAACTGCTCCCAGGTTACTCATCTTGCGTGCCAAAGTCAGGCCTCATGGTTTCCATAGGGGAGAGGTGGGTGACTTGCTCCGTTTCATAACAGTGCTGCACTCCGATGTGTAATAAATAAGGATGAAATGGAAAAACTCCAACCCACTCCTCTTTGAGCAGAGTTCAAGGAAAATATTGCGGCTAGAGACTATAAGCAGACCCAATAAATTTGCTCTCCCGCCCCGCTCCTCTTTTGTTATTAGGGTGTGACTAAGGCTTAGCAGCATCAACGTTAGGTCTTAATTGGAGATTCTTGCTGCAAGCTCAAGGATGTTTTAAAACTGTGTTAGAAAATACCACAGGAAGTTGCGGCACGCATGCAAACACCACGCAAAGCTGTGAATCAGGCTGTCCGCAATGCGCTCTCATCGTCCCAGGATTTTCCTTTATCTCAAGCCCCGGATGCCTTCGGTGTTATATTCTCCCCCGTGGCTATTGCACCAAGGGGGAATTAACAGACAACATCTAGTTCTCTTTATATACTTATATCCAAAGGACTTCTTGGCTTCTTGACTCACAAGTGGAGAAAGCCTCTTGCCTGAGCTGCTGCTTAAGACATTATTGTTCAGCCCTTCTTTCTACCCAGCACTCGCTTCAGCCGACTGAACTTGACCTATCCACCCATCATAAATTAAATTCTTTGATCTCATCTGTAACAACACAGAGCCCTAATAACAATAGATCAAACCGCCACAAGGACAATATGCTTATTCTTTACCAACTAACTTTTAATTAGTAAACAGCACAGGGAACGAATTCACCTTCCCAGAACAAAAAAGCGAAGGAAAAAGCATTGAGCGCTTGAAAGCAGCAGCTGCTAAAGAGCGGAGGAATCTTTCAGAGCTCCGCACCCTGGTTTTGTCCGTGTAGAAAACCGCATCGTCCCCACACCGTTACAGCCAGGACGAAGCTCGTGTTGTGAGAAGCCGCCGCGAAGGCCAACATCAAAAGGGACTTTTGGAGGAGGCAGAGCAGGTGGCAGGGAACAACCCGCCGCGTTTTGCCCGTTGTGGATGCAGGGATGGGGCTCGGGCGAGCTGCTCGCGCCGGTGCCCGCGGCGCGGTCGCTCGGCCGGCTCTGCGGCCCCGCTGACTCAGCCGCCCGTTCCTCCCCGGGATGTTCGGTGTTTGCGCAGCGGCCGGGGAAAAACGCGCTGCTCTGGCTGCAGTGTTTGCTTTCCGCTCGCGCGGGGTGGATTCATTATCGCGGGGATCTTCACGAGTTGCCGTTTACACTAAACGGGTTTAGGAAACCTGCCGTTGCTCAAGGGAGCTCGTGCGATGCTCAGCAGCGCGGCTTCCAGGCAGCTGCGTACACTTAAATATGTGTTTTTCCAGCAGTGGCATTTATGAAGCCAGAGGTTTTATGCTAAGTAATTTTACGCTAAAGTAGGTGTGAATTCTGAGAAAAACTGTTCTTTTACGTGCAACGCCTCTCTCCCCCAACTGTTCTGGTGTGTGACATGCAGACACAACCAGGCTCACTGGTTCCCCAGTTAGATGGAGCCTCTCATCCCTCTTGGCCAAAAGTTTCATGAGACTTAGGGGTATCCCTTGTGTCTCAGACCATTAACTCCTGGCCAAACTTGATGGAAACTGGCAAGGAGTTAGAGAAGTTACCACTGGGGGAAAGAAACAGCGACAGACACAGTGGAATGGTGCAGTCACATCAAGCTCACTTCCATAGGAAACCAAGCGAAAGTCCCAAAACATTTAACTCTTACCTGACACAGGCATGGGGCAAGCCTGGACCATCCAAACCCCCTTGTAGGGACTGCGGCTTCCCAAGCAAGCAGGCCACAAACCATGAATGGGCAGCAAAGACACGGGTGGAGATACCTTGTGGGACACTTTTAGCACTGACTTCCTTGAATTTAACGAGATGAGATACCTGATACAATAACCTGTCGTGCTGGCAATGCCCTCACAGGGCTCTGCACAGATAAAGACCTGACTGATCTGACTCAAGTTTTCCATCAAACCAAACATGTGCTGGGCCAAAGGATGGGGATTTCAACAAGGGATTTCAACCTCTAAGACAGCAATCATGAGCCCAGCTGCACAGAACACTCTACCTCTTTCCCCTCACTGCAACCTTGCATGGAGCAGGTTGGGTTGGGGTGCCTCATGCCTAAGACATGAACCTCACCTTGCTCATCTTGTCCTCATCTGGTCCTGATTCGGCTTGTGTGTCCGTCCATCCATCCATCCCTGGTGTCCTGAGCAGCTCCAGTCCCACCGCTGCGATCAATGGAGTGTGGGGTGGACGTGCAGCCTGCTTGTAAACAGCTCACTACTATGTTTAGAAAATATAACAGCAAAAAAAATCCCAAAGCTTTTTAAAATAATTCAATTAAAAAAGGAAACTTGCGTTCAGTGAGTAAATAAGCCAACCGCAAAGCCTTTCTTCCAGCTGGATCCCAGAATACTTCAGCTATTTTACCAACTGATCCTACAAAAGGAAAAAAAAATAATAAAGCATTTTGTTTACCACTGAAATGCAGCCACTATGGAATGTAAAGCTGCAGGAAAAATAAAAGAAAAAAGAAATCAAAGAAAAGTCTGGGTCTCAGCTGAAATCATGGAATGAATTTCACATAGGAAAAATGTTAACAAGAAAGCTGGAATTTAGTCTGGAGACGACGGCAAATGCGGGGGCCTTTAGCATTGGCAGGTGACACTTAGGGACTGCAGGGAGACGAGATGGTCTCACTGGGTGCGTGTCACCTGCTGGTTTCCAGATCAGAAGACACAAAGTGCCACCTCGTGCGATTCCCCCCACGCTCAGGTGTGATATGAGACAGGAATCACCATGCAAAGCACCGACACAGCGGGAAGATGCCCGGCACAGGTCCTGAAACAGAAACGTTTCCATCTCCTTCCCCTAAGCACCCATGCTTAAAGGGCTATTTCATTTTTACAGGACAGATAATAGATAGAGCAGCGCCTGATCGCAGTAAGAGGACAGAGAAGACAGAGAATGCAACTGCGGCTATTTTATTTAGATGAGTTTTCAGTTGTTCCTTCAGAAGTTCTATTTATTTATTTTTAAAACACACACATGGTGAAGTGATTCTATTGAAGTCTGTGTATTGACACGGGATGAAATCCTGCCTCAACGCCACCAAATGGCTGGAAAACAAGTTGTGAAGTTTGCCTGGCAAACATATCCCCATGCATGTCTTCGGACGTGCAGAAGGCACAAAACCTGTTGCAAGGCACGCAGCAGGAGTGACACAAAAGCAAAACCACCCCAGAAAACACCCATACAACAGCAGGACCCAGCGTGCAGTTTACTTGCCAAGAAAATAAAATGGGGAAACTGCAAGTTTCCACAGCTTGCATTGCCAACACCATTGCATGTCCCTTCATTGATGGTACCATTAACTGTCCAGGAGGCTGAAGAAGGTAGAAGTGCAGAGAAACAAGACTTGTTCTTGCCCCTACGGCCTCTCTGGCCGATGTCAAGGCCATGCAGCGCAAGCCGATCTTGTTATTCAGTGCAATAAGGGATGGATTTGCCACCTACCGCTGCCTGCTGCTCTGTCGGGGCCTCGTACATTGTGTCGTGTGTGGTCTCGGGTTGGGTCATGCAACCAGCCAAAGCCCTCGAACTCCATTTCCAGTTCACGTCACTCTAATAGGACCTCAGCTGGCCTAAAAAATTCCCAAACATCCCTTTCTACAAACAAGGAATTGGGTTTCTTTTGTCTTGCAATCAGGGGAGACAAATTCTCCCCTTAACCGCAGTTTAATTTATTCCTGTTGGTTGTTACTGCCTCCACCTAGTGCAGCTGTCTAGACTGGGAATTTTTTTCCCACCCTTTTTCTTTTTAGTTAGGGATTTTTGGAAGCTGCTTTTGCTTCTTTCCGAAACGGTTTATTTTTAGTGTCACTTTTTCCATTGGCAGGAGAGCATGGCTGAGCACGCTGCTCTCTCAGAAATTGTTCTGCTTCCAGTAGAAAAATGAAAAATCAGCCCGGGTGAGAGGAATGCGCACCAGAAAGGCAGCTAAGGTAACGGCGAGATAGCCCGAGTGCAAACAGGGCCACGCTCGCGGGCTTGGCCGGCCCTCCGGACCGCTAACGTCAACGGGAATTTGGCCGCGGGTTGTGCTGGCGCGAGGCTGCGCGCACCGTCATCGGCAGCACCACAAAGTCCTTCCTGGTGGGAACCCGCTCGGGCAAGGAGGGTTACGGCACCTTCCCTAGCAAAATCGGCCCTTTGGACGGGGCTCAGGCTTGCAAGAAGCCAACAGGAGCTGCACCTGCTCAGGCCCAGCCACCCCAACTCTTCTCTTGGCTTCCCAAGACATTCAAACAACAACAAGGACCCAGCTAAGAGTTTTAAAACACAGGTAACTTTGCTGTGTGAATGGGTATCTAGCACTAAGGAGCCAAAGGATCCCTCATTTTCTTGTTTTACTGTTCACTATCTCATGATTTCCCAGCTTATTTCCTCCCAGTCTGTTTGCACCAGCCTCACACAGTCCAGGTTCCTTTCTGTCCTGTATTTACTCCTCCTTTGCGCAAAAGAATCTCTCTCTCTCTTTTTTTTTTTTTTCTCTCTCTCCACTGATACACATGGTCAGAAAGCTTTAACTGAGAGAGTGAAGGCAGAATATTCCAAGTCTCCCCCTTGCCTATAGGGTTTAATCCTACTAGAATGGTCATCTACTTATTTGGCACTGGTCTATCACCTTGCAAAGAGTAAAAGTGCAAAAATCTAAGCATATTGCTTTTGAAAGGGAAAAGTAGACTTAAAAGAATGGCTAAGACCAGTCTTTTATCTTTTTAGCCACATTTTGCATACATGTCCCAAAGAACAACACTTTCTGCTGCTAAAATCAGCATCACTTCACTAGTGAGGGCGATTCTACAGAGCAGCAACACAGTCCAAACACAGCAATGCTAAGAGCAAAGTAGGAAAGAACATCATATATTTTAAAGCAAGTCCATCGGGTTTTAAATTGGGAGTGAAGAGGTGGGGGAGGGCATTAAAAACACACACTCACAAAAACCCAGAATTAAGCAAGCGAGACCATTCCAGTTGAGCTGTTTCAGCCATTGTCTTACAACAACTTTAAACCCAATTGCTTCTTTTTAATGAGGTATTTTCTTCCTCTTAACCACCCAAATTTAATCCATGATGTTAGTCCAACTCAGAGAACTTAAAATCAGAACATTAGGGCCTTTCTTAATCCTCTTAACTTGCCAAAGGTTTTCTGATCACACACCTCTTCCTTCCTACTTAAGACTGTTTTTTTCCATCCTTCTTTGTCTTCTGTTTACAGCTGTGAAAAATTAGGAACCAAGCAGCAAAATCTCGACATAACAAATGAGCATTTAGAGATGGCTTACATGTTTCATTGATGGAGACTAGGCATATTTTCTTAATTATTCCATCAAATCATATATATCTAACAGTTCCCTGGCTTCAGATACTTGGCATTTCTTGGGGGGCATTCTTTAATCCACCGCCTTGGCTTCTGTTGAATAATTGCCTCCCAAAGAGAAGCCCTGTTTCCTGCTATGGTTGCTCTGTGCCTTCCACAGGATACAACAGGTCAACCCAGCTATCCCGATGGGAAGGGTTCTGCCTGGACCGCAGGAATGTCCGTGTCGGGCTGCACCTCTTCCACCATCCTGCCCACCCAAGCCCAGTGTCTCTGGACATGGCATGAGACTCACCTAATGCTGCAGTAATCTGAGGATGGTGCTGGGGCTAACTGGGATTCTCACAAGGAGAAACTGGTGCTGACCACTGTTGGGGCTCACAGTCCTAACATGAGGAATACAAATATCCCAGAGAACCATCTCTGCCCTAAACTGGGATCTTCCTCCGCAGCTGGACTAGAACCAAAGTCTGTCTCTGCCAGCTGTCTATGGGATATCCTGCTATAAGGACGAGGGAGTCATATCAGAGAGGAAATTGCATATAATTGTAACAGCTCTAAGGATATCCAGCTGCCCTTCATGAAATCGAATGGCCAGAGGAGGTAGCAGGTGACCTCAGTGATTTTCCAAGCATAGCAAATTCCAGATTTCCTTTAACATTTGCAGAGCACTAGAATTCCTGGCTGGGCACTGGCTCCTGGAGCCCCTTCAGTTTACTAGATTGCAAGAAAGAAGCCAAGTGTGCACTAAAAACCTCTCCTATCACATCAGCAGTGCATGTGAGCTGCAGCAGTTGCTTTAAAGCCAAATCTGCCTGATAGAGCACAGGAAGGGTGCTGAGCAATGCAGGAGCACCAAGTAAGCCCCTGCGCAAGGCACGACTCCTGCTACGTCCTCATTTTAAACACAATTTGGACCTACAAGCAGCTTCCTCCCTGCTCCTCACCGCACAGGCTGTCTGGTAGGGATGGGGTTTATGCATTGTGGCACTGAGGAGAGATGAACTAGGAACCAAGGAGAGGGTTTGAACCAGCGCACGACCTGGCACCTCTCCCAAGTTCCAGGCGAGTTTGGTTAGCATTCCCCACCCATCGTTTTTCATGTTTTCATGTGCGTGTGCCACATCACTTCCTGGTTCTGATTTGCCTGCTATTTGCCCCACGGGTAGGGTGTGAGGCTCAACAACCAGCCAGTGACCCCTCCTCATAAACCCCACACCCATCTCCGAGGGATCCAAGCATCCCCAGTGGGAAGGAGGCCAAGAATTCTTCATGCACAGAAGAATGTCCCCTTGCCACATCATAATCCTGTTTGCTACCAGTGCCACACACTGATGGTCTAGGTCAAACACCAGATGTTCATAAACCTCAGTAACAATCGTGTGCAGAAAATGCAGATAATTGGTCTCATACCTACCATTAGGGGGAAAAATATCACAACAAAAGAAAACGTGCAATAAAAAAGCATCTTGGTTTCTTTTAACATTCTTTTCTAGAAGCTAATTTTAGCTCTATGGCTGGAGTTTAAAGGCAGATGCACATCTGGTGTAAGGATCTGGCCCGTAGCATTTCTTTCCTCCTTTACTGAAAAATCAGTGGTCTCAGATGGCTTGGGATGTGCAAATGTACAAGGTAAATTAGTGGAGAATTCAGGATGTTTCCCTATGCTCTTTCAGCTTAAGAAAAACTTGGATGACGATGGCCTCACTGTGATCAAGTGTTGATTGTAAAACAACTTCCTTCTGTTTCCCCCTGCATTCAGAAAGTGCTTTGGTTGTGCTGTCATAAAAGCCGTAATACTTGGCTTTTAGTCACCATTTGCTTCACCACCTTTTTCTACTACTGTGAGTTATATAAATCTGCTCTGAACAGATGACTCTATGAGCAAAGGGACAACAGAGACTGGTCTGGGATGCCAGTCGGTGCATTTCTTCCATTACAAACTGTTATTACCATATATGCCCTTTCAAAAATAGTTTCCAGGCAGATGTTTATATTTTGCCATTAGTTTGGCCAGGGTTCAGAGAAGAGCAGATACAGCCAAATTCTGCTGCTACTGCAGATAATGCAAATCCCCCAAACATAAGTGAGGTCAATTATCTGCAATAAGTCACGGGAATGACATGCCAAGCCAAGAGTTCTGCATTAATCAGGAATCAATGCTGTGCGGGCTAAATTTCCCAATAATCTTGGCTGTTGGCAATGCTATTGATAAGCTCCATTTCCCAGGGTAGTTCAGTACGCGCTTTGCTCACTTCCAAGTCATGAGTGATTCTCATTACTGGTTTGCAAGAACGTGTTGCTTATGAAACCTTCTGCCTCGTTGCTCATACTCTGCTCGTACATGACATAAGGGCCTGCTTAGCAGCTTCGGCAGCGATAAGGGCTGGAGAATACAAATTAGCAGTTTTGGATGCATGTTCCCTCATGGGAATCAGCGTGTCCAAGTGCCTGGAATGCACCATCCGCTTCATTATAGCTCTTCATTTGTGCACTGTGCAAAATAACCCTGCTCCATGAGCCTCTCCTGTGCTGGGGGAGCTTCATCAGGCACCTGAAGGTGAAGCAAACGGGCTGGGGAAGCACCCTCTCCTGCGGTCTCTTTCACAGTAAATCCCCACAGGATGTCTCACTTGCCACTGGCCATCCAGAAGACTTTTAAGCTCTTCAGGATGGATGAGCAGAGGCTCTGGAGAAGCAGTTCTGCAAGGCTGACACCAGCTGGCCTGGCTGCCCAGCACAGCAGCCCCGATCTCCACGCAGTGCATCCACCTCGGCTTCTCTGCTGCCTTATTCCCCCAGCCTATGTCCCCATCTCCTCTCACACCCAAAGCGTCACGGCGCTGAGGACATGACATGACCATGCACGAAACCAGTCCCCAAGCTCAACACTGAGCTGTGGCCTCCAGCAGCTACACCCAGAGGACAGACACCACCACGAAGCACTGCAGACCTCTGGCACGGGAGGGCTCCTAAAAAGACTAGAAACAGAAAGAATAAGAAAAAACAGCAAGTCTCCAAGCAAAGACTTCCTTTTCGCACATGATAAACATCCAGCCCTACTACAGCCAGCACTGCCCTGCCCTGACACTTTCGCTTTTATCTGTTTTTTTCCTACAACAGAATATATCCATAGATGTCCACATTTGTTGCACTCTTCTTTCCACGCTATCAGCATTTCTCATTACGTGCTGAATTTTAGCAAAGCTGCAAGCAGCACTTATTTACTGAGCTATTTACAGGGAGGGGATTTATAAAACATGTTAAAAACTTTACAAGGAGAGCAAGTCTTTCCAGAGAGCTCAGAAGCACAGACTGAGTTTTGCTTCGTGCAAGAGATGCGGCCTCTGCAGGGTTTTCTACCAGTGAGAAAGGAAGAAGTGGAAGATGAGGAGAGGTACTTTGCCCCAGTGCACATACTTGGGCAATCAGGACTTCCTCCAACCTTTATTCTGTAATTTAATGGTTGTGCAAAGCCTGGTTGGGTGAAACAGGCTTATTTGAACAAGGGCAGAGTCGGATGCTGGAGCCTTCCTCTGCGAGGAGAAAGGAGGCAGCTGGAGAAGAGTGGGAGAGGATGTGCAAAACCCTGAATCAGGCGGTTGTTACCCCGGCATTCTTCAAGAAATTGCCGCCGTCTGCATAACGTGGGCAGTTTGGAGTAGTTGTGCGGTAAATATTTTTCCCCGAGCAGTTTTCATGCTAGAGTTTTAGGTTTTCTGAGGGATTTCTTTTTTTTTATTATTAAAAAAAAGAGCTTTTTTTGAAGGAAGATCAACGACTTAATGAAAAAAGTCTGAGATGCAAGAGCAAGGCTATCGCTTCAAGAGTGCTTCCAGATTTACATAAATAACATTCCTGCTGCATAAACATCTTGGCAAAGGCAGAGCATCTAACCCCCCTCCTACTCCATTGGCCTCTACTAAATTCTGCAGAATATTAAAACCCCTTGATGGTAACATGTTCTCGGCCAGAAACAAATCATTAGTTTGGATGAGGGCATCAAACTGCATCTGCTCCGTTCCCTGAAGTTCCAAGTGCAGGAGATTTAGTAGGGAGGGGAAAGGATTTCTTTGATAGAGGGATTTAGAAAAATGGTGATTGATATAATTTTAAAGCAAAGTCAGATATGAGGAGATGCGTCTTTTAGAAAGACACATGGGAATGGTCTGGTATAATTAAAAGTAGAGATGGGCTCAAGCTGTGGACTTCAGAGGTGGAGCTGAACGCTCAGTCTTTCCTACTTGAGCTGTTAGTCCGTCCGCTGCACAGAGCTAAGGCTGTTGCAAGGCTGGGGTCCATATATCAATTTTATCAAAAGCAAGAAAGGGAAGACAGAAAGAGCTGAATCCAGGCTCATCTCTAAGCAAAAAGTACGGGGAGAAATATCAGAAGAGGGAAGCCACTTAACAACCCATACAGGACTCTAGTCGGTGGCAAGAAAGCTGAAACAAGACATGTCCTTCCCATTGTGGAGCACGTCCAGCCCCGGGCATGGAGATAACGCACCTCACAATTTACAGCAATCAAGATGTTCACGTGGTCCTGTCTACAGGTTCCCATCATTGCCCAAACTCCCTGGACTCAGAGGAGCTGCAACACACATGAAGCCATCGGTAGTTTCTAATTCATCCCTAGGTTTCCTTTCACAAAATGAATCCTCCCGGGACCTAGTCTTGCAAGAAAGTTCTAGACCACCAACAGCACACAACACTGCTACCACTAGGGAAGTAATGGATGGTTTCTAGAAGGGAAGGAAATCTCTTTCAATAGGAATATTAGTGAAAATAGCGATACTTGAGGACTCCCCCATCTCCATCCCTTTCTAATCCAGTCTGTTTCTGTTCCCTTTTCCAGAAACTGCTTGCTTTCTGCTGCCTCAGATGTTCTTCTCCAAGCCCACAAGAACATCCTGCATGGATCTGCAGGGACAAATCATTTCTTGAAACATACTGGTCTTAATCAAACCTAATCTTTCATGACAACACAGAACAGCCTGGACAGCTATTAGATTTAGCACAGCTACTCCGAGCAGCACTGCTATGTCAAAATTATGCAACTTAGGCTTTGATAGGCTTTGGGGATTTTCTCAATGGTTCCTTATGAGCCTGTTGGTGCCCCTCACATTTCAATGACCATAATATGAACATTAAATGTATTTCCTTTCCCACAGCTGGATACTGTCCCATCTGTTCCGAGACGGCCAAAGTGTCAAGTAAGCCAGACAAGTCAGACAATTTTTCATGCAAATCTGTTGACTTTAGGATTTTTAAATATATGTCTTTTTAATAACCCACACATTATCTCACCAAAAAAGAAAAAAGTCATTTGCAAGCGTTTCTCCAGCAGTACTTGGCATCATTACTTAACTTTGCAACGGACATATATTACTCTTAGAAGAAAACCTGGCAAAAGGACAGAAAGAAATGCCACGTACGGTCAGACTAATAGTCGAGCCTCAGTCTAGCTGCTTCAGGGGGATGCACATAACCCCAAACAACTGCGCCCTGGGTCCGCACTGCGGCTCTGCAGCACAGGTGGGAAGGAGAAAGCCAGATTCAAAGCACTGCACCAAGGCCAGGTTCAACACCTGGTCGCAGATGTGTGTCTAACAGCTTTGGCATCCCCTTACCCTCCAGTGCAAGGGGTTTCCAGTCTTTTGGGGGGATTACACACAAGACAACACTTCAGATAACGCATCACGACATGGAAAGCAGCAGTACCCACCCAGTCAGGTGTCAAAAAAAATTAAGCAAAAATCGAGGAAATAATCTATTAAATCACTCAGGTAGCCAACACAGTACAAGAAAGATTATAATGCTTGCAATTAATTTAATTCCATGAAGCAGCCAATATCAATCCCTAAAATCAGCCTCTGTTCACATCTGCCTTTGAATCATTCACTTATCAGACCTCTTGGAACAAGATAGGAATTCAAGCAAAAGATGTGCCTTGAGCTCATGAAACATTGCACCAAACTGATGCAGAAGAGCCTTTCTTACCTGTTGATTTTCAAACCACTATTTAAATCCTCCTGTTTTCCAATGAAATATGCAATACAACAGGCTGGAAGAAGCAGCTGGCAAGGCATCCTAAACCAGAAACTAAAGGTGTTACTTGTGTCCTGCCATACTTCTCATGCCTAGATAGGGACATAAAGCCCCTCACCCAACAGGAGGGGATGCAGCTGGGAAAAGGCCGCATGCAGGAGCCGTCTGCCTTTGGATTTCGTGCTCCTTTTGCTGGTGCTGCCTGCTCTGGTCGGCACTTAGAGCACGTCGTAGGCTTAGCTGGGGTCTGGTGAGAGACAAGATTGAAGTTCAACCAATACTTGTACTTGCTTTCCCGGCCAGAGCAGCAGGACACTTCCAGCTGCCAGAGCAAGAGGCTGAGAAAGGAATGGGCAGCACTAACGAGCACCATTTTCTCCCAATAATTTCTTGGGGGAAAGCTCTGCAATTGTAAAGCTGCCTGTACCTCTAGCTGCAAAATTACCAAGATGGAGGCAGTCGTGGATCAGAGGCACGTGGAGAAAGCAAAAGTCCTATAGACCAAGGCACCATTTTATTGTCTTGGAAGACAGGCCATTCCCCTTTCCCTGGCAAATGGTTTTGCTAGGAATGGAGGAACCATCAGTCTTCGGATACCTTGGGAACTTTGTTACATCCACCAACCGCTCTTTTAAAAGCAAAGCAAAACAAAACAAAACCAAAGAAAAGAACACCCTTATTTCACAAAACTTTGCTTTCAAGAGCTGAGTTTCTCAACCCAAATGGCATGATGCAGAACAGCTGACTTTATGCAAGACTTGTTATTAGAAACAGTCGGCTGCTGGACGGCTCTTTCATGAGATGCACCTCACTCAACTGCAGGCGTGTGCCCTACATACAGACGTGCACACACACGAGTCTGGCAGAGATCTGCTCAGTTTGCTGCCATCTAAGTGCCTGGGGCAGGTCCTGACTCAGAGATTCCTCCACGTTATTTTTCCATGGGAGGAAGTGAGAGTTATTTTGCAGAGGGTCTGAACAGACTAGATGCCAGCTTCTTGCTGGTAAATACCACTTCCAACTTCACTTGCAATCTCCAACAGATGTTTCTGCTTTTCAGTGTAATGGAAATTTTATGGTCCATTTTCTCCTCCTCTTGTTCCTTAGGAGCATCAGACCAAAAAAGCCCTCAGAAACACAGTGGTCTCCTAATAAAAGTCATGAGATGCTCGAGAGAAGCATCTCTAGCAGACCAGAGAAACCTGGTCAAACCAGTCCGTGGTGGGTTAGGTTCATCTACAGAACGAGACACACTGGGAATAGTTGAAGGTTTTATTTGTCCAAGAGCTTTTGCTGTAGAATCACTATGTTACCATTTATAAGGTATTTTCAGGTTCTCCAGCTAGGTAGAGAGCCCAGAGAGGCAAACAGATGCGGTAAGGGGATATTGTGCAACTTCTGCTCTTCCAATATTTGGCTGGCAGTAATTAAAGTCAGAGAAACTGAGGTGCATGAAGTCACTTGTTGGAAGAGGCGCTGAATCGGAGCAGAGCTGGGCCTGGATCCACGTGCACGAGGTCCTGGTGCGCGAATCATGAGGCAGCACTTCCTCGGAGCAGGGAGCCAAAACGCAGACCGGAGGGGACGGAGGCAGGGAAACTCTCTGCCAATGTAGACAAAGTATCAAATAAAAGGGTCCGATGTGCATCCCGAGAATCCGCGTTTTCCCCTCGCGTCTCCAGGCTCACTAGGCTGCGTGTAACCACCAGCATCTCTGCAGACCGCTCAGACAAACCAGGCTGTAATCTCACTTAAGCAAAAACACAAAGTAAGTTGGGGAATCCCATTGACTCACACCTGTTTTAATTTCTTGTTCTTATTTTTTTTTCTTTAAGGGCTCAGGACTCCGTGAATGAGAATATTATCCCATGGGGATTGAGAATACAATGGAAACAGGAAACTTTTAAAAAGCATTTCTGGGGAGATATTATCTCACTGCTGTAGGACACGAGATTTACTTAATTGCAGCCAAGGAAGTTTTAGATTACGTTTCGCAAAGTCTGCACGAAAGCCTCAGCTATCATGGGGAAGGCCCCTTGCATGGCTCTTTCTTTCGAGATACGTGCCTTGCCCTGAGCATGTTAACTGGAGGGGGATTTGATGGTAATGCAAGTGGGTACAGAATACTTCAAAGCCCTAAATTAGATTCACAGCATCACAATCCTTGATAAAATTGTTTTTTTTAGCAGATATCTTGCTTTCTCTCAGTGAAACACAAGCCTCTATTCAATGTCTTATGGATTTTTTATAGACGAGCAATCCTGTTTCTGATTCTTTTTGTATGGGTAAATATGACCAAGACAGAGGCAATGCCCCTAGGCACCTCCCCAGCAAAATCCCACTTAATTTTCCATGCCAATAGCCCCTTGAAGAATTCAAATGCATAAGAAGCTAAATCTCACTTTACTTAAAATCATAACAGTAATTCTCCAGTCCTTTTACGTGACACACATGATGATTTTCAAAGACGGCCTCGCTCTCCATTACCTAGGCTTGATTAAGTCCACTTACTGAAAATGCCTGTCCATCGGAGCACTTCACTTTCTACAGGGTTCCCACAGTACTTGAGTCTTTAACAATACTTGAACCTAACACCAAAAGTAAAACAAAGTAAAAAGGAAAGAGAAAGAAAAAAAAAAGGCAAAAAGCCCCCAGAAAGGTAAGTAGAATATTCAGCAGTTTTATACAGTCGCTGATTTGATCAATATTATTCTTAAGTATCATCCAAGGAAATCCAAGTTCTCCGCATATTAGAACTAATGGAATTGGTTTCACTACAAGATCGTGTGCTACCTCCTCAAATTACTTCTCCTTACACTTCGTGTTTCTGCTCCCGCTGCCTTCAGCGGCCTCAGACCACATGGACAAGTCACCACAGCTGGTTCAGAGCCGAGTGCGAACTGACCATTTGGTTAATGCACGTGGGCGGATGGTCATCCAGCGGTTGAAGAGACCATCCATGAGCACTTGAGCTTCTCAGTGCAAACACTACAACTCTGGCTCCGTCATTCCCACTTGAACTCCCTCCTGCTTGCCAAATCTGTTGCAATCCTGCAGGGATATTGTAACTCCGGGACTTCCACCCTTCTTGTGTTTGTTGTTGACTTACAGGACTTGTTGTCCTGTCCTGATGGACAGGAACAAGGACATCTGAAACTCGTTTCACGTTGGGGGAAAGAGTCAGATCATCTCCCCAGCTCTGCTCTGCACCAGATTATGTTGCTGTCTGCTTCAGCCCAACTTCTTGTTGCCACAGTGAAGCCCAAAGGAAATCAGATTAATGACAAAGTCATTCTGCAAATACGGGAGACTGGCATTAGGGCAGCACTGTGAGCAGCTTCCCACGTATCTGCACACCAGGAGGTTCTCCTGTGGGCCAGGGAGGTGCTGGCCACGTCTCCTGGGAAGCTGTGCTGAAAGGCACTCGTCAAGGCAATGGTCAAGGCCATACGTTTTGGAGGAAAAGCATTAACTTACAGCAGTGGATGAGTGGACTCTGCAACACTGCAAGATGGGATATCAACTTCCAGCCTTCGGAGACAGGACACATCGTTAAGTGAACAACACAGAACTAAACAATCCAACCTCCTTGGATTTCTGTACATTTAGGAAGCAGGATACACAAGGCTGTAAAAGAGCAAAAACACATGGGTTCAACAGCACAGAACCTACAGATGATCTGGCGTATTACTAAGTGCTCTGCATTTCAAATACGATGGTCAACTGATCACTAGCATAAGCTCTACAACGTCCACGTTAATCCCAAGCCAATTATTCCATACAATAAATATAACAATTTAGAATTTGGAGCTAAAAAAAAAATCACTAAATTACAAGAGAGAGATTGAAGAGTCTTTTTTTGTTTTGCTTGTTTTTTGAAGAAAGTAAATCTCAGCATTTGTATCTAGTGAGTGCTGTTGGATATATTGCTCCATCTGTGCTACCAGATTTCCCTGCAACAGCTCCTCTCTTATTTCCCCTGAACAACAATAAAAAATAAAATCGGAACTGCATGCCAAGAGGCAAATGTCCCATGACCTTCTCTAGCTACTAAGTCAGAGGCTGCTGCAAGATTTTGGTAGCTACTATGAAATGATGTAACCGATCATTTCCATGTGTTAACTTTTAAGTTATCAAAGGAATAACTCTCTTTCAAGTATTGTAAGAACGTTAAATACGGGCCTAATCACTCAGCTCCATAACTTCTCTCCTGAAGTACTACTGAACAGGTTAAAACATTTCTGTGCCTTGAACGGTCCCTTCAGCCCAGTGAATGCTTGAAAAGTTGGAGAAGAGCTTCAATTTTCTGTTTTCTAGGATACCATTCCAGCAGGTTCAAGCTTTGAATAACACTTTAATAAATGCCAAAGTTTTGTTGACCAAATTAATTTAAAAATTGTTTAACCACTGCCTACTGACAACATGGGCTGCTCTACCCTCCCCAGCCCGTCTCCTCCAGCAACATCCGCTCTCCTGCAGTTAATCCAACCAAAAATTAAGCCTAGCACCAACTAGTCTTCTGATGAGCATGTGGGTACACAAGTTCTAGCACTGGCATGAGAAAGAGAGGGATTCTGTCACCGGGATGAAGAGGGAATGTGGAACCATCCCTGTCATCAGCTTTAACAACTTGAATCTCTCACAAAACATCACCTTGGGGGCACTGATCACCTTGGGGGCACTGAAGTCACTGACTGATTTCTGCAGGCTTAATCTTCCATGAAGTTAAACAGACAAGAATGCAGTCTGAACTGAGGGGAAAACATTTTTTTCTCCAAGGCTCAAAGTAAAGAGAAATTTGTTTTTGTTCAGGCACCAAATCACTATTCTAAAAGGATGGATTGATCCCATCCTCATTGCTGATACTAGAAGAGTCATCACATAGGAAAGGTTTCCTTCAGTCAGCACGTGCACCTTTGTAAATAATATTTTGTATTTGTTTTCCCCTACTCTTAGAGTACATTAGAAATACCTGGGCATCCCTATGAAGCCCTGAGCAGCCTTCCTACCTTGGCTTCCAGTTTCGTGCCAAACTGCCAAAACTCCCAGTGCCTTTAGACCAGAACGAAGCCAAGCTATTGCCATCACTGCTACCTGCCACTGACCAAAGCTACCTTGCTTTTCCAGCAGAAAAACAATTCTCACTTTTTCAGAGGATAGAAATCATGAAATCGCACAGAAAATATAAGACTTCCTATAATACTGACCGCTGAAATATCTGCCCCCTGATGTATGCAAGAGACCTATTTGATCGGATCTGCTGTTATTTTGATCTTCATTGAAATCTACAATCATGAGAGGCCATGAAAACATATCTGAGCAGTGGCTTGTCTGCAAGCCATATAACTTTTCCAAAATAAAGGAAACCTTCGGCGCCGTCTTTCCCCACTTCTCCCCTTCAGCTTCCTCCTGCCACAACCCCCACAGCCAACCCCATGAGCAGGGACCAACAAGCCATAATGCAGAACAAAACCAAAATAAAATTGAAACCCGATAAGGCTGCATTCTTAGGGAGAAGCCATGTGTGAGATATTTTTGCTTAATTATTTCAAGAAACGTATGGCCCCTTGGCTGTCACCAAGGCTGGCCCTGTCAGGCTAATATCATGACAAACTATTGTGAAGACAAAGGCTAGATCTTCAAGCATTTGAGACCCCGCTAATCAGCTCACGTTTCATATTCCTTTTCCAACTTTCAAACTGAAATAAAGCCCTTACTGTTCTGCATCGAGCCCCTTTTCTGCTCCTCTTATTGGTGCTTAGAGATCTCCAGCTGAAGACATCTGAGACAACCCAGGTTTGCACTCACGCATCCTTGCACTGCTGTTGTCACTTGCTTCAAGACCGGGTTTTCCTAATTTTTTCTCAGTCTCACCAGGTTGACGCTGTATGAAGTCTCCTTGCAGATAAATAGCGACTGTAGATTAGCTCCAAAGAAATACCTCAGCAGGAGGGAATTCCAGGGCCGGAGTTTCAGTCCGTCATGCACCAGTGCCTGTACATCTGGTTGAGAAGACAGGTGCTTTCAGTCCTAAATTATACAGGATATTGGGAGAAAAAAAAAAAAGAAAAAAAAACCCACAACACTACACACAGAAAAAAACCTCCCCAAAACTCGCTCATCAATGATATTAGAAAGGAAGTACTTTGCCTTCTAAATAGGCCATCATCTCTGAGCTGAACTAGGTTTTAATATCTTGAGGGAATCATGATTTTTTTAAATTATCTTTTCCTGCATTAAACGATCTCTCTGTTCTGTATCCCCGTGTGCTGTAACCCCTGCATGACTTTATCCTGCTTCCATGAGAGCCCCCGTGTTTGCTCCCGTGTTTAAGTGGGTCAAGCGGAGCAGCGCGCTCCGCCAGGGCTCATTCCGGACAGTCCCGTCGGAGGAGGGAGCCGGCGCTGGCGAAGGGACGTGGGACAAGGCCACGGTGTTTATAAACAGGAGCCCAAGGAGCTCTGAACTCCAGTTGCATGGAATGTCCCTTGGGGGCGGGAGGAAAGAAAAATGAAGAAGTTCTGTAAAAACAGTTACTGGAATTATGGATTTTTGTCTCTTTTGCATAAGGCATAAATTACAGGTTTTAAAGCACGGAAATGATGCCTCTGATAGTAACAGGAACACAAATATCAAACTAATTCTTAGCAGTAGCCTTCCTATGGAGTGGAATGGAGCAGGAGCCCCTATCATTGTATGCACTCGAGAACCAAGCCAAACACAGCTGCCTCAGGTAGAAATTACGTCCTGTGTTATATTTTCAAACCAAACATTTAAAGAGGTTGCAGTTTCATGAACTTACTCCATTTCCTTTGCACCACAGCAGCAACACGGGTGCTTGCAACCCATTCGTTATACAAATAAGAAATCGGTCTGGGATCTGCTATGCGGTAGAAATTGGTGCCTAGTTTAATGCTGGAATGGGCTATATTGCTTAAATATAGGATAACAAATGGATTTTGCAGTTAATCACAGAGCAGAAGCATCTGTCAAGTCTCCCACTTCTGTATATCAAAGTTTAACAGCTCAGACCAACTTGGAGAGTTTCAGCAGCTCTTGCAGCTCTGCCTGTGTAACAGAGCATCCCTCCAACATGCGCAAGACAGGACCACATGCACCTATGGGCCAAAGGAATAGGCTCCATTATATAGTGGAAAATCCAAGGTACCTAAAATTCTGTCTTCTTCCTTTCCAAAATAATATCTAAAATTCTATGCTGCAGCTGCCACTGGCGCTGCTCCTGCTACTAGGATCTGAAAGTGGGATACAATTCCCCCTTCCCTCCTTTTTGAGGCTGCCTCATCTCTTAGGAAAACTGGGACTTTCCTTCAGAACTGGGGAGACAAAAAAAAAAAAAAAATGCATTTCAAAATTCTGAAGTCACGTAATTATTTTCATTAAAGCATTTATCCCAGATTGATAGCTGTTTCTTCATTTGTTTTTAAGGCTCTTTGAAGCTAAAACGCTCTTTGCTACCACTACGTTTCTGTCAAGTGAAGTGGACTTCCAGGAACGGGACATCCAGGAACGCTGTGTTCCAAGCTTCTCTCTGTGCTACGTGTACACGCATCTTTCTGGCTTATGTCATAAAACAAGAATTTCCAACCAACAATCACTTAAGTTTATCAGAAACTACTGCACTACTCACGAATTTCTTTGAGTCTGTGGACATTTAGAAGAGGTTGTGCTCTGCGACAGCCTTCTGAGCAATGAGGGTTTAGAGATTAAACTACCCAGACAACAAAACACAACTGCCCACTGGAAGAGACAGTAATGCTTGGAAGAGCGGATGAAGGAAGGGAGCCCCCAGATTTTGGGAAATATCTCAAACTAGCAACTTTACTGTCTATCTGATGAAGGAAAAAACAAAGATCCAGGCATATTAATTATCAAAATAGCCAGTTGCTGATAGTTCTTCATGGATGCCTGTATTTCTTTAGTACTTTCCTTCTGACTATTATGCTGCCCGCTTGAATTGCTGCAGAGCATCCTCGGGCTGTGGTGGAGGTGGTTCAGCAAAACTGGCTCTTAAAAGTCACAGCCAGGTCCCCAAAGAGCTGTTAAAGTCACCTCCAGCCAACGCTGCTTCCACCCTTTCCCACGTGCTGTGCCACTTGTTTTCCGCTCAGCTGCGGTGTCTCCGCTATCCCACTATTTTTGCAGGAGATCCTTGCTCCTCTGGATGTCTGGTCCCATCTCCAAACAGCTGCTATGGACTGGGTACCCCTTCCCTTTAGCATTCCAGGTATTACTGTATAGCAATTTATAGGAAAACTAGAGCAAGTGATGAGAATGCCAAAGGGTCAAGACTGGCTTCTGTGCAAAACACAAGACAATGTGAGACAAGTCTGGACCCGAAGGTGGCACAAGAAGGCAACCAAACACATGAATTGATGGAAAAAGAAGAATAGGAAATAACTCACTCCTGTAATACAAAAATTAGGGGAAAACCAATGAAAAATGAGGCAGAAAAGGAAAGTATGTTTTCCTACACAATATTCATTATGTTAGGAAACTCACTGCCATGGGATAGTTTGGATGCCAAATTATATGTAGGTTCAAAAGGGGGGTGCAGCAAGTAATGGGAGAATGATCTATTGAGGCTGCTGAAGGACTGGGAGGAAGACAACCTCTGGTTCAGAAAGTCCCTAAACCACAAACGAGACAACGCAGAGATGATGCATGCCCTGCTCCGATTTTTCCTTTAAGAAACAACGAGCTACTGTTAGTGTCCCAGTGAGATGGGACTATTATGAGCAAAAAAAAGAGACAAATTAATCAGAAAGGAGTTTCTGAGAAAGGGAACAGGATGTGTGTAACGCATTTTCAAAGCTCTTGGGAATTTCAGACCCCACAGTATCCCAATCAGCCCACTCCTGTCACTGCTCTGCTATTCCAGAGCCAGGACTGCTCCTGACACTTGAGGCTCAGAGTTTATTTCCTTTTTCCCCCTCTCCGAAGAGGCAGCTGCCTCTGGCAGACCCGCTTTTGTTTGCCAACCACATTATAAGACCAAGGACCATTTTCACAAGAGGGGACTTTTCTGCTGATACTATACCATTGCACATACTTGCACAGCCCAAAATCTGCACAGACTAACTCAGCTAACACATTTGCTGTTTCATTTTTTTCCATTGTGTAAGAATTTGAAACACCTCTGTTTAAAAAAAAAATGTTAGAGCCACCTAATCAGGTGGTCTGATTCTTGTTTATCTACTTCAAGTTTTAGGAAGCATCATGGAGTGCGTCAAAGATGCTGTCCTGAAACTTTAAGTGTCACATACAGACCTGAAACTGCTTTTCTAAACAGAGTTCAGAAGAAAAAAAAAAAATTTCTCCCTTTACAAGGTCATTTAACCATATTAAGTCATTACTTGACACGAAAAAACAGAGTTTTATGCTCCCCTGTCTATTATCTTTGTCCAATTTGGGCACTGACAAAAAAATGCTCTCTAAGGCACTCCGTGTTCAGTAGCTCCATATTCCCTAATGCCACTATTTCATTGCAGGTTCCATTGATCTATGGTTTTCAGTAACATATTTAGACATTCAGTACATGATTCCAGACCCTCTTTCCATTCCTTTTATCAGTTTTGAGGCAATATGACTACTATGTATTTCTATGCTGCTATGTACTTCTATCCTCTCCAAAGCTTTTGCCATCATTCCTTTACCTCTTCTCTTCCTCAGTCCATTCTTCTGTTGCTACGTCCACTCTTGTATAGTAAATGCCATCACTCCATCTAATATTTTGGAGCTCTAGTAAAGTAAAACCAGAAAGGTGAAACAAAAGCAGTCTAAGATTTTAAATGACAATACAGCTATTTGCTGATAATAAAGACTCTATGGGGGGAAGAGGACAAGAGATGCCAGCTGCTAGACAGCCAGACCAACTAAGAGATCCTGGTGCAAAATGAAGCTGCAAGAGCTTGAGAGGGATCAGTCCCCCTTACATCTGAGTACAGAGTTAAGCTCATATCTAACTGGAAGCAGAGCTTGATTCGTGCATCTTGCCTCCCCAGACGAGCTAGGATCCCACTACTAAATACTCTTATACTCTCTTATATGCAGTTTCTTGTGCTTTGGAATTTGTTTCCTTTGACATTTAGAAGATTTCTACGCTCAGTATGGATCTCGTGGCTTTGCTTTCCCAAACAACTAGATTTTATTCCACAGCAAACAAGATGACTTGTACTTAGTCCCAACCTACTCTCCATCTTCCCTGTTTCCCACCCACAAGACAACACAATAATCACATACGTAATGTTGACCAACAGATCTTACGAGGGTGAAAAAGATTAGCTCACGTTTGCCAAATGCTAAATACAAAATACTATTAGGATGAGGCATTTCTTTCTTCCAAGATCCTCCTAAACACAACGGCCTTTTCACAGTCTGGACAGGAGGCTCCTATTTTTAGTAATGCAATAGTGTTTTCAGAGGCCAGATCAAGCATGCACAACCCTGACTGTGTAAGGATGGAAAGAAGGGGGACATATTACTAGGTTTACCTATAGCTGTTATCATTTATGTTGACATATAGTATTATTTCCATCTTTATGTTTTTCCTGCTCCTTCAATAGGAGTCGAAAGCAGTTTGCCTTTGTGGCAGTGTCTGCTTCAGCCAGAGATCCAGGTGTGCTTTTCATGAGAGACTTGTCCAATGTTAGTGCACTTCCTTCTCCTTGCATCAGTCAATGATTCCTTACTTGGCATTTCCCCTGCAGTTTCTTCCAAGGAAAGAGATATACAAATTCCCGGTCCACTTTCTGCCTCAAGTCTGATGTCAAGTAACGGGTGAGTGAAGTCCCTGCTGGTCCTCCAAGTTGTCTGTAATATCCAGAAAGTGCCTTACTGCTTCCCAGGATTGCTCCTGGGCCTCTCAAACAAGGACCCTGCCACAGATTACACGGGACTGGAATTATCATAAACTCAGTGGAAGGAAACAGAAGAGAGTTACCAGAATCTTGCTCTTTCTTACACAAAAGGCAAACGTCACCCTTGTCCCAGCCTTTTCTCAGACCATCTGTCAGATGTGCTGCTTCCACCTCGTCTGCTGCTTGATGCTCCCTCCTCCTTCAGAGTTTCTGGGTGTTTTAATACTTTTATAAGTCCTCCTGTAAGGGGAAAAATATCTGTGCCTAAATATTTATGTATTTGATAGTAACACAGCCCAGCTAATGCTCTCCACTCACAGAGCCACAAGCCTTAAAAGACACGACTGACCCTACATTTAGAATTTTCCCCAAATCTTGACCATAACTCTTACTCCCCTCCACCTTCCTTGCCTGTGATTCTCACTGTTGCCTACAGAAAAGTTACCAGAAACCTCGATCTTGACTCACATCTTGCTATGAGGTTATTCATTCTTCGTCATGTTACACCTGCACGACTGAAATTTCTATTTAAAATGCTCCAAGAACTGCAGCTCACTTAAGTGCTCGGGGTTTGGAATGCTTTGGCCAGAATCAGCTCATTTTCCAGGAAATGGATGATATCATCTTATTATCTGTCAGCTGCACGGCACTGCCCATCGGCCCAAGCCTCGCAACCCTTACTGATTTACTCTCCTCTCCGCCCATTTGATTCCAGCACTAGCAGACCCACGAGGTTACAATAATTTGGATTCACTTCTGACATTTTCAAGTATTTTGCTGAGGCCATCAGGATTTTTGCCTTGCCGATATCTCCCCTTTGCTCGCAGCAGAGGAAGGGGGAGCTCTGCCCGCTCTGGGGTCACAGCAGGCCACAAGCCGTTTGCACGGACTTGATTGGAGGGACAAACCCATCACATTAGAAATTCAATTAATTAATTGCACCAAGGGCTTCGTTGCATCAACAGCTGCTTACCCAGCAATAGCAGCATCTGTATCCTTGCAAACAGAGGGAGTTTTGCAAATAGAGGGTGCACGCGTGTGCATGCACCTATATGCGCATGTCCTGACTGCAGCAAAACTGCATCACACAGGCAGAGGGACAGAGTCTGAGCTCTGGTTTTAGTAGCCTCAGAGATTAAATTAAAATAAAGTGTAACTTCAGCAGGATGAAAAAAGCTGGAGTGTTACCAGGTCAAACCTGCAGCCAAACTGGGTCGGGGGGGCTGCCGAACCCAAACGTGGTTCGGCCTGAGCCCCACGACACTTTGCACAGAGAAGCTCCACAAAAACAGGAGAAAAGTCCCGGAAAAGCCTTCGGGGAAGGCTCGAGATAGGCCAGTTCATTCAGAAACACATGCTCCGAGCACACAGTGATCAAGCATGCAGTTACATCAGTCACTGAGGCAGCCTCTGACAGCTAACCACATGGATTAGAAACATCTCAAGCACGGTTACATATGGCAATGTGATTACAAGGGTGTTTCTTTAAACGTCCTGTTTAAGATTACTGCACAACAACCATCAACAAATAGCAGACTCGCACCACATTTCACACCACACCTCGGGCTCACGTTAGGACAATGTATCCAGCAGCTGTTTGGAGGAAATCTTTTGTACAAATATTTATTTATGGGTGTACTGAGTCCTTCAGCTTTTTTATTTCGCTCCTCTTGGAACAAATGCTGCGTTTCTGCTCCTACTGTCCACAGCTTATCTGGAAGCCTCCCTTGCCACTTGGAGGCAGCTGGTGTGACTGAGAGCAAAACAGAGTGACTCTCCTTGGATCGGCTTTCACGGTCCCACCCTGGAGGTCTCTCCCCGTTATCTCCAGCTCTCTTCCTTACCTCTTCCCAACATCTGGGTAGCTCTCCTGAGGCTCCAGCCATAAGCACACACTATACATCCTGTTTCCCCACCCCCCATGACATATTGTAGGGAATACAGAAACCACATGCTTGGGTATCATTTGTTATCTCATGCAGAGCCATTAGCATCAGCTTCCTTCCCTAGATGGAAGTCAAGTCAAGCTCATAGACAAGTTTTCCAGGTTGCACATGCCACATGTCTCCTCACTCCTCCTCCCATTAGGGACTATCCTTCCTGCTCACCTTGCTCAAGGAAAGACAAAAAAAAGCCAAACTGTAGGTGATCTCTTGACATCCTGACCCATCTATCCTACAATGCAGAGCAACAGCGAGTCATTTAAAGACCTCAAATGCCATATAAAACCAACACAAATTTCATTAATTCCCCCCAACACCATAGCACCTTGCAATTCCTCATAATAAAAAGGTAACAGCACCAGCGGGACATTCCTTGGACGCTCTCCAGCCTGTCTCCATGAAGAATGGGAGGGATTAGCCAGTCTTGCAGCTTGCACTGACACTGCAGGCGCGAGGCAAAGGGACGGAGGATGGAAATCACCTAGTCCATAACCACAAGGGATAACTTTACTGAGAGCCCAACAGATTCATATGGTCTGTATGAGAAAACGGAGCTTTGACATGCTGGTCAACACGCTTCCTGTCCTGTTTTTCTGCCAGCAGCCACAAACATTGTTAATCTCTTCCAGTTCCAGCTAGAGTGTCTGGCTCTTTCACGCAAGCAGCACAGGCTCAACGTTTGCAGCTACTGAGGTCACTAAATCAAGACAGTGTCTGACACAGAAAACAATTCAATGGTTTCCAAGACTGGGCTATTCTTGGCTCTGGTGACTTGGTTTTATTCGCAACAGAGAGAAGTCTTTATAATACAGAGAAGTTCCTTACGAAACCTGAGCAGCTGATAGCATCTCAGATCTCTCCTGTGATTTGAGAGGACACAGAGTCCCATCCAAAGCTACCAGTGCCAACAGGAGACTTACCAGCCCTTGGCATAAAGCCCCAGCACAGGAGCATCAATGGGACGAAGCTCTCAGGGTTTGGAGATAGGTGACAGCTTCTAGAACCCACCACATCTTGCCCAGCGTTTTTCCATTTGCATCCAAATATGATTTGTTTGCTCCTTGCTTCATTTGTTGCTCATTAGTCTTTATAACGCACCCTTCAATTCTGCTATTGCAAAAAGATTGGGCACAAATAACCGCCTAAAGTCAACCTAGGCAGGGGGCAACCCATTAAGCAGTAATAACTCTATTCAAAAACCACTAGAAACCTTCAATAAAAATTTGAGGGGGTCGTTTGAGGGAAAACCCTGAGAATTAAAGCAACTGCTGTAAATACATGGCCCTAAGTTACAGGAGCTAGAAGGCAGAATTGAATATGCAAGCAATCAAATTAAAACAGACTGCTAACTAAGAGCCTGCCTTATTACAGGGATTATACATATTTAAATACTCCTACTAGGCATGCACATTTTTATCCTCCTTGCAAACAAACTAGCAAGCTACAGCAGAGCGCACACAGCCCAAACCCGTTCATTTCTCATCCTTCCTGACCCTGCCAGCCATCACACGGCCTCTCTGTTTAGTCTGGGGGAGCCATGAGAAAGAAGTGACCACAGCAGGGCCAAGTGACACTTTGCCCCTGTCCCCTGCACTAGTGACAACCAGGCGAGCGGCTGCCAACAGCAGCAGAGTGCAGCTTCCCAGCCCAACGGGCTCCTCTTTTGGCTTAATAGTACGAGAGCTGCAAAAACAACTTGCTCCAAAAATGCTCCTGATGACCTCATTTAATGATTATCTGCAAAATCTTCCCCACTTTATTATTATTATTATTAATGAAATCAAGTAACTTTCAAGATGAGAAACATCATTTTTTTTTGGCTAGATAAGTAAGATGCAGTTACTGGAGAACACAAGCGTTGAGATTTGTAAAGTCTGACTGGAACATAATTAGCAGTAAGTACAGAACTTCCTTGTCAGCTTTTAGCTGTTGAGAAAACACAAACAAAAACCCTTAATATTCATGAAAAAAGTAGCATTTATGAAGTTGTGGCCTCATTTTACTCTCATTATTTGCCTTTATATCTCCATCTGTAATTCTGAGAAGAATGAAAATAAGATACACAAAACCAAGTATTATATAATATGAAGCAGACCTTTCATCCATAAGACTATTTCTTGATTATTAAAAATATATTAAGAAAAAAACCCTACAGATCAGTGTATTCACAGCTACCATAAAAACTTAATTTACTAAGATGACTTAAAACCAGCCTGACCTCTGGGAGATTCTCAAAACTTCAGAGAATTAACTTGCTGTTGAAAATCGGGTCTCAGGCCCCTATAACTCATGTCCAAAATACAGCAGACCTCTTTTATGGCCACATTAGGTGGCTCTTTTAAGCTTCTCTTTCAAGACAACAAGGCAATCAATCAAAAAAGAAAAAATAAAGATCTGCAACATCTGTCACAAGTTGTTATTACCTAAACAAAAAACATTGGTATCAGCTATAGTTGAGTAGAAGACTTAAGAATAAAGTTTGAGTAACCTGTGCAAGACAAAATGCACGTTTGATGACAAAGACTGTGCAGGCAGCACCCAAATAGCAGCACTGAGAGCAGCAGCTTAGGATTGTCAGGGAAAATTATTTATTTAAAGGTAATATCTTGTCCAACTCAAACCATGATGCACCAGCTGTTTTATTCTGAACTGAATCATTGCTTTGAAAGAACAGCAGAACTTCTTTAAAAAAAAAAAGTGGATAGTCAAAGTTCAATAGAAATTCAGATGAACTTAATTCATCTGTGATGGATTTGAGTCAAACCTTCCAAAGGATGGAAAGGGAAATGTAATCAGAAAAGAGAATTATTTCTTTCAAAGGAGGGAACAGATTGACACCAGTCATCCTGTATCTTGTCATCTTCATGATCTCTTGTCATCATCATGACCTATTGTGCAAAGCCCAAAAGGAGAAACAACAACCCGCAGTGAAGTAATGGGCTCTTCATATCATTAAATTCTGGAGCAGGAGGAAGGGAAACTGCAGCAGCTTTCAATGCTGCCTTTGTTAATCATGCCACACCTTCTGCAAGAGACAGTACACAAACCTCACACAAAAGCAAGTAATTCCTGGTAGCTTAAGCAGAATTATTTATACTAAAGCTGAAAACTTTCATCTTTGTGTCTCCTTGTTGACTAACCCAACAAAAACTGATTGTGCCGCAAGAGCACAGCTGTCCTACAACAGGAGGAACATTGCAAGGGTCATGGTGAGCCCTGCTGTCCTCTCCCTCAAACATCTTCATTGGGGTAGACAGCAGCTCCCAGGACCAAAAAGCCACATGAGCAGAGAGATTCTGCACAATACGTCTGCACACAAGTCCACTAAGGCCTTGCAGATAGTTATTGCTCTGCAGGCGTTTGAATTCTTCCTTTTCAGAAACACTTTTTGGAAATCTGGTTGTATCTGGCTATAGGGGCACTAAATATTGGGAAGAAATATTAGTGCTTTCTAATAAAAGTTCTAAAAATAAAGTCTCTCAGTTAATTACTGAAAGGAAGATTAAGTTGAGTTTCTGGTCTAGATTTTTCTTCCAGCCACAAAGTAAATGAAACAGTACTTAGATGCAAGGGTGTCAAGCAACATGAATCATCTTTAAAGTATTCAGTTCAATTAGGCCAGGATAAAGAGGTTTAAACAATGTCACTGAAATCTAATTCTCTGCATTAACCTCTGTCATACAGCAGAGAGTGAAATCAGTAAAAGTGAAAAAGTGATGCTTTAGCTAAGCTTATTTGTTACAGCCACTGCTCTTGAACAAAGTGAGTTTTATGACCATGAACCTCTGTAGGAGCAGAAGTCAAGGTCACAGTTGCAATACATCATTCTGGAGGAAGAACTGCACCGTAACCTCACATCTGTGCTCTACAGGAGTAAAAGGCAGCTGCAACTTAGCTACTTTGAGAATAAATGTTATTTAGAAAGTAATAAGCATCGATGCTGCATTATGTTCTGGTAAGTCAGATGAGTCAACAGGAGAGCACACTAAACAGAGACCTACAACAGGCTGTGCAACCGTATCTGGGCTTCATTTACACTCTGCAATAAAATTCCAAGTTTCTTTTTTTGTTTCAGAACAGCTGACCAATTAAGAAGTGTTCTAGATGAACTAAAACATTAAAACAATTTGTGGGCGCCTCTTGGTGTTCAAGCACTAAGCAGCAAACAGAACTGTTAGCTGTAATGTATTTTGGAAAGAGAGGTAGGGGAGGAAACGAGTGAGGACAGGAAACAAATTTAGGCTTCAGAAGGTAGCTGTGCCTCAAGAGCTCCAAGCAAGACGAGCTGGAGAAAACAAACAAGAAATGCCCCCAAACCCAATGAAACCGTAACCTTCCTTTCTGGGTAGCCAAGGGGCATTGCTGCTTTTTTCTGAAGAGAAACTCCTCCAAGGAAGGCTTGTTTTTATTAATAGAGCCTGTCAGAAGCAAACTGTTTCAGATTCGGGAGATCCATCCAACACAAGTGTTTGGTAAAGAGCATGGTGGAAAGCAGGGAGTGGAAGGGAATCTCTTTAAGCCTCATTCTGCTTACAAAGAGGAAGGAATAATTACTCAACAGTAATTATTTACTGCCCCAGTGATTATATGTGAAAATGATAGCATCAGCAAGATGAAAGACTCCGCAGAGATGCGGCAACATTCATTATTTCCCAGGTGAAATGAAAAAGATTCAATCTGGAAACAAAGACTTCAACATCTGAGCACTGAGGTAATTCTACAGCAGTGGCCAAACAGTAAAGGGTTTTGATTTGTCATCATACAGACCTTTAAGGCACATTCCACTTCTTCCTGAAGATACAAGATGAATTATTTAGCTCATGTAGATGGGAGTTGAAGTCTGAACTTACCTACTGATCTCCCGTGACCTACTGAAATAAATTTTAAAAAAAGAAAATAAAAAAATCTGTTCACACTGAACAAAATTCTCTCAAAATACTTTGTCTCTCTATTAAGAATCAAGACCATATTACCTTCTAAAGTCACTATTATGAAGAATATCCTTCCCTATTCAAGCCTGTCTTACCTGCCACAATCCTCTCTGCAATTCTCCCGTAGGGAGTCCAGCCTGCTGTGGTGCGAGCAATGCACGGAGAAGGATGGGGAATGGAGCCGGGATCCTAAGCCAGGTAGTCCTGAAGCAGGACCCACTGTAAAACGAAAGAAAAAAGAATAAAGACTATCCACACATGTAACAGCCACAAACTCTGCTCAGATACCAATTCCAAGGCAAGTACCACTTAGAACACAGCAGTGAGAGGGACAGGCTAGAGCAAGACTACTTGCACAAGTCTTTAATCTGACTTTAACATGGTCTGTCCTTTGGTCAGGCAGTGATTTTAGGTTTCTGTCCATAGCAGAAAGGCCTGAGAAGGTTAAATAGAGCAGCCTTGCTGGAGTAGGAGTTATTCTTGACTCGCAAGTGAGGTAGGTTTCTGACACCAAGCCACATGCAGGCATAGAGTGACAATCAAATCCTCAACAACGAACAATCTGACATAGCATAATTCACTGCAAGCAAAAACTATGCAAGCTAAAAACGAAAAAAAAAAGAAAAAAAACACACACAAAATGTATTTTTTTCTGACTTCTCAGGATTGACTGAGGAAGAGACAGAAATTAAAAGCAAACACTTGTGTTGCTCAATAAGGAATGCTACGACATAAAGAACTGCAAATTGAAGCACTGCAAAAAATAAATGGTGATTTTCAATAGATATGGCATTAATATATATTAGTATTTCTGACAAGCCAAGAATGTCAATATCTAAGCACGGTATGAATCACATTGGAATTAAGAACAGCTGAGCCTGCATAACAGATTATACAAGCATTTATAAAGCACAGGAAATACTTAAAGCCAGCAAGTTCAGCTGTATATAAGAATATAACTAATAACTGTTATACTGTGTGCATCGGATAAAAAAGTCACTTTATTGACAAGATAACTACAGTTTTACAAAGTACTAGAGATAAGTCGCTGAACAGTCAGGCAAAGCCTAGTGGTTATTTAAAATGCCCTTTAAAACAAGGGGTCTCCTCCCATTAAAAATTATCTTTATACCAGGCCAGAGGAGAGTCAATGAACTGTGAGAGCAATACAAATTCAGCAAAATGGTTCTTTGCTCAAAAATAGCAGTTATTGGGAAATTCTGGCAAAGTGATTTGAAAGATAATTAGAGTTGTCCTCATGCTTGGGGGGGAAAATAATAAAGAACCCCAAGACTCAATCGGCAGCAGAGGCTGTCTGAATTCATTTATCAGATTGAACTGATAGGGTCTGAATCTGGATGATCCTTTAAAGAAATCTTATTTGGGGCTATTCAATGTAAAGTGTTACATTAAATCTAGTATTAATTGATAGCAACTGATGAGACTCAAAGCATGGAATTTCCACTGCTGTGCATAAGAATTACTAACTACTAAGAACACTAATTCTTATTCTTAGTAGTTCTTAAGTGCTAAAGCTGCAGATAGGTCACTGCAAGATTTTGCAATATCCCTAGTCAGTCTGACCCATTAAAACAGTAACGGGCTGTGACGAGAAGATGGGGACATTGTTAAATGTCCCCAGGCTGCTCCCTGCTCTGCCTGCCTGCACAGGCTGCTCCCTCCAAACCAGGACCTAACCGTGGAGCAGAAGGAACAGCAGAGACCGTTCCCAGCAGAAGCGATGGGGACGGCAGAGCACCTGCACGCTCGGGGTAGATCCGAGTGCTACCAAGCTCTACACTTGGTACCTCTGAATGCCACCGTCGCATAATCCAGGCAATTCCACATGCTTGGATGGTCTCCTGGCTCAGACCTGTCCACTTGGGTGCTCTGGCGAGGAGCCGAGGCTGCAAGGAGGACAAGGTGGTCAGCAGCAATATCAAATACCAGAGGTGGAGGCAGGTAAATCCCACCAGAGGATGAGGTGAAGGCACCAGAAAAGGTCTGAAGGACCTTCTTTTCCCCAGGTAGGAGAGAGGGAAGCAGGGACAAGAACAACCCTTGGTTCACCTCAATAAAAGACACGAGGGCGAGCTCCAGTCAGCAGGGAGCCTCTGATGCTGGCCCTGAAAAGCAGTAAGAGGTTTCTTTTTGTATAAAAGTTTCTTTTTTTTCTTTTTCTTTCTCTCTCCCACACAGTGTGCACACACACACACTCTGACAACCCTATAATCAAAGCACTGAAAGGTGGGAACATTAGTTCAAATCCCAGGTGTTAAGTGCTAGTGGGAAAGAGAACTAAAGCCTCTCACTCATCAGGAGGGGGCAGGAACCAGCAGAAAATGGAATGATTTTTTTTTGTCTCACTGAACAGCTCACAAATTAGCCAAGGATCTCTCCAACACTCGCACAGATCATTTTATATTAAGGATGTTCAGACTTCTGAGCCCCAAAAGACAACATACCAAATACTTCTCCAAAAGCAACATTTTCCGCTTTCACCTTAACTTCTTTGTCCCACCAGACAGCCTCGTCATTTTAATTTCATGCCACTCGCTATCTGAAAGCTGTTTAACTTCTTGAGGACAAGCACGGGAGGAGACTCAGCCTGAACCTCCACAGACCACGCCAGCCCCACAGGCAGGTAATAAAATGCACAAGGGAACCTAAAACATGCAAAGTTGCCTTGTAGCTGCCCAGGTCAGAGCATCTAATTTCTCACAGCCTCACTTAAGGCTTAGATATATTAGAGATAAGGCAGTTCTAACGGCTTCAGTCCTTGAGATGCTACTTAGACAGCAGTCATCCAGCCCACAAGTCAGGCAGGTATTCAGCAAGGGGCAGAAAACCCTGATATCACACTGAGGAATTTTAACAGCTGAATGGTCCAAAAAACCTCCAAAACCAACAAAAAAACACACACTAAACTGCAACGGTTCCAAAATAAGGTTTAAAAATAAAATTAGTTTACATTTTGATTCAGACATACTTCAATATGATGTATTGGAAAATGAGCAGATACACTAAGTGTATCAAAATACAAAATGAACAAAATGAAAAACGTGTCATCAACTCCAAGGATTTAGCAATAACTTTGTCACAATATAAAAACAGGCCAAGATTTTAGAAAAAAATGCCTACTTCTGGCTTACAAATATGACCCTAACTACCTCTCACTGGGCTCCTTCTCAAAGTGTTTTGAAAATCCTTTTAAAAAATACTCTCCCTATTAGGCCATAAAACAAGAAGCTCAACTCAAAGCTCCTTTTATTAATGATTTGCTCTTTCACACTAGATTAAATGGCAAACAACAACCAGTTACAATGACACATCAAGACTGAGGAAATAATTTAGTACAGTGTAAGTAACTGAGAGCTAATGAAATTAATGGCATGATGATCTTCTGACATAGTTGGTGAGTACTAAGATTGCTAATGACTCTGAAGACAGAGTTATGGTCAGTTTTGTGGCTTTTAAATAAAGGAAACTGCTTAAACATTAACAAAGAACAGATCCTCTTTGCTGTATGTCATTAGTTTTCAGGCTTTAGTTTTCTCCAAAAAGCATATGTCCTTGTATAACTTACTGAATATAGACTTGCTCTTCATCTACCTTTCCCAGACCTTCTAGATATATTTAATAGACCCAGAGGACTCTCCAGAACACTGCAAGAGAACAAATCAAAACCTGGGAAATACTCACTCTCTGCAGCATTTGTAGCTCTTGAGTACACTTGCTGTAAGACCCTGCAAACCTCCTCATGTGGAAAGAAATGGCCAAGTTTAGGGAAGACACAGCAACACATCCTCCTCTACACTTGTAAAAGCATCTCCAGAAGTAGATGCTCAAGGATTCCTCTTACAAAGACAAGTCTTTCCGATAAGGATTCTTACCTGAGACCTCACAAAGAGCAGCCAGCAGCACTGGGGCTTCCAGATGCAGAGGAAACAGCTGGAGTTCAGGTTTCTTCACTAGACACCTGGAGATTTCCCAATAAAAGTCAACGCAGCTTTCGACCCTAACCTTTTTGCTGCTCCAGCTGCACGTTGTGGATCGCTGGGGAACGCACTGGCTTGGTAGCGTGGTTTCCTGCAGCAGCGTAAATAGATGCTTGTTTCTTATTTTCATGAGATTGAATCTCACCCTGTGCCCCGTGCTCTAGGTGTCCCCGCTTGAGCAGGGGGCTTGGACTAGATGATCTCTAGAGGTCCCTTCCAAACTCAACCATTCTGTGATTGTGTGAAATCTCATGTTGAATTTTACTTTGGTTCACATCATAGGCCAGGAGGTAGAATTATGAAAAGATTCAAACACACCAGTGATACGGGAAAAGAACAAACTTCAGCTTTTCAATACTATTTTAGTTTCAAAGAACACTAAAAAGCCTTTCAGATTGTGGCAATCCCAGTAAAAACAACAGACGCATACTAGAGCAGAAAAGTTAAAATGCTGCAGTCTACACTGTATGGGGAAATACGTGGCATATATAGAGCAGAATTCTGTTCTGGAATCTTGCCTCATTCTCATTGGCTTCATTACTTTTGCTTTCAGAAAAGCAAAAGTTTTTATGTATCATGGTTTAAAAAAAAAAAAAAAAAAAGTCATACAGAATAAGTACACTTTCTTACCACACTATTATATCAACATATGGAAAGGCCGTATATTCTCTATATAATCTCATTTGTCAACAGCTTGTAAATCAACTTTTTAAAGTAATAACATCAATCATTAATTAATTGTTTTAAACTTAACAAGTGAACACTCAAACAGGAAATATGATGCATAAAACAGGAACAAAGTCTTTAACACAGCATTTAGTAAACACACCAGGCACAGCCTGGTCAGGCTGTTAGTGACCATCATCAACAGGTCTAGACACAACTGTTCTCTCGTACAACTTGTGTAAACCCAAAGACACTTGAATACTTGACCTCTAGGCAACAGAAAACATTTTTTCCACTACCTTTTAGCAGCAATAGTTAAGTCTTTATTCCAGTTTCCTTCCCCTCCAACTTTTGGGAGGGTAAAAGCTTACCGTGAGCTTTGCTTGTACACCAGTCTCGACGGGAAACGCTTCCAGTTCCCATTTGTGTGCCAGGAAGGGCTTCCCTTTTAGATCTTAGACTGGCTGGACTGGAACCAAAACAGGGAAGAACTATTCATGGTCAAGAACTAGATTAGTTCTTCCCTTCTACAATCCAGCTCTAAAAGTGAGTTTTATTACCCAATTCACTCATACAAATCCCCATATTATCTGTAAGACACATGAACTGATATCCCGGATGGCAAATCTGAGCATCAACTGAGTTACCAGAGTCACAAGCACCAAGAAGGGAAAGGAGCAGAAGAGACAAAGATTGAGAGCAAGTGTGTAAAGTGATATTATGTTATTAAAACATCACATCAGAAATAAACAGAACGTAAACCAAAAAAAGGTTTAAACCAGATTTAACTTTTTTTTTTTTTTTAAGTTTCAAATTGACCCAAAGCAAAAACTTACATTACAAAGGAAGAACAAAATACATTATGATATCAGTAACACAGAGTTGCATGGAAGCTAGGTTTGTGGGCAGGTTGTAAATTGCTCTTGTCACAGGACATTGGGGCTCTGGACAGATTTAGCCGAGTTAGGATCCAAATTTTTCATCTCGCCCAGGTCCACCCCGGTAACATGCTACATATTCTCTTTGCTTCAGGGGCTGCGTCTGACAAGTCGTCCAGATGTGTTCTGCTACGATTGCCAACTAGAGCCAGAAAACTAAATTTTCCACATGATCCCAAGGAAGCCAGAGTTATTCCAAGCATGAGTGATAATGAATTTTTTAAAAATCCCCCCCCCAAAAACAAAAAACAACAGCAAAAAAAAACACTCAAGAGCTTTTCAAACTAACAAGTATTGTCTATAATGTAAATAGTTTAGAAATATGGTAATTAAATAATCTAAAAAACACTCTTACTCTGCTGTACATTTATAAACATAAATATTTACAAAAACTTTCTGCTTTGTTTTAAAGGATGAGGTTTGCAGTTTGTTAATGATCAGAGTCTTTTACTCATATTGTTTCTTTGGTGTATTTGCCAATTTTTAAGGTTCATTACAAGTGTTCAACTGTGAATTTTAAGGTAATGGAACCAGGCTACATGACAAATTTATATTATGCACTTATCGTTCCACATTCTAGTCCAAACAAACAAACAAAGTTCAGTTTGTTTTCCAAAGTATTTGTGCACAATATTTAAAATAAAGAAAATGACCAAGCTCCCCATTTACTGAAGTTTGGGTAGGATTAATGGTGAATAAACTCTCGCACTTCAGTCCCTCGAGCACACGAGTAACTCGGAGCAGACAAGAGTTCAGAGCTACACGTGTGCTGCGGTGAGAAACCAACTACAAGAGATGGTTTAACTTGGTAAGGAAGGACAAGGGCTTCCCCTGCCAGATGGAGGAGAAAGAGGGAGGGATGAAAACGAATTCAAAAGAACGGCTTTTTACTGGCCTGAAACATATGCGTGCTCCCTTTAGATGTCAGTTACTCAAAAGAAATATCCAAAAAACAAACCTCAAACAATAAATAATGGAATTACACTTTTCTTCATTAAATAGCATTTTTGTTACCAACAAAAGTCTTCCATAATTTTCTTCAGTCACAGCAACAGACAGAACAAATAATTTGCCTTAATATAAGTTGCAACTAAAATATACTCTAGATTACCTTAGAAAATATTACTGTAAAAATTCAGTGGGGAAGGATATTGGTTTAAACCAACTTACAAATGTCGCAAACAATATTAAGGATTAAAAAAATAAAACAAAACAAAAAACAATGTTAAGGTTCTGATTTCATTTCGCAAAACTGAAAATTCAGGCTTAAAACTTGCCAGTCAATTCTTCACTTCTGTCATTGTCTCTCAGCACTGATGAGGTTTAAAGATCCATTCTGCTTCGATATCAGCTGGCAGATACAAGTTGGAGATAAAGAAAGGTTCAACATCCCACTACCAATTATCAAATCACCCAAACCACTATTGCTCAGAAACCTGATGCAGTGTCAAGCATAACAGGAAGGGCAAATCCTCCTTGCTTACTATAGTTCTAGTGCATCTGTTTTAATATTTGTGTTTGAGAAACCCCAACTCAGGGTTATAAAAAAATTAGAGGAACTAGCACAGTTTAGTATGAGTATGCTTGCTTCCCTTTTCCATACTTTTAGTATTAAATATTTTGAAAAGCAACAGTGTTAAGAACTAAAAGCCACCACTGTTCCTTTCATCTCCCACCATCACTGATATAACTGGTACTCCTGATGTTAGAGAGCTCTTTAGGAGCCATCAGGATGGCAAAACTAATGCAGAAGACACTGGCAAGAACCTTATAACGAATCTACAGTCCCTTGGAAATGAGGAGAGGGAAATAATGGCAGATTTTGGCCCACTCTTTTCATGGCAAGAACAGAGTTTTTAATCACTGGAAGTAGATCTCTAAAAGATCTTTTTAATAACTTAGGAAAAACACATTCAGTAGCCAAATCTCAGTACTGCTTGCAGTTGCTGCTTTCAGATTAACAGGAAACTACTTAATATTTCCAAAATTAAAATTTTAATGCAAAGGGAACTTATCTTTTTAGTGCACATAAAAGATGCAAGTTAGTAAGTCACGTGCACTTTGCACTCTCTAACCTGAAGCAAATTGAATTTCTGAAGGAAAAAAAAATTACTGCCTTTAAAGCAAAAGGGTTTAGGTCTACTAAACTTCTTCTTTTAAATGGACACCATTTGTTTGAAAACCCGTAGATAAAATTTCAACTGAAAGTGAAATAATGCAGGTTATACATTCATGAAATTCAGGGATTAATAATGAACAGCAATTGCCGCATCATTATAGCAATATCATATCAACACTACAGTGAGGCAGCAGTTTCTATTCTTACAAATAATGTACTGAGACTAAATGAGGAAGTGTGTGTGGGAGGGGGAAAAAAAAAATCACACATAAAGGGAAAACATATCAGAAAGATTATTGCACAGGAGGCACTGTATGAGAAACAGAATACATTGGCTTCAAAAAATCTAAGTTTGTGTACTCTTAAGTCAATGTAAAAAATGCAGAGGCTATGCCTCTGTGTAGTGTACTGTCACTGTTAAAAACAGACTTACAAACAGCCGCCCATTTTACAGGGAATGTCAGGAAAGCAGAGGGCCCGAATTTTATCAGCATCCAAACTACAGTAATTAGGAAGAGAACAATACAAAAAGAGTCAATGCTTATGCCTATGAATTGGATAAGGTACCTGCATCTTTTTTTTAATTTCCAAATGATATTTGAATGGTACTCCAGGACATGTCGATTACCAGCTCTACCCTCTAGCCTGCAAAACACACACAGCCAGGCAGGGACTGACGGCTACAAGCGTCTCAACACACAGCACGGCCCCGAAGATCTTCCTATAGGTATCCTTTTGCAGGTCTGGTGCCTTGGTTTCCAAACTATTTACTTTAATCATTGCTCAGCGTGCCAATTGGAACCAATCACTTCCCTCGAAAGGCTATTTTCCATCTCCACTGCAAGTCTGCACACTTAATTTGAAAACAAACAAACAAAAAACCAACAGCAATTTTTAAAATGTAATATCGTATAGAAAGCTTGGACCTTGTAAACTTGGACCAAGAAACCAAAAATTAAGACCTTCTAGCATGTGGTATAAAAAACCCAAGGAAGTGTATACCTGCCTTCTGACTTCACAGAAAAATCAGAACTTGCATAGGATATACTTTGTGCAAGGCAACAAGCCTCTTAAGTATCTGGAATATAACTAATCTTGCTCAGAGTTCTTCTCTTCATGGATATCAGATATCATCAAATTTGTGTTTTAAGTAGTCTTTCATAACCTTGGCAATGGGTAGTTCATCAAGTAGTTTTAGGTTTTGAAGGCCTATACACTGTCGAATTTTAATTCGGCATAGATCTTGCAAGTTTCTGGGCTGTCCTGAAAAGACAAAAGGAACACATAAAAGTAAAATGATCACATTTTAAACATAATTCAAGAGAGCATTTACTTAGTCAAATCACGGACGCTTTTCACTTTCTTGGAGGAAGAGGGCAAGGGTACAGACAGAGGAAAGCAAAAAAAGAAAGAAATGGGGTGGGAATAAGTTAATAAAACAATAATTCAGCAAAATCAAAGGATGAAGCCCCAAATCACTGACATGTATATGCAAAGAATTTTTACCAACACCAGTGCAAAGTAACATTACACATGTAAGGAGTTATGTTCATTATATTCACGTGAGGAAGCCACATGTGCTTGAGTGTTTGTAGAACAAAACTGATCTGTAAAAGAGCAAGTACTTCACAGAATTTTTTGAACACTTTTTACTATCCCTTTATCATCTGGTGGAGGGGGGAGTGGAAAGTAGCTTTGCCTTTTAAAACATTAAGGCAAATTTTTTTAAAACATTAAGGCAAATTTTTCTACATACAAATGTAATGGGAATAGCCAGTGTCCTTTGAGAAGAATAGCATCGTAAGGGCTAATCTAGCCCTGCCTCAGAAATCAGCTAGTAATGGATCCCAAGCACAGAGAGGAAAAGAAAGAGGAAAACAAAAACAAAAACAAGAGCAACAGACTTTAGGAAATCCTGTCCGTCCCAATACACCTGTCTGGCTTCAGCACCAGTGGCTTTGGGCCTTCCTAAAGCCGCCACTGCAGCAATCAAGGCATACAGCAGCCACGAACAAATGCCCTCTCTAAATCTGCCTAATGTTTTTTACACCCCTTCATACTTGGAGTATCCAAAACATCCTGTGGCAACATATTTCACAATATAAAATTAGGCGTTGGCTGGAAAACGACAAAGTATTTGTATTTATTTTAGATCTCCTTCCTGATGGCTTCAGCGAGTGCCTAGCATTCTTGGAGCCGCGAGGCCGAAGGGAGGATCGCGTGATTGCTCCCACGCCGCTCAGGGCTCCACATACCTTTACGTTATTTGCCTTCTGCCTCTCAGGCCTGGCACCACTTGGCAAAACTGAAGATTTCACCCTATTCGATCTCATCCTAGGGAAGCTGCTCCAAAACTGGGACCAAGTTAGCTGCCTGCCTTCGCACTCAGCCTCATCCTACATCATCTCTATGGAGGTTACACATCACGTGTGCTCATTAATAGTTTGATCATTGACTTGCATCACAGTCTAAACCTGGAGAGTGTCCTGAACAGTTGTGGCACTGGATGATTGTGCCATAGGGATTGTGTGTGAGGGAAAGGACACGATGAACAATGTAGGGGCTTTGGCGGATACAATCCCACACCAGTGTATCAAGTTGCTGCAATCTCTTACCATTTATGTAACTGTTAATGGCAAAAGTTCATCCTTGCTTTTGCAAAGGAAAGCATGGGGATTTAACAGAGCTGACTGTTTGAATCCACCATTTGCTTAAAAACAGACAAAGCAACAAAAGCAAATTTAAGTAGTTCCCCTGGGGCAGCAGGCATCCTTCTACCACCAAAGCAGCCAGCAACAGGACAAGGTTATTAGACCATCCTGGTTGGAGCAGAGATTGCAAAGTTGTTTCCCGTTTCCTACTTGGGGCACTCGGACACGGCTTCAGCTGCCCTCTACAGTGAGAGCTTCTTTTTTCCTGGGTGGGTTTTCCTATAGAAATGGACTGGCAGATCTGTACACACTTGCATTTATCCTAAGCACTATAATTATCTGAGGTAGGTTGGCAGAGGTAACGCATGAAATTATATTTGAAATTAAATAGCATGAAAAAAGTAGTTTCCTTTATATCAGCTTATAGCACTTCTATGATACTTGTCACCAGACTATCTAATGTCACTTTTTAAACTGTATACCCCAGGCATGATATTGTGACTTTGTAGTGGCAGCTATAGAGAAGTCACTTAGGGTAAGAAATCAAACAGGAATCTTATGATGACAAAGACACAGTTCTGCTGCTTTCAAACGCGAATGCAAACAAGGTTCAGAAGGGAAACACCTTTTTAAAAGGCAATTGCAAACAACAGTGCTAAAGGACTATAAATCTGTGTGTTTGTTTAGTGTACTAGAGTACACAGTAATACTGTTATGCGACAAGGATTTCTGGTTTCAGGAATGAATGTGATTTAATTAAGAATCTATGTTTTGTGTGGGAATAAAACAGAACAGACAACTTAAAATACCCAGAAGAAATTGGTCATCGGTTAATTCAAAAAGACCCGATTATCAAATGTATGACATTTCCCCTCGATAAGCCTAAAAACATTTCCTGGGAATGTGCTAACAATGGACATTTCCAGTGTTAAGCACCAGTTGCTACATCTAGTGGCTGTTAGTGTCTTAGGTCATGCCTTGCAAATTCCAGGGTTATTAATGCATTTGTGATTTATTAGAAACGGTGTCTAGAGCACTTACTCATTCTTGGTTGCATCTGAATGAAAAAGGAAAAAAAAAAAAGAAGGATTACAGACCAATGTCAGTGAACCTTAGTTTGGCAAATGAAAAATGTTATTAGTAACTTGGCAAATTGAGACAAGTTAAATGATGAATAAAGTTCTGTCTAAAAACGATTAGGAAGTAGCCACTTTGGGTTATATCCTGCATCACAAGTTTGGAAAGATGCTAAAGCAAATAGCAAATAAGCTAAAGAAAGGAATTTAAAAAAGCAGTGCAACGGGGCAACATGAAATAGTTCTAGTACTGAGCACCTTTACAAAAAAGGTCCTTATCCAATGTCAGAGATACCTCAATGACTGCAATGCTGTTACTCTGCAGCACGCAGCTTATTTGTCAGATTTTTATACAAATACAGTTAAAACCCCGGCAGCAAACAGGCAGCTGCTGCAGAGCTGCAGGCTACCTAACGGGTTCCCATGAACAAGTTACATACTTCAGTGTATTTATTTTGCAAGCTATATAGCAATTATTAAATAAGTTGGAAATATTAATTACAGCAACAGAAAATGAGATTTCTGTATTTCATCTTAGCTTTGCCCATGCTATGGCATGTACTATAACAGAAAGCACAAAGCCCCACCAAAACACTTTTCTGTCTAGCAAACATGACAGAAAAGTTCTTTTCTTACAGAAATTATGGGAGGGGGGAAAAAGGCAAAGCAAAAATCCTCTGTTATACATTTTCTCTATGAGCGGCACTTAAATATGTATGAAACCTAACATTTTCCTAACTCAGCTCTTCAAATAATCACAAAACAACTTCCAGATCTTCTTTCCTTAAATAATCTTGAATAAATTAAAGCACTTATTTCCTTAAATAACAGAATAATTTTCCCCTATTATTTTTAATAGTTTGAATCTCTCTGTTAAAAACAAGTGGAAAAAATAATAGGCATTTTAATAACAAGAAATTGTTACAATTAATCCTGCATTTCCACTCATTACTTTATCCCTTCCCCTTTCCCAACATGAAGATTTTCTGCTATTTTATTGGGCAGCTTGTTGTTCTCTCCCCAGGACAGACGAGCTGCTTCAAACAGAGCTGCTCCCTGCTTAAGCCCCAGGTTCAGTCACGCAAGTTAGAAGTCATGGTACTGTTCATTATATCCTACAATAATTTACCACCAGGCTCAATTTTAATATAGTTAAACTTGGGCCTCTCTCTCTTTTCTTTCTTCTTCTTTTTTTTTTTTTTTAATAGAGCACAAACAATTTTTCAAACATCTGTGCACATTAGTTACAAGAGTTGGAAGGGACGGGATAAACAGTAAGCTTTAAAGCTCTTCAAAAATCACGGAGTAAAAGGTTCCCGCTTTTTGCTGGAGTTTATTTCCAGCCATCCTGCACGACATAAACCAGCCAAGTTTTTCTTTTAAAATGTGCACGGAAGAGCTGCAAACAGAGCAACACTGACAGCTTTGCAGAAGGGGATGTTTACAACTCAAGGCAAGTCCAATTTGAACCAAAGAGGATTGCCAGCAGTTTTTATTTTTGTGAAAGCCATATCGTTATGTTTCCTCTTACACCACTCCACTGCACGCAAATGGGAATCTCCTCTGTAATATTATTTATTTATTGGGAGAGTCTTTGCGAGAATTTCTTCCAAGTGATCAAGATGCGAGGAAATCACATCCGGGACTTTGGGCAAAGCAGATGAGAACAAAGAGGGCAGCCTGGGTGCAAACAGACAAGCCCTTCGGGGCATTTTAAATTAAAATTCGAAAAACCCTTAATTTTTTAAACAAATGCTAATAATTCTTGCCATATATTGTGTAATTTGCACTTACTAGAGACTTTTTGGATGAAGCATCCTATTTTTCTAGATAGGGCACACTACTGAATGGGGACAAGCGCACAGGGAAATACATATTCTGTGGACACGAGCCTCAAGAGCATGAGACTGGAATTCACCAAAAAATTTATATTTATTTATATTTTTATATATTTATTTATATATTTATATGCTCAGTAAGGCATAGTATTAAAGTTAGCACCTCTAAAAATAGAGATGTTTAAGGACGGCCTCATCTACTCTTAAGAAAAAGGGATTCAAATCTTGTAAAGGTACCGCGGGGGAGCCCTCAAACTCTGCCCTCCATTCGGAGATACGAGGACATCTGCACAAAGAAAAGGAATCACGACCTGTTCTGTAACCAGAGACAGCTCAGGAGTAACTAAAATTAACGCTTTTGCAGGCTGTTAGACAATCTTCCTCCTAATGTTTTGTTCTGCCACTTAAAATAGCACTTAAAAAAGCTAACAAGCAGAATCACTGGCTTCACATAGACAGGCAGATTCTGAAGAAGTTCAAAAATAAGAAAGAAATGCGAGTTTTCTACGGAGGAAGCCGCCCACAGTTCTCTTTGCAATATTAATACATTTCTTTAGAAGTAGCTTACAACGGTATTTCTCAAACGGAGCCTCTGATGGCCCTGGGAATTGTGAAAGGCTGAAAAAAGCAGAAAAAAAATTAGCAGTTTCTTCATAGCTACAAAGAGAACTTAAACATAAAAAGCTTTGTGAAATATTAAAAATACATATATATACACATATATTTATACATATATATGTATATAAAAACACCAGGGTGATTTAGAGCCAGCATCATCTCCACTCCTCTAGAGCAGGGGAATAAATATGTCCTTTGCAGCTAACTATGAATCCGATTTTATTGCACAACTGTGAAGGAAGGGAGCTGCTGCCAGCAAGAAAAGTCAGTGAAGAAATTACTGTTTGTGGTGGGGGAAAGGGGTATAGAGACAAGAGAAGCTGCTCCCCAGAGAGGAACCGCACTGATGAGGTTGCACGATGGAGCAGGAGTGCGCGGAGAGGGCACAAGCACCTTGCACAGTGCCACGGCAGAAAACAAGCCAGAAAAAGCCACTACCAAGAAACTAGAGCTCTGAAATCAAAACTGAGCTCTGCACATCGTACACTTATACATATATGTGTCTGTGTATGTGTATTTTATTATACACACATGTATACATATGGGACTACTCCTGCTCCTGCCACAGATAAAACACTAGAAATTTTTGAAGCTAAAACTCTGTGTGGTGAAAATGAACAGACTCCTTGAAATCCTAATGGGTTCTGCAGGAAAAAGGTAACTTTTAATCCTTTTAAAAAAAAAAAAAAAAAAAAAGATATCAGACACACTGTTTTCTAAGTTCTAGTTTTATCTTGCATTTAGGACACTTCTGCTGGCATACTTCGTTTTGAAGAACGCTTTTGTTGCTCTTTGGAAAAAAAAATCTCCATAGTTTAACTCTGTTAAATTGCATTTTCTAGCACAGGAAATATGCACCAAGGTAAAGCGGTTTTAGACTGAAAAATCTGAAAATTTATATGAAAAAGCAGCATGCCAGTAAATCATAATGGGTGTATTTGGCAATAAAATTAATAGGCTGATATGATAAGCTATATGCCTATATCAGATTCTAATATTTTGCAACTTACAAATAAATTTAGTCTCAGTTAAATTCACAACTAGACTCAAAAAAGTCAAATAACTATTTAATACAGTCAACTGCAGCCTATTTTGCCAGATACATTTTAAAGTATCACTGTAGGTTTAGTCAGGTAATTCTGCCTGCCTACCTGTAGTTATCTTCCCTTTTTCTTGAAAGAAATCTATCAGGTGGGGTTAGTTCCATAAAAAGAGAATTTGAACAAACTGCCTTCAAAAGGTATCAAAAACTACACTGGTCTTTTAGAAATAGTTACTTGAAAATCAGCAGAAATGATTAATGATTTAAGCAACATTTGTACATCACTGATCAAGCTAAAATACATTTCCAAAATGCTTGTTTTCATCCTAATTCCCTGCATAGTAATGGACGACAAAGTAGATCACGTTTATTAGTGCAGTATTTCCAGCAGCACCAAAGGAAAGAATCGAACTTCTAATTCCAGCAAGTTTCTTCTATAGCAAATATGAAGAACCTCATTTTTTTCAGCAATTATCCACACAGTCAATTAAACAAATCACCGTGTATTATATTATAAAATTTCTCTATTCATAAAAGTTTAAACTATTCAAAGACTCTTTAAAAATCTCTTCCAGTAAAGAAATCCTAGTGAAACGTTATCTTTACTTAGCACAGACAGCATTTCCCCACAGCACTTTTGGCTAATTTTTTTCTGTATTTTCTTAGTACTTTATAAGTGCTCTAAACAAATTTAAATCTCTTGTGAAAGGCAACGACTTGTGTTTGGAAAACACAAAGCTGGATGTACAGAAAATATCTGCATTTCATTTACCTCGATCTCCTTCCAGGTCTAAAGGTAGCTGCTCTGATACCTGCTAACCCCCACGCCGTGTCACACTACCAGGGCCGTGGTCACTTATTTAGTGAACCTAAAGCACAGCCAGACAGAGGCTCGCTTCTCAGCCAGGCTATTTGAACAGTGATTAAATTAAATGGAACTATGGGGAGGGATTCACGGATACAATATTTTTCAAAATCATAATTGAATTTTTACTATGTTACACTTTAAAATTGGAAGTATTTTCAAATTACTTAACATTTTAACTATCCGCAATATTATTTTTATTATTATTCTAATATTCTCAAATCCCTTTCAACATGAACTGAAACCATTCCATCCAGGTCTGGAATATACATAAACACACACATATATATGCTGTATAAATATACATAAACACACACATATATATGCTTCTGTATTTTAATTTTACATTAATTTATTCCAAGCTTAAAAAGCTCCCAAGTGACTATTAGATGATCTTAGCTGTCACGGTGGCTACCCATAAATGTCTTTGAAGTGGAAAAGCTCTGTCATATTACAAGAATTACATGAAGGAAAGGGAACATGCTTAGTAATGTCATTAAGCACTTATCTTCAATATTGGTACTTCACAAAGAAAAAGTCCTCATTTTTGTGCTGGGGGCAGGAGGGAAAGCAAAAGGGAGGTGATAAGAGGGACTATGTAACCACCAAGGACTCACTACACTAACAGCTTCCCTTTCCTGATTTCTAACTTCTTGCTGTAACACTGAGAGGCAACTACAGACCAATTTCATTCCTGCTGGAGTTAAGGGTAAAGAAATCTCTGCCTGTAACCAGAAAGAGCATCACACTCTTCCTTGGGGTTAAAGAACAACGTCTCCCACGTGCCAATCTTCTTACAGACTTACGGAGTCGGGATTAAGCATTTTGGAGAGCTTAGTTTCTTGTCAGTTCTTCCAAACAGGGACAAGACCAAGACGGTGGTTATTGCCCATTACAGCATCTACCAGGGAGTAAACACTTTAAAGCAAAACATTTTCTATATGTTGTCTTTTGTGGACATGAAAAATAACAGCAACTTTATCTTACATACAGACTGCTAAATGTTATCATTTACCTGCAGCACACAACTGCTTTCTTTAGAAGATACATACCAGTTTGCTACCTTTCATAACTTAAATTTTTTAGACTTAATGAATGCAATCTGCTGCAAGCAAACACTGGTTTCTGTTTTACTATCAAAGATACTTTTTCTAAACTCTAAATGCACATATAAAAACTTACAGACACAGATTTCTACATGAAGCATTTAGTCAAGCACTCAAATAAACAAAATAAAAACTTCCTTTCAAGCCCTAAAGCCAGGGTACTGTTACCAACCACAAGAGATAATTCCAGCACGACCACCACTAGAAAAATTTTATAAAAGTTTTTCCAGTAAATACATATTGCAATAGACCCAGAAATAACTTTCTCCCCTAGAGTGCCACAGGGTAAGATTTCAAAGCTGCTCCGTACATCATCTGAGCTAGCTGGGAACTCCGCTATCAAAATTCCAGCCAATTCCTTCCCCTACATCGGCTTATTGTAGAGATTTATGAAAACAGTGGTAGACAGTATTTGGAGATTTATTATAAAGGCAACTGTCTGTTTATAGCTGCTGTAAACTGTATACGAATATTAATTTTGCTCAGAAGCACAAAGCTGAAGTGTTTTTGTCAGCATTAGACATTCCTCCTTTCCCACTTCTCCCTCCTTTCCACGCACAGAAATATAAGCCTTCGGCACAAAGTTGGGATACTTCCAAGATTAAATTTCTGGCCAATATTATAATCTACAAAAGACGTTTCTGTAGATCTAGCATATTTTGCTTATTAATTTGAAGAAATCATAACTCTAAGGCATTAAAATGTGGAATCTACCATCTGAAAATGAGCTAAATACCAACTTCTGACGTTCTGAATTAGTCTTTAGATATTGCAGAAGAATCTCTGAAACAATCTAACCTTTCAGGTTCACAGATAAATTTTAAGACTGAAACACTGTAAGTCTCGATATTGTATCACCGACCAATAAGCCTGACTTAGCTATTACACAGTATGAAGCTCTCAAAGATGAAAGCAGGAACAAACGTGTTTGTATAAGATAGGGCAAAAGAAATTACATAAAACCGATTAGCTGCTTATATTTCTCACTATATACTTCCTTGGTTGCAAAAGTGCTCTTTGGATTTCAGATATGCAAAACCACCACAATTCTGGAAGACGGGAATCAAAATGCAAATGCTTATTTGTGGCAACTACTGCCGGATTTCAACTATTTATCCCTCTGCCCCCCTTGCTAAATTCCGTTTTCTTTCCCTTTCTGAAGTGGAACTTCACTTTTTTGCTGAATATATAGGGTACTTATACAGGGTAAGGAAAAGGGGCAGGAGGGAAGCACATTCCAAATATCGTGTTCTCTTTCTCAATAATTCCAAGATAATCCTAGTTGAACGATACATTATTGGGCCAGCTTAATATGCTTTAATTCGCAAACTTCTGCTAACTGCTAATCAACAACTCCTAAATGCTTTAAGTAATACTATAATTATGAAGCACTTTATTACAGCATTGCATCTGCAATGAAAGCGTGAAAGAACTTTCTGCAGGTCTAACATACCAGAAAGTGATGATTGAAACCAAACAGAGCGTTAGCAGCCCATATTCTCTCAGCTGTTTAAGTATCCCAAGCTCCGATCTTTCTTGTATCAGACACACGAACAAAATCAAATCAAGCCACACAGCCTATGAATCCCCAGCAAGTTACATGAACAAAAAAATGCCCATTTTGCTTTCTGGTTCAAGAGGAGGGAAAGGGAGATAATGTGGGAGAATATAGAGCAGCGAAAACTCTTTTTTCTCCCCTCTATTCACAGTATCAGATGAAACAGCCAACTGCAAAGTACTGGTACGGCACGAACGAGAGACAGACCCTCCTCACACACACACACACTTGTACTAAGAACATTGAATATTTATAGGAATCATCAAAAAAAAAAAAAAAAAAAAAAGAGATTACTTAACATTAGCACCTTTGCTGAGTAGGACAGCAAGAGATTCCCGGTACCACTATCCCTTCTCTTTCCCAATAACTTTATAATGCACTTAAAAAGCCTCAAGGGGCAAAGAGGAAACATCTTTTTTTTCCTGGGACTAAATTCAAAGAGGGTTTAAGAGGACACTGCGTCCTGTGATTAGCTTTTCTTACATACATACTTGTCACTTCTTGTAAGAAATCCAGACAGGGTCGGCTACTTCCAGAAATACTTATTGAAACAGCCAGTGGGGTCTGTCCTTCATAGTTCCTTGTGTTAGTGTCTGCTCCATAATTGTACAACATCTGTGCACAAAGCACATCATCTCTAAGAGCAGACAAGTGCAAGGGTGTCTGTCCATCTTCCAAGCGACCCAAGTTTGTATCCGCCCCTCTCTGAAGGAACATTCGGCAGTACGAGTGATTGCTTTTGATCACAGCGTATCGTAACAGGAAACCATTCTGAATGTCGATGTTGGCATTGTGATCCAGCAGGATTTTCACGCAGCTTGACCTCTCCCGGATAATGGCCAGCTGGAGCGGTGTGGTACCTTTATCACTGAGCGGATCAACCTCAGCCTTGAACTCCAACAGGAGCCTCACAAATGAGTCTCTGCCGTAGTGGGCTGCTACATGGAGGGGAGTCCAACCATCGTTGCTTTTGGCATTAATAATGTCACCTCTGTATTCAGACTCCAACATCAAGCGCGCAATCCTCGCTCGGCCATGCATGGCTGCATAATGCAGAGCAGTGAAGCCTCCAATTAAGTCCTTAACAGTGGGATCAGCTGAAGTTGCAAAGGAAAAAGAAAAATTAGAAGACAGGACCGTAATCTGGTTCTGCAAAAAGTAATAATCAAACAGTTCTGTTATTATTTCCAGGCATAACATTACATGGCTTTTTTTAACACTTCAAACAAATTCTTGCTTTCACAAGCAAAAATATTTTTAAGGAAAGTTAAATTACATTTAAGAAATTACACAAAACGCTTTTGTTTTTGTTTTTTTAATCCATGTTTGCATTTGACTAATAGTTTTCCACATTTTCTTAACAGTTCTTCAACTAACTACTCAAACCTCTCTGTCCATCCAGTTTTCCTTCAGTTCTACAATATTACATTTCTTTCTCAGTGTTCAGCTTTTTGTTTTATTTTCCCTTGTGTTGCTTCTTGCTCTTAAAAAGAAGCATGTGTAGCAACATCTGCTGTCCCAAATTGCGGATGTTTTGTGGTCTGGCAGGATTGTATTGTTTTTAGGGTGTAATACTGTATTAGGTAAAACGTTTCTCTGTGGTCTGCAGGATTTCCAAAGCATGTAGGATATATGTTATTTTAGATTATCTTGATAAAGTCTGTTTTTATAGATGACAAATCTGTTCCGAATTTATAGTTTTATAAAAATTTAAGATTTTACAAGAATGTAAGCATCCCATTATGGAAAGAGTCGGGAGACGTTAGTCCAGAATACAAGTGATTAGACAGATTTTATTTTCCAAAACAGCACACAAACTCAAGGCACTTTATGAGTTTAAAATACAAAACAAAACAAAAAAAACAACAAAGCCAATTCATTTAATTCACTCTGCACAGCACACCCAGGTTTCTGAAGCAAACGACTGGTCGCATCTGCCACACTGATGACCAGAGAGGTGCCTGCCTCGTTATCATCTCTCAGCCACATGGCAAGCCAGACTGAACCACATCTCCTACCACCGTGTAGGTGATGCCTGTGGGATGGTACAAGAGGAGCACGCTACGGTTTGGGGGTTTGAGACATTTTCCTAACTTAAGTCTATTAGTTGGTAAAGAGAGGTATTACCTGTACAAGAGACTAACCTGGAGCTGACCACTCAATATGCCAGCAAATCTACTGGAAAAACTGGTGAGCGCTGTCCTTCCTAACTCCTATAGATAGGACATTGAGAATATTCTGGTTTAAAACAAACTTGGCTGAAGACTATAAACCCCCAAAAATTAGATATCACTTGAGAGGGAATTTGGTCTGTGCTCTATTCTACAAAAAGGGCAAAAATTTTTGTTCACTTGCAACATATTTCCAGAGTGCATGGGAAGACCAATTCCCATCCTAAACTTCTGTTTTACTATGAATTAAGTTCAGAGTATAATATTAATTACAAGCTAGGTTAGCCTAAAGGTCTGAATATGTAAAGATTATATTATAGAACAGTAAGAGCTTCCCTATATGGATCTACTGTGATCATATCTGGAAAATGCCCCAAGACAGAGACCTTACCAAAATAAAATGTCAGACAAGAAAGTTCTGAACCCAGCTGCAAAAGTCATCCAGCAACTTTATGAATTTTTAAAAAAATTAAATAAAGGCTGGAGGGTGGGAGGGGGCCCCAAGACAGCCTGGCTACTCAATTAAAACAGCATTAAGAGAAATAAAACCAGAGAACTGCCTCTAGCAAACAGAGTAGGTACCCAGTAGTGATGACCAAAATAAGGCAAGTTTAGACCCCTAGTGGCAATGGCCACTCCTGTGTTCTATGAAAGCCAGCAGAAGTTTCACCTCTCTGCAAAGTTACACCTCAAATGACTGAAAATCAATTGCTGAAGCATCCACAGGTTGGTGGGAAAATGCAGAGAGTGACAGCAAAGCTAGTTCCTGAACTGCACTGTGCAGATGTCCCAAACCCATCAGGGAATCCCACGAAGTCATTAAAGACTAAGGGAAGTATTCCAGAGTGATGAGAGGGGCTGTTTTCTCCCACTGCTCAGACAGCTTCCCAACTGGCGATACATAAAGTGAGAAGCACAAACATGAAAATTAAAGTGCAGGGGATTAAGATGCATTCTGGAAAGCAGAGTTAGGGAGAAAGGTGGACAGCATCAGCAAAGGTCTATTTTCCACCCAGAAGAAGTTTAGGTTTTGACAGTCGCAGTTTCGTGCTGTGCCTTCTCCCTTCTCTGCTGCACAAGGAATGCACATCCACCATTTCTTCCCTCCGACCGAGGCACAGGCCACTGCTGCATTCTTATTTAGCCTATGTTATTGCTACATAGGCCCCAACATTTGCATGCTTATTTTTTTGACACAAACTTTTGTATTTCAGGTGACATAATGATGCGCTTTCCTATGTTTTAAAGTAGCTTTCCATGTCTTCCCTCCTCACAAAATTGGATGAGACAAAGGCCAAAGGCTGTTGATGACAAAGGTCAACAAAAAATTACTACATCACCTAAAATTTGTATTTCTTCCTCTGTCAAGATGACCAGGGAGAAAATCGCAAGAGAAAAAAAAAATATATACACCTTCAGTTCAGGGAAAAAGTAGTAACACAAAATATCAAAACTTCCAAAAGTAAGTCTTGATAAATATTCATGGAAAAAAAAATGTAATTTCTCTCAAAACTATGGGTTTTTACCAAGTTAGTGGTACCAGTCACCTCCTCAGTTAGGCAGACAATTTAAACATTACAAAAATATTGCCCATTACTGTTCAGTAAATGTTTTGCTGCCATCTCCTGGACAAACTATTTCTCATTCCACAGGCACTTCCAGCAAAAGTTGAACCTGTATCACACTGCATACAGCTTCCATTCTTCCATCCCTATGATGCTAGTTAAAGTACGCTACAAAGCTGATACTGCCTTAAGAACTTGGGATTTTTTGTCTTGATATCACTGTTTGCTTCATATCATGAAATAATTCTCTAGTCCTGAAACACAAGCAAGGTAGAAACAAGTTTGGAAAAAATTCTCTTGCTTACCTTCCAGAATCTGCAGAGAGGGGAAAAAAAAGTAGCTGTTACTAGTGTATTTAACTAGGAAGGTATGAAGCCAGCAGTTGTCAGCATTTCTTTATCTTGCCTCCAGCCTGACTGTCAAGCAATTATAGTAATTCCTTCTCAAGCTTCCCATTAATTTGGGGATAACAAAACCTAGAAATACGAACAACTGCATTTGGTCACTTCTAATATTCTTTAAGATTAGGTACATTAAAGTGACAAAACTCAAACTACTGCATCAGTTATGAAGGACATCGAATAACTGATGTTTGATTTCAAATGAGTCAGGGAATTTGCAACTTTGAAGGAGATGCAGATTACGTCATTGCACATTGAAGTTGGGCACCTAAATTTAAACTCAATTGTTAATGAGAACAAGACTTCCTACTCTTCTAGTCTGGAGGACAGATTCCCAGATTGTAGTCTAAAACTCTACAGTTTTAACTTACTGTTCAGCAGGACTGACTTTCCCTTCTTCCATGCCACCTTCATTAGCTCGCTCTATCAAAGTCTAATTTAAGAAGCCACGAAAGCAATGCTTCTAGCTCTAGAAATGATCCCTATTATGTCAGGCTTACTCCCCACTAGAGTTTAACTAAACGTTTAGAAACATGGCTACACAGGCTCCTTATTTTCAATTTTCTAGGACAAAATTGGTAAAAAAAAAAAAAAAAAAAAAAAAAAAAAAAAAAAAAACCACCCACCTCTGAGAAAGCATTACTGCTCAAACACCAAAACACTCCATGAGCTGGCTTAGGGGAAGAAGCATTTCCCATTCTCTAGTTTCTTCTGGATTCTGTATGATCTTGCTCAAATTTAGATACCTTGCAGTCAAGACTAAAAATACAAACCACTATTTAAATACTTCCTTCTCTTAACTCTTTCTTCAATTTCTAGAAGCTTTCAGGAATGATTCCTTCATTTTAATACAAGTAACTGGAAAGAGTCCTGCTCTGTTAGCATTAAGATGATTTCACCAACAGGCAAGTAACAGCTATATACTTTCAAGCCTCTAGTTGGTTAATGTTAACAGTGATGCCAGGAGAGTGGAGGAATAAATAGAATCATTGCTTTATTAAAATTAAATATATTCCAAAAAAGTCCTATTCCCTTTTTCCTATGAAAATTAAGTTTCTCCATGATTCTGTTCAAGTTTCTGCATTTCATCCCTTGCTGATGAATACTTCTCATCTGATCTCTTATCTCTATATCTGCTTGTTGTTTTTGCTGGCCATAACTCCCCATAAAAAGCTACCTTTTCTGTCCAGGTCAGATCCTTTCTCAGCCTGCATTAGCCAACCTCCATCTCAGCCCCACTCTCATTCAAGACTCTTTAGGTTAATAGCGTTCAGTGTCCCAGATTTTTCCTCTCAGCAAATAGCCCAGCATGGTTTTCTCGCTCCTCTACTATGAAACTATTTCCAGCTCTGTTAAACTTAATTATCACTTGACCATAACCATCGCGGGTCTCCATCCTTCCCCTCTTCAGGGTCTCATCCACTCCTCCTCACTATTTCTATTATTTTAAGTATACACAGCCAGTTTATCCTAAGATTCACACCACAAAACAACCCTGTCCTTCACCACAGTATCATTTTAATCTGCACGGATTAGTGCCCAATATCAAACTAATCCCCTTCCTGTGTGGGAGGAAGGTGAAAAATTGTGTGAAGACAGACACAGAGCTCTCAGGAACACAGCAGGCGTGATTAAGTTTACCTTCAACAGTCAGCTCATTTACTGCTTAACAACTCATTTGTGACATTATTATTTTTAAAATACTCATTACCTTTCATGTCTCCGTTTTGAGGGAAAACCAGGCAAGGCACAAAACCGTGCCAACTTCTGATGCAAGGCTCAGCGAAAGAAAAGCTGCTGTAGATGACTAACCCTCACACTATTTGTTACTCAACTTTCTAGTCCTGGTGATTAAATTCCACGTTGCCTCCAGAACAAGGATGTTTCACTACAAATGTTTCTCACCAAGCATCAGATTCAGTTGATATTTCGTTTAGGGGAAAGAGAGAAACAACAACAAACAGAGAAACAACATGCTAAGCCAGAAGTAATCTAAATGTCAGAACCTATATAATGAAAATATTTAAGATTTACCTTTTTAAGAACATCTTCAAGTTTACAGAGTTTAAAAAAAAAATCTGATTTACAGCTTAAAAATTGTAAAATTATGAAACTGAAATCCTCAAATTACCTACATATATGACATTTAGAGGTAGAATTTCAAGTTATTTATTTGTGCAATCTGGTAGGTTCTTCCAAAATATGGACGTGGGTGGCTGCCAGTTTAAGCTGGTTAGAAAAACCATAGTAGGTAAGTGAAGAGAGCCCAGTATTGCAGGCTGCATTTCACTATTACTCTGAAGTAATGTAGCATTAATGGCACAAATACAACAGTTTAGTAGTGTCACTCATCTTTAGATATGATCTATTCATCTAACAAAATGCAATACAAATGAGGGGCCTGTACAGCCTCAGATATAAATGAAGCATCAGAAAGAACTCAAATAGTTTGCTTGAGACAGAAAACATCTTACTTTTATAATTTATCAACTCAGCTGACAGGAACTGTGTTAGAATGCTGTTAAGATTTCTCCTCAGAACGAGGAGATCCTTTCCCAACTTTTGGGTTCCACCCTAGAGTCAGATTAAAAGTTTAAGACTACTAATTTCCAAAACTTTAGTTCACTTTGCAAAAGTAATAGCAAAAAGCAATTTTGACTGTAGCATTTGAAGGGAAATAACTATGAGCTGAAGGAGTATACCACTTAAACTGACAAAATTCATTCAGGTCTTCAAACTTCACTATTTCTGATGGATGCAGGAGAATCAAACTCTACTGGACTAGGTGACACTGAAATCCTAGCACAAAGAGCAGTGTCTTCAAATTTTAGCAGACTGTGTTAAAACCTGCACAAAAGCTTGGTCTTTATTCGGACTTGTTAACTTGCCTGAGAATTATGAAACCGTCTTCCCTAGGATTTTGACTCAAGGACTTTCCTTCTAATATTCTCCCTACCAGTGAAGGATGGTCTATAGCGAGTGCATCTAAGTTTATAATGAGCTCTTCTGCCCTACTTTCATAATGCTTATTCCTTCCTACAACAGTTCCTAGCCAATTCTGAAAAAAAAAAATTAAGGCATTAAGATACAAAGCTAATTATTACCCCATTCCCAGAACATGCATCAGATGGAAACAGAAATGAAGCATCACTCCAAAGGAAGAAAGAAAAAGAAAAGAAAAAAAAAATCAGAAGCAGTCTGGCACTTAACTGGTGCTGGAAAGGCATGTAATAGAAAATGAGAGAAAGCTGCAAGATGGATATTAGGATTTTTCTCTAGTCCACTCACCTCCATGCTCAAGAAAAACACGGACACATCTCTCTTTCCCTCTTGCTGCAGAGAAATGAAGCAAGGTCCAGCCATTGGCATCCCGACCATTTGGAGAATATCCCTGCTCCAGCATCTTGCGCACGGTGTGAACATCGCCAGCAGCAACTGCAGCCTGAATCTGCAACTCTTCCTGTAGCTCAGGGTTTCTCCGACAGTGATGGTGTAACATCCTAGCTGAATCTGCCTTTTACAGAAGCGTCATGAGGTCATATTAGTCACCTTGAATCAATATAAAACATGAATAAATTAGCACAGGATCAAAGAAAAGGGATATCAAGAAAGCAATGCTAAGATTTACTCTCCATATGCAGAACAAAGCCGTCTTATGTATAGGTAAGAATTACAGACTCACTACTGCTAGCAAAAACATAGCACATGGTTCAAATCACTGAACTGCAACCAAAAGGGACACTTACTCATTATAAATAGAAAGCACTTTCTTCTGAAATGACAGCATCAACGAACAGTACACTCTTAAAGCAATCTGAGTAATAAGCAAAATGAAAAATCCCCAAAACCCAACTTTCATTTAGGATCACAGCATGGTTATTATCACCAACTCCAAAGATATGGGCCAAACAGATTATCTAAACTGTTACATGAAATAGTAAGCACCTAGATGAAGATGTTCTTTTCTAAAGGTATTTTTTCTTAATAGAAATGTATCACCTCTAAGCTAAAGGAAAAATATTTTCATTAAATACAATTTTTTCTTGCAACAAACTGCACAGGAATATTGGTAACACTAACATTCATACTAAAAACTTTCTTTTACACTACAGGCTACTGGCTGTATTTTGGCTTGTGGGATGTTTTACTGGTACATAAACACTGTAAAGAACCTTTATAATCAAAGAATGAGACACAAAGATGGTCATATGAGAGACCTGAAAACAAACGGTGCATTTAATACAGCCCTCATGCACTACTACCACATATACCAGAACAATTCAATTTATAATTACCTTGATAGAGTATATGAGAGAGCTGGGCCAGAAGGCTATCTAAAATCGCAGCTCTAAAACAGTCTAGACACCAGCATGTATTGGGAAAGAAATAAGTACTATACTCCATGCTCTGTTTGAAAAGTGTTCATCTTCAGTCCTACTTGCTACCCGGCTGGGGAGAAGAAAAAAGAAAAAACACACAGGTATTTAAGGACTCTTTCACAGTACACAGAATCTGTTAAATGATTGCATTTTCACACATATTATGCATCACATCCCATTAACAGGTATTCCTAGAGTAGAAAGAAGTAATCATAAGAAAGTGGATAAACAAGAGGTATTAGAAAAGGAATGCTGAGCAACAGAAGTCTTGGAAAATATTCAGAAGCTACTGCAATAGATATTACACTGAATCATATACTAACATACAATACACAACTTCAAGAAAAAAAGGGGAAAAAACTGCTTAGAAAAGACTTCCGTAAAGTTAATTAAGTTACTCTTACTTAATAGTAACTAACTAGTAAAATTTCTCAAGACAAAAATGAATTTTAAACTATCTTTACAATTTACAGCAACCCTATTCTATTCGGATGTCAACCCTCACCACCATCTAACTCTTCATTTATGTAAATTTAAGGATTTCCAGATCCTCGTGATTCACAGGTCACTCAAAAGACATTGCAGTCATCTCCCTGTATCCCACCTGGCACAACTGGAGATTTTCCTCCAAACCAAATCCGCATGCAGATAAGAGAAGTGAAAACATCAATCACTGTTGTCCTTCCACATAAAGGTTTGGGTAACTACTAACTCTGATAAAGTTTTTGGACCCTTAACTAAGTTATTTATGTGCTGCTTGCAGAGATATAAACTCAGAAGTAACAGGTAGCTACAATGACCCTACTTACAAAGCAAATATGGAAATTACATACAGAAAATATCTGTTTTTGACATTTATAAATGCTTCAAGTTATCACGTTGGGCAATGGTCACCATTACAGCACATGTTTATGAGGTATTTTCTAGCTCAATAGATTATATACAGCTTAGGAACTAATTTAGCTTTTCTTTATAATATGGATTCCATTATCAGGTACTGGAAGGAAAGACACTTTGAAAAGCCAGCAACCGATTACTCAATAGTTCAGCTTTTGCAGCATATCCAAAATCAAACCTGATTAATCAGCTGACAATGGAAGAATTTCTATTGACTCTAATAGATTTTTGCTAAGCGCTTTCTAAACTCTAATTAGAACTTAAGAACACGGTCACCTGTGAGACAGGTGCAGATGAAACTGCATTGCATCTGAATGACACTGGTAATGTTACTGTTAATGAAATTCCAACCACACAGCCAAGATCTTCCTTTGGATTTTCAGAAGACTGACAGTAAAACCTGCATGATAAGCACAGGCCAGGTGAAGATACCTCAAAAACCAGAGCATGCTGCTCAGGCCATACTTTTTGCATGTATAGGAAGGAAAACGTAGAGAATTTTTTTTCTCCTCAAACTGAAAGCATCTGATAAAAATGAAATATTCCTTGTGAAGGAATAATACTTGCAGGATCTCATACTGTCTTGAAAGTGAAGGTCAAACTTGTTACTGAAAATACTACAGAATGAGACTGGATGACTGAATAGACCAGGAGAGAAGTTATGGTATTTCTCATTAAGGGGCCATCGGCAGCCCCCCAAGTATCTATGAAGACAGTTGGTTAAGGGAAAGCAAAGCTCTTTAGATCACACTTCTCAGCTGGTGGGTATATTTGTAATGCAGCATTATAAAAAGTTGGCATTGGCCCCATATGTTGCATGTGACTAGCAGAGTTTATTCAAATTAGCTAGTACTGAAGTACGTAAGTACAAAAACAGGGGACAAAGTCAGGCATAAGCAGCTCCTTTTATATTGTGGAGTTTCTCAAAATATCTATTCTCTCTCTCTCCCCCATGGCAAGCAATGAAATTCAAATCACAAGAATATTTAATTGCAATGCTGAAAGTTTCAGGATAGTTCTAGACACATATCAGCTTTGAAAACATTTTCACTTCCGCTCCCAGACATTTAAAATTCCCATTTGCAGATTCCCATTTACAGCAGCAATCTTTGGATATGGAAAGGACTACTGGAAGTCATTAGCCATTTGGCACTTATTAGTTAATGTTTTGCAACTATAATCAATCTCATTCAGAACACAGTATGCATTTGGATTGCTACATTTTGGCTTCCTCCATGCAACAGCACCATGAAAACAGAGGACAACTACTGAACTGGTTTTGCAAATAAAACAGGATAAATTCAATGAGTTCCCTCATTACCTTATAAAGGTTGATGCGTTGTGATGCATGTCCCACTCTTCACTGTCTTCATTATTCATAATCTTGTGTGTCCATTCATGTCAAACAACCTGCTACCCCTTAAAAAGAATGGTATTTCTTATTAGGTGCAAAGAGTAAAAGTGAGAGGTCTACCTAGTTTTACCTTGACTTACAGAATAATTCTAATTTATAATGCAGGTATGCCAGAAAAGGGTACTTTCTTTCATTATTTGAAAGAATAAACTCTGCAGAGTTTGGGAGGTGATAGTAACAGACAAGGAAAAAGTTGCAGAGAATAATGGAAAAAAATATATATATAGTGAAAAAAAGGAGAGATTAACTAGAGATGCACTACACCACTGAGGTAAACGTGGAAGAACCCTTCTTTCAGGATTTCCCATACCTGCTCCTGCCACAGAACAAGCATGGATGCAAAGGTTACAGCAGATATTTCTGTGCCACTTCCCTGTATGGGAGCCAGATGCCATGAAAAACGTGGACGGTCCACTTAGTTCCTCCCAAATCAAGTTTTTCCCTATCCCATCTACGTTTCTTTAGATAAAGAATATAACCTGATAGTACAGATCACCATCTTCCCTGTCCTTCCACTGGGCTTCTTGAGTGCCACCGTACAGACTTTTCTCCTGTACATAATAATCCAGCCACACACACACACACTTCATTTATAAACAGGAGAACATACTTTGAAAAAACAAGCAACACCTTCACCTCAAAGATCTTCAGCCCTTTCTTCATACCTAACACTTTCCCTTTTATCCCTAAGTTGAGTAAATGGCTGTAACAATCCCTATCCAGCTTCTTCCTTCAGATAAGAAGGGCTAATCCTCTTCCCAGTCATCTAGAGTTAACAGTATCAGCCCCACAGTCAGACCATTCCTGCCAGCACTTTGGAGAGCCTCTGCTAATTAATATTATTCATTAATTCTTTGTGTACCTCTTCTGTCTGACCTTTCTTTCACTTTGGCTGCAAGCTCTTTGGGACTCCTTCGAGTGCACGTCCACAATGCTGAGTACAATGGGAACTTAGACCATGACTTGGCACCGCAATAATATAATAAATAACAAAAGCATTAATTACTTCATCGTATAGCAGATCATACAAGAACAAATCTGACTTGTTTCTTCTGTGAATTGTACCAGAATAGTTACAAGAACTACGCAGCTTTTAGCTTAAGTGAAAATTTCTGTCACTTAACGCAACATAAAATCTTGCCTTCCTGGTGATAGCTCAGAGAAGAGGATGAAAAAAGCTCTCTCCATCCCTCTCATGCACGTTTTCAAAAGCTTTACTTCCCAAGATAACATATGAGGTCTGCAGATATGCTCACAGACCCTGCACAAAATTGCACTGCCATGACCTCATTTGATCACATTTCTAGCCTTGTTTTTTGCATAGACGATTGGTCGTTAGTTCACCTTTTTTAATTTTTTTTCATGATTTTCACTTTAAAACCCACACATTTTTTATTAGCTGATGCAAATTAGAATTGCACTGACTTCACAGACTACAGACAAGGTAACAGATTGCTCCACTAAAAAAGTAACAAGCTTTTTTCCCCCCAAAGGAAAATTAGCTGCATATGGCAAGAGGAAGATCTGCAACTTTAATAAAAAGAAGTTATATTTTTAGTGAAAGTGAAGTCACTTACTGAGAGACTAGACAAAGTTTGCTTAAAATACTAATAATTGTAGTAGAAGTAGCACACCAACTAAAAAAGTAAGACAAACATCTTCATTACCTATTGATAATATCTCATGTTGCCAAAGAGATCTGAGACTTTTATACATCAGTGTGATCCTTCATTAAACAAGTCACTGCAAACACTATGTGGAAAATTAATTCTGACATCTGCTTTAAAGATATTTCAAGGTTGATGCTAAAAACAAGGCCTTATAATACATTATTTTGTTCATTCAGACAGCCTGACAAGCCTCAGACCTAGACCATAAGGTTATGCATTGAAGAGAATAAAAAGGACCTTATCTCCCTAACATCAACCTAATGCTACACAAAAATAGAAGGGCACCATTACACAGGACACTTAATAGCTAGTGTAGGTCTCATCAATGCAGACTGTAACTGTCCCTGGTTGAAATGAAGTGTTCTAAGACACTGGAGAAGATAGGAAGAGGGAAAAGCCCTGTGGATTAAGAATAATCACATTAGTGTTTGTTATTCCTGCAATCCATTTCTCTCAGCCAATTCAAAACTGAAACAAGCTGAATGTTCTCACTCAATTGGCATTTTAAAAATGGTCAATGTGTGTTCAACAAGAAGTCTAAATGCAACCACCGTCTTCATATGTTGTTTGACTTCCTATTTGCAAAGTTCTTCAGACCACAGAGCAAAGCAAAGCATCATGCGTTCATATTTGTGAATCATATCTGAAACTCACTTGTGAATCACATTTGTATTCCCATGTGACGACAATAAAGTTTACAAATAACACACAAAATAACAAAATTTCACAGAGCCTTATAACCCTGAATATACTTTCTGGTAGGTGCCCAGCACTACATCCTAGACAGGGCTCAAACTGAGTATGCCTTATCTATCCACATGGTTGAGAGGAGGATTATAAAGCAACACTTGGGTACCACTGGGTCTGAAAGCAATGAGTTAAAATGCATGAACCCCCCCCAAAAACACTACAGAGAAACCTGTACTTCAAAGGAAAAAAACCCTCACTAAGAAGTCATCAAGAGAGAAACACACACCTCTCATGACAGCACCTCTAATGCCATCTTGCAGCTTGGACAAATTTAACTTAAAATCAGTATGATCTAACATGGTTACTGCAACAACAACTGCTAATGGCACCGTATGATGCTGTCCAGGGTTGCTGTATACTAAATAAGCAGCTTCTCTTACACTCTGCAGGTGGCTGCAACTCAAATCGAGGGTAACTTGGGCATTGTTGTGAGGTCCAATTTGGGACCTGACGCAGAACAAGCGAATTTCCACAGCTCAGATGACTATGTCTGCAAAGCGGAGAACAACAGAAGTGACCTTGCCTTTGGAAAGCCCTGGTAATGCACCCACTATTAACGTTTCTCAAAAATTCCTACTCACACACTAACCTGAACCACAACTACAGTGTAAGATTATCTCTCTCCTAAGTTACATTGGTGCCATTATTAAGTTTCAAAGAATGATGCAGTGGAAGATGAAAAATTTGCCTTAAAAAAGTAAGCAACATCTCAGGGAAAGTGCTAGTATGTAAGATCTATATAATTTAACATGACTTCCTCCCATTAAAGCATGCGAGAACCAACACTTCATTAAACAACAGAAAAAATGGCTAGTTCAAAAATTACTAAAGCAATCACTACATCAGTCATGCTATGAATATTAGGACTGAATAGAGAGTGTGGTTTATAAAGTTCATTTCATTCAACAGCCTTCAAAACATTTTTTTAAGTACTCTTTAAGAGTCAGAGAGTACAGTATTCAATAGATAACTTCAGTGGAGAAAACAACTGTTTTTTGCTCTGATAGTATCATTCTAAGTAAATCCTGGAACAACAGGAAACAGTCTCTGAGCACATTTTCTAAGAAAAAAAAAAGAGCATATAGACTGAAGATAATGAAGTCTGGATTTGCAACTTTATCTAAGGGGAGAGCTATGCTTGCATTATGCTGCATTTCCTCCACATCACAGGCCTTCAGCACATTATTTACCTTTGTTTCTCGGTTTGACCATATATAAATTTCTGTCAGAAGTTAAATGCCTCATTTCTGCAAAGTCAGTTTTAGTCTCTATATCTGGACCAAATTTCACTGCATTGGCATTTCACATTAAAGGGCATTTCACATTAAGGGGCTTCACAGATCAGAAGAACAGTTGCAATTCATTCTGTGAAAAAATCCTAAACATCCAAGGACTTAACAGCCTCAGAGCTGTCCTGTTTATTAAGCTACATTAATACACAGCCCTATGCTAGCTCCAATGGTTTAGCTTTAAAATAGGTGTTATAATAGAGCAACTTCATATAAAAGAGGTGTGGCATAACTGCATTGACAAGTTTGTGCTAATGCATATTCAACTTGCAAGGGGGATTTTTGGTAACAATATAGTTGCTGCCCCCTTTCACTTGTTTCAGCGTAAACGCGTGTTTTTATAGTGGACTATCAAAATAATTGGAATATTTCTCCACTGTGTCTTTAAAACACATCTCAAAGTTTGGTGCATTTGTGTTACTGGGATTGTTCTTTTTAGTCTTTGAAGTTTTACGGCCACTCTTCATTATACCATAAAGATACTCTTTTTAGAAAAATGATCCATCCTTGAACAAGGTTATTGGCAACAGGTATTGCTCTTCCCCTGCAACTAATGCTAAAAAAGTAACATATTGCTGACAACAAAAAAATGTTGTGCTACAGTCAATGGCATCTCTGAAAACGTGACAAAGACGAGCAAGATGTATAGAGGATAGAGTTGCCAAAATAACATAGGCTCATCTACATTTGAAATGGATTAAAATGGCTTCAGTACAGACTTTACATGGAAAGAATGGGCAGGAACTCCATTATCGACAGCATACTGAAAATAGGATGTGGAAAAAGGTTGATAGACATCTTTTTTCCTCCCCTTCCTGTGCACTTTCTTTCTAAAGCCCATCTCTGCATCTTCCTACCACAGAGGACACGCAGCTCACCCTAAGAAATTTTCTTCCTCTGAAACCTTTCAGCATTCATTTTTGTTGTCACATTTTGCATTTTTCCCCTCACTATCAAACAGTATTATCTTCTTCCAATTTCAACACAAAAAGCTAGTACTCGTAAGCAAAAAACACCCGACTAAATGAGTTTCAATTTTTGCAACTCGGTTACAACACAATGCAGAAAGCCTGACACATGCAGAAGTTAGATCTACCTAAACCAACATAACGTAATTACCCTGACCTGCCCCAATAATGATGTTAGAATCCAAGCAGCTACTGCAAGTCAGGTGTCGTACCCATAAGCCAGTGAAAAGGCTTTAGGAAAAGAAGCTTTTAACTAGGCAGAGTCAAGTCGTTCTGAATGACATCCCTGAAATGAGGAGCCACTAAAAAAACAAAACAGTACCTCTGGCAGACATCATAATAACATCAAAATAACGTTCGCCGATTAAATTTAGAAATGAACAAGAGGGAGGAACAGGACTTCAACTGGGCTTTAAAGCTTTTCAACTTTTAAAGCATGATAGCAAGTAGGTTTAAGAGAACAAAGAAATCTAATACTACCTATTCAAATTATGAAAAACAGCCACAATGTGAGGCCCCAAACGTGGGCAAACCACACAGTCAGGATGATTTTGAAGAGTCTATGTGAAATGTCACCTTTTTTTTTTTTTTTTCCTTTTTTTGAGCGCGGCTTTTTCTCTTCTTATTCCATTCTTTGGAGTCACGATTGTGGATTCTCCTTTACAGCAGCATAAACCTAAAGGAGAAAGAAAAAGAGGTGCCCTGAGCGACGACACGGTGTAAGAGGGAGGACGGGAACGCAGAGTCAGCCCCACAGGAGCGCGGAGCAGGAGCAGGAAAATCCCTGAGCGCTGCGGAGGGAAAGGGGGACCTGCCCAGCGCGGAGCCCGGCGTGCGGGAGCCCCGGCCGGGCCCGCTCCGCGGGGAGGCGGCGCAGAGGGCAGCGCGGCCG
>JAWLRI010001000.1:134386-196158 GCA_034781795.1 Crypturellus tataupa
CGGTTGCCTAGCGACGGGGAGGACGGGGCGGGGGGGGTCCGTGTGCGCTCGGGGTGACTAAGCGGGGCGCGCGCGGCCGGGTGAGGAGGGCGGGGCCTGCGCGCAGGGGGCGGGGCTTGCCCTGGGGCGGGGCCTGCGCGGGGGGCGGGGCCTGATGCATGAGGCGGCGGGCGCAACCTCCCGGCGACCGGATCCGGCGGGAGCTTCTCTGCCCTTCGCAGGTGCCTCAGGGTGATCGTATTGTGTTAATGTAGGAAAAAGGAAAAGAACTAAGTGGAGCAGTAGCGTCACGGCCCAAAACGGTTATTTATTCCTTTTAATTGGCCCGGCCAATGGTTTCTGTGGCTTCATGCTAAGTAAAGCATCCCACCCTGGAAGAAGATAGCCTCATTTTTATAATTCCCTCTTAGAGTGTTCTGGGGGCCCTTGCCAGCATCCAAACGTGGCTTGTTTGATTTATAGTGATCTATAAGCCTTATAAACATCAGACCCTGTCTGAACCTTTGTTTCTCTTCCTTTATTTCCTTTTCTGCCTTCTCTGTTTGCAGCTCTGTGTGACTTCTTTTGATTTTTGAAGCCTAAAATAGTCCTGGAAATAATAAATAACAAAATATTTATTCTGTTTTTTCCCCTGTATAATTATCCTCCCAGCCTGATCTGTCTGTATCTGCCCTCTTTGAGCTGCTCCCTGTTGTTTGTGCAAGTGTCTGGCACTGTGAGGCCTTATCTTAATTGCGTTCTAGATGCTGCCATGAATAACACAAATAAATAACTCAAGTAAAGGGTGGAGTTTGTCATTTCTTGGCTATACATAGGCTAGGGTTTTATTTTTATTTATTTATTTTTACTCTCTAGCTTTGTGCTTTCCACTCTGCTCTCTCTTACCATGTCTGAAGCAAACTTAATCACTGACATTCCCCCCCTCCATTAAATATCTTTAATTACTAAATTTAATTAGTTAATTCCTGTAAAGAAAAAATCATCCCCCTCTCTTGACTTGGTAGTAGATAAAGATAATGCTTTTTTCCCTCTAATAAAAAGATTTTGAATAGATAATGTGTTAAAACTACCCTGCAAATGCTGATATTACAAATTTGTATCACTCTCAATACAGCTGAAAAAGAAACTTGGTAATTTTAAGTGTATTATTTTTGTCTTCTCATCAGATATCTAGATCAGATTTCTGTCTAGGCACTTCTGTAATGACTGGAAATTTGTAGATGCCTCAGTACTTATACTTGGAAGCAAAAAGATTTGAATTCTTGATAACTTTCATTTTAGGCTACCCTGAGTGTTCTTGTGCCATTGAAAAATGATTTGTTGACCTTATGATCCATTTTTATTCATTTATTTATTTATTTTTAGGTTTTATTTTATTTATTTTTAGGTTTTCTAAATGTGGTTAAATATTCCAGCTTACAAGGTTTAGGGGCTCAGAAGGAGCATTCTGCAGGTACTTGCTAGGAACTATAAATGTCTTTATGTGGTCATTTTTGTAAGGTTAAGTCATTTAAATGTCCCACTGGGACAAAATTTTATATGATTGTTAGTTTATCACTCTTGCTGTTAAAAACATAGTGAATGTTTGTTTTCAAATTTAGTTTAATGAGGGTAGTATTAACCCTAAAAATGTGTGCGCTGCTTTATGTATCTTCCTGTTTATCTATTAAGCTCAGTAACAGTGGAATATTTATTTCTAGGTAAAGCAGAAGAGAAATGCCCAATAGTGCTTCTGTTTCTGTTATGGATAATCTGCAAAATGAATTTGCAGTGACCAGAAGTAACTGGTGAAGACGCAAGCCATTTTCCAGAATATTTACTGTTCTCATAATGGAGATTTCTCTGCTGCAGCAGATGTATAAGGATGTGCTGGTGGGACTTCCGCTAGCAAAGGAGAGCCATGAATATGCATCTCTGCTCAATCTGTGTGTTGAGCAGTCACCCAAAAGAGATGAATCAGATTATCAGATGAATCTGCCATCTCCTAATAGTGGTATTAGGAGCCATCAGGACCCTGATATTTCAGGCGCTGCTGTCCCCATCACAGATGATGTGTCTAATAACTTTGCAAACATCAGCAACTCAGTGTGCCCACGAGAAGTGATGCTGCTTCAGTTAACTGTGATCCAGATGATGGTGGCAAAGGTACAGTCCCAAGAAATTGAATCCAATACAAGACAGAAATACTGTGATATCTTTGTCCATCTTCTAAAGGAGGCAAAAGTTGACTCAAAACTGGTAAGCTTTTATAAACTTTTGAAGGAATTTTACATAAAGGAAAAGGAAATTGTAACTTCAATACTCCGTTGTTTTTTCATGTCTCCAGATTTGGCTGTTGAACAGTTCTGATCAGCTGTTATCTCACATGGTGTCGAAAAGTTTAGCATCTCTTGTGTATTTCCAGCTGAAGGAAGAGGTGAGTATAAAAAAACCACGAGCATGATAAAACCACAGCTAAGATGATGAGGTAATGAATATTTGCCTTCAGGTTCTTCCATTTGATTCTAGAGCCTTGTTTTTGTAGTGCTTATTTGGCACAAAAGCAAGGACTACTCGGCTAGGGTAAAATCCATACCTACTTCTTAAGGTGTGCATTCTGCAATTAGGCCATGGAGCAACGCCAGAAGTGCTCCTTTCCTGCACGTGTTGCCTGCATATTTGTTATGCTCTAATTTTTAGAAGGCAAATCTACGCTCCGCTGGTGTTCAGCATAAAAATGTCATGCAGTTTTGTTAAGCTGTTTTCAATTCAGCATCAGGAACAAGGTGAAAGCTACACAAGATCATTTGTATATGATAGTCTTCCCATAAAGGGATATGAGATCAGAAATGATTGATAGGAAGGATATGTAATAAACATTCCAAGAGAATTTTTCATGTGTGTTAGGGAGGCACAAGCATGTGTGGAAAGAAGGGAGATGGGATGTGTAGTGGGAGTGAAGTTTGGAATATGAGGAGGAATGTTTTTCTATATAAAGATCTGAAACTAATTTAAAGGGAAAAAAAAACATCTCTGAGACGTAAAGAAACCTAGTCTTTTTAAGCTTGCAGTATGTAAATTGCCAAAACCCAAAAAGCTATTTTATCAATATGTTTACAGTTAATTGAGCTGTTAGGTGATGCAGTGACAACAATAGGCAATAACCTACTGAACGCTAATCAGATACTTTCTTGTATTTTGTTGTCTGAATATTTCAATGATTTACTGGGTTTTTTTTTCTACTTGTTATATACTTGATGAATATGTATTGTACCCTAGTTCCTTCTCTGAAGGAAGATTTCTTTCAGAAGCATGTTTGTAATATTTACCTCAAAGATGGGAGAGATGTGAGATTACTAATTTCTACTGCACTATAACGTTTCGGAGCAGGTCATGTGTCATTAGCAGGTTTGGTTTTTTATCTCTTCTAGAAAATACAGAAAAATTACATGGTTATTTGACTTGACATCTGTAAATACAGGTCTACATATTTAAAAGTACAAGGATTTATTTTTCTGCCTGTTTTACTCTATGCCTATGTTGGCATCTTCTAAAATCTACAATTTAAAAACCATGTATTGTGGTTGAATTCATTTTGTACAATTGTAAAGCATTTGTGATTATTTTTCTTTTAGAATGCACTAAATGTCACCTGGCTCACCTTTAGTCTGAAGATTCTATCCGAATTCCCTATGAATCCTCAAGCAGCAAAATGTATGTGGACTCTTACAGCCATTATCAGGGACATTTTGAAAGATAAAGTTTTACCTAAAGCAGGTACTGTAGCAAATTTATGATGTTATCAATATACAAGTGCCCGCTAGGGGGAGGAATATTACTTTTAAACTCCAGAGCACCGGTCTGAAAATATGAATAGCATGGGGTTATTTTCTTGGGTGAAAAGAGGCAAAGCACTACCAAAATATAGAGTTTTTTAAACATTTTTTAATATGCTTAAAAACTGAAAATAATTGCAGTCAACTATTTGTTGCTTACCTGATGAGAGTATTTTAGGTTATATAGCTGTCTGTGGTGTATTTAGCAAGTGTAACTCTGTAACATTCTTCCTTTGCTGTAGGTGTCTTGAAGAAGTTGCTGGCTCCTCTTGATGCTGTGCTTGAAGGGTTTTATAATTCCATTTTGTGCCATCATTTTGACAGTCACCGCTATACTTCAGCTTATTCTGAAGCCGCAAACAATTTGATCAGCTTTATAGATCTGCTTGAAGCTCTTTTGGCTTCCAGAATTGAGTTAGAAGTACCCCTGAGATGCCAGAGAGTGTTATTTTTGAAGGTTTCTTATGTCCTGAATTGCATTAGCTCATCAATTCATTATTTATTCAAGAAGAAATTCATTATGCTCCTTAAAAAATGCATCCTTTACAAATCTAGAGAAGATTTTGTAAGTGGATCGATGTCGTTACAAAAGCCATATTTATCTGAGGATGTTCTTGCACTGAGTAATGGGGTTCTACAAGGTGTGAGTTTGACTTGGCTTAATCAGATCCCCCTTGGTGAAAAAACAAGCTACTTTGGAGGCAGCGAGCCCCATCCTGGAGATAACAGTGGTCCTGATCAAACCCTTCTGAGAGCCCTAAGTCTAATTGTGCTTAAAGCCCTGGAATTCAAGTCTCAGAGCTGTGCTACAGAAGCTGAAGTCAAAGGTAAAATAGTCCTTTTGTTTTGTTCAAGCAGTAAGAGTCTTAATGAGCTGTGGCTAGAAATCTGAAAGCTTTATGACTGTAAATGGAATTAAGTTGAATTAGAAGTTATTGACATGAAGAATCTGATTTTTCTAAAATTCAATGAAGCAAATGTTAGAGGGTGTGGGGTAGGAGGGAATCCATACAGAAAACTTGCTACCACTGTCACTTTGTGCCATGCTTGTTAGTTGTCTCCTTGCCTTTGATCCTGGCCTTGACCTAGGGATAAAGGGGGTTGAAACAGCCATGTTTGGGATTGAAAACCCTTCTTTTTGAGAGCATTTCCAAATATATGAAATAGAAGAACCAGCTTGAGGAAATGGGAAAGAGAGTCCATAAAGGAAGCATTGACTCTGTAGATGGAGAACTACAGGAAGGACACCTAATGCCCTCCTGCTTTCTAATGTGGAGGCAGACCTTTGAAGTACCATTATGCCTTTATCTTCATAGACCACACTAGGCACTACTGTCAGACTAATAGTGTAAGAGGGCGGAAAATAGCTATTCTGGATGGGGTTTAAAAAAAAAAAAAGGAACCTGTGGAGTGAAAGACAGGAAAAATCACAAAACGTTTGGGTTGGAAGGGATCTCTAGAGATCATCTAGTCCAACCCTCTGCTCAAGCAGGGACACCCAGAGCACATAGGACAGGGTGGCATCCAGGTGGGTTTGGAAGATCTCCAGAGAAGGAGACTCCACGACCCCTGTGGCAGCCTGTTCCAGGGCTCTCATGGAGCCCCTCCATTTCATATGGAGATGGAACTCCCTGTGTTTTAATTTATACCCATTAACCCATTACCCCTTGTTCTGTTGCTAGCCACTACTGAGAAGAGTGGCCCCATCCTCTTTGCATTCTCCCCTCAGGTATTGTACATATATGGGAGTTCTCAGAGGGTAGCGTTGTTCCTTACCCTCAAACAGGTCTAATCCCATGGATTAGTAGGTGCTAGGCATACTTTTCATACCTGCATGAGTGTGTTTGTACTACTGCATAGATGACTTAGATCATCATCAGAACAGCTCAGTCGTTTGTGCTAGGGCTATGCCACGAGGCAGGCAGAGGGAGGGCAGAGGAGTCTGTGTAATTTGTGTCCCTGGCGGGAGGGAAGCCTTGCTGGATCACTGTAGCAGGTCACAGCGAGCCTAAAGGAGAGCTGGGCTGAGCCGGTCCCCTTCTGCCTGCAAGACACTCCTGGCATTGCTCCTTCCGCCCTGGCATTGCTCCTTTTCCATGTGTGTCTCCTGACTCCAGACCATGTGCAGGTGCATTTGCAAAGCGGCCTCCTGACCCGAGACTGGGCAAAAAGGGAAAGGTGGCTCAGAAATAGTATTTCTGGACAAGTGCGAGTAAGGACAAATGCAAATACTGCCAACCATGTGTCAACAGGTTGAAAAGTCAACGGTTTATCTCAGGAATGAAATTAGTATTATAAATGTACTAGGGCATTTTTTACAAGTTCTAGATGCTATTCTGCTTTTGTGTTTGTACATTCTGTAGAAGGCATAAAATCATTTTTTTATTCATCTGACTCTGTAAAAGAGCTATAATTCTGCAAGACTGCTTCTGATGCTTTTTCCAGATTTTGGAAGATGTCATATTTGTGATTCCAGCTGCATTCTTGGAGTTTTTAAATATTTGTAGCGAGCATTTTCCTTACAGCTGTCCTTCTGAAAACATAAAGAGACTTTGAGATTCTCTAAGAACAAGTGAATAGAATAAAAGTAGCCTAAAACTATTTTGATACCCTTTTTTGATTTAAAAAAAAAAAACAGACTTTTGTAAAGGTCCCTCTTTTTTTCTTTTCTTTTCCAGATTTATGCCAAAAACCTTTTTTTTTTTTTTTTTTTTTTTTTTTTTTTTTTTTTAAACTAGATTCAAATGCCATAACCATCATAAGGAATTTCAAGTTGAAAGTAATGGTACTTCTATTTTAGTTACATTAATAAAGTGGTTAGAACAAGCACCAGAATGCTTTAATGTGCTGGCTTCCCTTCTGGGAAGCCAATTGATCCTATCTTTTTTTATTAATATGAATTAGAGAGGCTTAACTTTAATTCATTTCAATTTTGAGAGTAATTTCCAGATAGCTTTGATATACAGGGAAGAATTTCAGTCAGAATAGTAACTATTAATAACTAAGATAATTTGCTTTTTGTATGTCTTTGCTAAGAGGAAAAGCAATTCTCAAAATCAAATGCTCAAGGAAACCACATAATGCTGGTTTTGGAAGTAAAATTGATTCCTATGTTGCAAGAAGTATTGTCAAAGCATTAAGCACCATTTCTATGAAACATGCAGCTTTATTCTTCAAGATACAGTGTTCCTCCAGCAGCGTGAGATTTCTTACCTAAAGTGTATTTTCTCGGTAAAGGTGTATGTTACTGTTCTGTGTGTGTTTGTTTATTTTCTCCCCAACTTCTAAATGTTGAATATATGCTATGTTATATGAAAAACTGCTACCTAGGTTCAGGCCTGCAAAGTTTTTTACAGTGTGCCATTAGCACTGAGCAGGTAAATTTCTTGACTTTATGAGGAGCCGCCTATAGCTCAATTGTATGACTTAACGTTCAAAAGTAAACACTTTACTAAAGTGTTGAGAAGCTAAGTTTTTAAATGGTTTTTGCATTCAGGAGTGCAAAGTTTAGTGTGTGGGAAATCTGTACTGAAGATTTACATAAAAAACTTTGCAGGTACTACCTTGAGTTTGGCAAATTCAGTATTTTTAGCAAAGATTTTGTGCCATCTCATGAATGTATCTTTACTCCAAGCTAATACATACTTGAGAAATGTACATGGCACTATTTCATTCATGAAGATTTTATTTTATAAAGAACAGGTTTGATTGTTACTATGTACTTTATTGTTTTGTTACAGGAATATCATTTTTTTTTCTTCCCAGAGAGTAGAAATCACTGCAGCTGATTATCCACAGTGAAACATACAGTAGGAGGTTTAGCTTCAGCTCCATTAAAATATTAAAATTGTATTTTCCTTTCATGTGGGAAGGACTGAGATGAAATCTCACCCAAGAGCTCATATTAAATCTGTGGCTTTGACTTGATTATACAATCAAAGTTTGCTATTTTCCAGTGAAACTACCTAACCAAGAAGCTAAATGTGGAAACCCCAGCTGTGGGAGGTTACGCTTTTACAAGCTTCCTCTATCTACACGTTTTTGAAAGAGTAATTTTGTTTGTTAGGCTGTGATGTTTAAGAGGATTCACCCTACTGCACCTGAAAGTTTTTGGTCCCCTTGATTACTTTGCCTTGAACTCCAAGGGAGATGAGTGACTAGCCTTCAAGGATATGATTTTATGAATAGCTGTGTCCTTAAGTTTTATGCATAGCATTCATTGTTATGCACTGTTGAATTTTAAAAGTGTGGTGTTGTTTAGAAGCAAAAAGCTATAACTTTTTTTTTTCCTCCCCATTTTCAGGAGAGTTTCAGAGTTCCATGTCCCAGCTGTTGACATTCTGGAGGGGTCACATGTCTTCCTCACATTCTCACCCAGTTGTACATCACTGTGAATGGCTTTCCTTGATTTTCATAGAGCAAGATGATGATATGTGGGAAGCTGCTAAAGCGTTATTACTCATTTATTTAAAATTTCACAGGTTAGCGTATGTTTTATTTGACAGAACTGTTATGAAATACATAATAAATTTTTTTATAGTGACTTTGCATAGAGAAGGCATATTAGACTCAAAGCTATGTAGTAATGTGTGGTGCAAGAACTGTTATATTTTCTGATAGTTTGATTAAGTGTTTTGGATTAAACTGAGAGTTGTGCAAGTTTAATGTTAAATATCTTATTGTTTTTGTAATGTGGAATAATTAATAATTAATTATTTCACAGATATAAAATGGTGATCATACACAAGTAAAAGGCAAGACTGTTTTCTTTCAACATTGAGAGTTTGAGAAGAATGCAGTAGTATAACAAAACCCAAGAATTCAGGAACTTCTGGCATAGTAGCCATCTAAGCACTGGATCCATGTTAATTCCAGATACTTGATTTGGGAAAAGAAAAAGACATTACTAACCCCTGAAACACGGTATTTAGGAATTTGCCATGGACATTGACTGCTTCATGGCTGTTTAAATTCTCGTGTAAGTCAATATCTTAATTTCTAAGAGCTAAAATTCTTATCCATCAAGTAGCATCCTGAAAGTTTGTCTGTCTTTAGGTTTACCAAAACATGGAACAGTTCATATACTGTAAGTAACTTTACTGCCTGCAGAATTTAAGGAAACGTTCTTTAAAGTGCTCTGGCTTCCTAGGTCAGAGCTTCCTAGCTGGTTTCCAGGCACCTGGAACCTCACACCTGTCTGAATTCTTTGTCATTCTAATATCAAAACATTATTTTCTTTTCAGCAAAATTGAATGTGCCTGGTGGGTTATTGGATATCAAACTGTTACATACCATAGGCAGGAACAAATTGCAAAACTGTGGCTCTTGCATAGGAAGTCCTTCTAACAAAACAAATTCCTCTGTTTTGATCTCGTAGGTGCTTTTCAGCAGATTTTCTTGACTTAAAAGTATTTTCTGGAAATGCATCATAAAAACGGCTAAGTGCTGCAGGATCTGGGATGCATGCTTTTAAAAACTGTGTTTGAAAACATCGAAACAGGTCAACAGTAATGTTGTTCAAAAATAATTTTTAAGCAATTCTAGACTCACACTGAATTTAATTTGTTTCACTAACTGCTTTTCAGGTTACAACGTGATGCTGCTGATAGCTTAAGCCTAAAAGAGGAGGAAACTTGGAACTTACTTACACATGAAAGTGGCTGTAATCCCCATTGTATCTTTTTATTCTTCCTAAAAAGTATTGCATTTGATTCTACAGTTCTCCTAGATTTTTTGATTTCATCGGAAACTTGTTTTCTGGAGTATTTGGTAAGGTATTTAAAACTTCTTAGAGAAGACTGGCATCATTTTATCAATGTCTGTAACTGTTTTGATATGAAACATGGCACTTTTCAATCCATTTCTTCTGACAAGCCATCTCATCGTGGAAAACGAAACTATATGACTGATATGAGTTTGCAAAATGCTTCTTCTGAACCAGAACCACAGACTGTATCTTTGACATCTTCTCACTTAGTATTTACGACAGAGCAACGTGATAATGAAGTTGCTGAGTCCAACCAGTCTCACCCTTTGCCATGCACTGATAGTGCAACTCTGCTGGGTTCCCTTCAAAGCCTTGTTAATTATGACAGCTCAGAAGATTCTGAACAGGAGTCAGATGGAAAAGAGTTCGTGGTAAAAACAAAGCAGATGCCTTTAAATTATGAGGGCAAGGCAAAGATAAGGGAACCTGTTTTCAGCTGCATAGATGATAAACAAAATGCACTCAAATCTGAAGTGCTGCCCCTGAAACAAGAGGGATCTAATACCTCATCCTTTCTGGCTTGTACGGTGCCTTCAGATAACATCCTTCCTCTAAGAATAATGCTTTGCAAATCAACTGCATGTTTGGAAGAACTGCAAATAGCTATTTCAAGGTTGCAGAGAAGAAATCTTTTCCCATATAATCCTTCTGCATTGCTCAAACTGCTGGGTTACATTGAGAAGATCAGTAAGAACATGAATTCACAATCATGTGAAGGCAAAGAAGCATTCTCCTGATTTATCACTAGTCTGCAAGGGAATATTTACATAAGATAAATGAATTCTAAAACCTATGCATTTGGCACCTGTCATGTGTTTGACTTGAACAGGCTAAACTTGTTTTTGTTGACACCTTAAAAAGATCTGAAAATCTGCAGTTGTATTCAATGATCTGATCCCGTTATCTTAGAGTCCCAGACTTATTCATGGTATGTATGTCACTGTATATAAAGGTGAATTGTTAGGTATTAAAAATCTGCCAATAAATGATTAATCTGAAAGTATATCAGCAGTATATGATATTTAAAGTTTTTTATGACATTTGACATTTAAAGTCTTTTATGACATATGACAAAGAATGACATTTATACCCAATGTCATTCTAATTTGTGAAATCATTGCCAGATTGGTAGTGATTTATGTATCCAATTTGTGGTGTTACTGCAATACTTAAATGCTTTGATATTGTGTCAAATAAAACCTTTCAGTTCTTTAGTTTGGGTTAATGCTATGAGTCCTGCATCAGTGCTCTGGCCTAAATGGATACACAGGGCTGTTCACAACTGCCAAAAAAAGGTTTCTCCTTGGCTGAAATGCTTCTTTGGTATCTAGACTGAATGTTTAGCTCTTACTATTTACCTAGTTTAATCAGCAGTATTACCATTTCACTGCAAGTTGAATTTAGTGTGTCTTAAATATTTTATAGTATATTAATAGTATATTCCTTAAAGAAAAAGAAAGGCAGATGTTGGACTATCTATTGGCATTGTGTTGCCTATTGAGTATTATAATGCAGTAAGAAATCTAAATTCAAGCTTGGGTAGCATTGAAGTGCAATTCTAACAAAGTTCCTCACTTCATTACATGTTCATGTGTATATACACATACATATGGAAGGGATATATGTTTTTATTTATTTAAATGTTAAGTTAGAAATAATTGTGGTACAGTAAGATGGATACTGAACTTAAATTTTAACACTTACATTCTCAATTAGAGCAAATTTTAATTATCTGAAATGTGAGTGTCTAACACAGTGCCCAAGACAGGTCAGAACAGGTTCCAAAACAGTGGAAACCACCAATATTGGTGCACTTAACATGCGATTGGTAATGATCTTACCCTGGTTAGGCAATGGGAGCGTATTAATGTCAGGGGTGATTATCTAAAATCCTAGACCACCTCAGAACAGTGAGGAACCGTTTTCCCATGTGTAAGATCCTCTCCTGAAGTTAAGTGCTCTATTATCGCAAGGAACCAACTTGTATCTTCCTTTTAAAGTAAGTATTTAATCTGAAATTAAAGTACATATTGAGTAAGACAAACAGTCTTTGGTGTACTTGACCCCCACATCCCTGTGGCCATCTGCTAGATTAGTTTTGAGCTCTTTAAGTTTTACAGAGAAAATGTTTGTACTTTGCACTTCTCTGGATAGAACAGGGTAAGATATTGACACTATGAGAATCTTCTACTGATGTAATCAAACAACTTTTGCAATATTCTGTAGGTGTTAAAAGTTTATTTTCATACACTTGTTAAGCCAGTGCTTGTAGCCTCAAGGATCAACATTTTTTTAGCCTACGTTATTTAGATTGTTGCAAATGAATTTAAAAACTCTCTTTTGAACTAATTAGTTGACTGATTGGTAAATTGCTAGTGTTCCAGCCAGAGTATTTTGTGTCTTGGTTTACTACATCTTGAAATAGGACTAGCACATGGAAGTCTTACTTGAGCAAATTAGTAACACTATATTTGGGATGGAAAGCATGAACTATAGAAGTCAAGCCTCAGATACAGTTTTTCTTGCTACTGTTTTGTGATTGCATGCATAAGGCTTAGCAAGGACAGTTTAAGGACAAAACAGACTAGGATTCTGCATTAAAATGCTGGCAAAACTGCAACCGAATTAATTCCTCCCTGAAGCACACATACATCTGTGTGCCTATAGATAAAAGACAATTCTTAACTACTGTCCTAGAAACTTATCAATAAATTCTATGTTCAATACTTGAATGAAATCCATCCAGGAAAGAAGTTTGCAACAACTTGAAAGAGATAACAGAGTTGTGGTATTCATAACCCTTAATTGTTAAATGTGTGAGAGAAATTGCTTAGAAAGTAGTTGCCAGGCAATGTCAGTATCATTTCCTGAAGTCTTTTCCTAAGGCATAATGGAAGCCTATTAATAATCTGGGTTTTGCATCTCAGCACGGCAGGGGTAGCTTGCTCAACAGGAGGATGTGTTGATGTTCATTCCCAGCTTTCCTATCCATTCCTGTTATGCTTCTAATGTTACTACTGATATCCCTTTTTCGTAAATGCAATTATCATCTTCCCATTTGTTATTAAGGCCCAGATTCTCCAAGTATTGAGTTTCCTGAGTCTTACTGAAATGCAGAGGAATCAAACTTGGAAGCAACAGTTAAAAGATTTAAACATTTTAAACATTTTGAGAATTTGGGTTTATATGTTCAAATGTGAGTATTCCTGATTCTGTCCTGTAATGCTGTTCATGTACAATAAGTTATAGTACAAATATTGGCTTTATTCAATACCAGGTAGGTATTCTTCAATTACGATAGAAAATATTACTAATTAGAAATAAAGCTGTCCTTGCTTAAAAACCTGTACAGTTTCCAGGCAGGTCGTTCCTTCTAGGTAAGCAAGGTATTGAGCAGAAAGCTTTTCAAGATGTTCTAAATGAAGTAATCTTCATCCCTTTTCTCTAGGGAAAGGTTGATATATACAGCAAAGGTATGGAACTCTGTGAAAAAAAGAGAAAGTTTTTAAGTAGTGACTGCAAGATTGAGTTCTGGTAAGTTTTGATCAAGGTCTTCAATCCTGAAAGAGTTCCAAGTGACATGCACCTTGGGTCTTGTCATGAAAAGAGAATTCAGAATTTATATTATTTATTGATGTAATTTTGATCTATTTGATCAAATTAGATCTATTTGTCAAATGGTGGATTCTTGTTAGTCTTGCTATCTGAATACTGTGAGAAAATACGTAACTACCTTTCTACCTTTTCCTCAGTGAATGCCTATTTTACTGAGATTGGATTTTTCACTACTGAGATAACTGGTTAGCAAGCTTGCTGCTAACAGAGAGTGTAGTTAGGGCATTGATCTGTGACTCTCCAGATGAGTTTAAACTTTTTTTTTTCTTTCTGTATGAAAGAAAACAAACCTTTTATTTCTCTTTCTTTCATTCTCTTTCTTTTGTTTTTTTCTTCTCCCCTGCAGGTACCGTCATAGGCAACAGTTCTGATTCCAGAAATTTAAGATTTAATACAGTATATTATCTGAGGGTATTTACTGAGATAATTAATTATTGTTTAGAAGCTCAGGGGAAAACTTGCATCCTGTATGTATATTCACAGGTATTTAATATATGTATTTAGCTGATGGGGGGAAAAAAAGAAGCTTTGAAAATTTCTGTTGGGGATACATTCTAATTTTTTTTCACTTTTATGTAAATGTTGCCCTTTCCAGTGGTATGTAAAATCAATTATTTGGGTAAAATATGCTTCCATCATCTAGTTCTGTTTAATTATCATGAATGGGTGTTATGCTACAAGTCAGGAGCGTTTACGTTTTGAATTTTTCCTAATGACATGTACAGGCTACGGTTTTGGTTTGGCTGGTTGTTTTTCCCCTTTGCAACGTTCAGATCTGAGCTGCCTCAAGGAGGAGGTGCCATGGGAATGCCGTGATAACGGAATGGTCAGTGGGCAGCTTTGATCATACATATAGTTATAACTTATAGTTAGGATATGGTTACTGTGCAATATCTTTTATCTTGTAATAGAGGTGGTACCACCTACATAGGTGGTAAGTTCTGCCTAATAAATGCTCAAAAAGTATGTAGAAACCACATTCACCTATTTTATTATCTGGAGCAGCCCCAAATTTGCTCCAGTTAAGCAAAAGATATTTTTTGCAATTTAGTGCAACTGTGAAGAAATCGTGGATTGAGGCGTAAGAGATGTTCCTGCCAATTACCTGCTACATTACCAGCACTGTATTAGCCAAGTGATGTATGAATCAGCTCGCTCCAGGCTTTCCTACTTGGCAAAATGTTCCTAAATCTTCTTGGTTCATTCTCCTGGTTCAGATGTGAGCAAATGTGGAGGAAATTTAAAGCAGGAGCAAAGCATTACAGCTATATTCCAGAAATAATCCTTCATGTTTAATATTGCTTTTGGTGTTTCAGTTTATTGAATTCTGCTCCCTCTTTTATAGTAGGATTGAAGACATTTAATAGCTACATGAAAACAATACTTAAAAACAAAGCAACAAAAAGCCCTGTAAGAACAAAAGCAAATCTTTCAATCCAGATCACTGGATTGAAAATCAGAACTGCATCCAAATATTGGTCATGTCTTCTTTTATTGCAGTTTTATGGATTATGATGAAAGTTTCCATATGCTCAGAAGAAGTTGTGGAAATTAAGGCAAAGAGACTGTCCAGAGGTTTTCTGTACTTAGCCTCTCTGTCATCTAGAGAGTCTTTGAGCCCCAGATTGCTGAGGGCTCTGTGGGTCTCAGCAATGACCAACTTGTCCTTATCCTGTTCTTGTACTCTTCCTTAGCCCTCTGCTATTAGCTGCCTTCAGAGACAGTATAGTGGATGAGATGAAACTGATCCAGCTTTGACCTGTCTGTCCTTTTTGCATTGGTTGTAGTGGAAAAAGAGGGCAAATGAGCTTCTCTGCAGACCCCAAATGCTGAGGCTCCCAACGTGCACCTGGCACTCCTTTCTCCCTTCCCATAACATCAGGAGATCCTACCGTCAGACTGCTGAGTTGTGACAATGTCTTTTGATGCTGTTACCTATTACTTGAAACTCAGGGGAATGATTTCCAGTCTTATTTGTTAGTCATGGAATTAAAAAAAAAATCACTTTGAAATAAAATTAATATGTTTTTATGGTACCTGTGCCATTCAGTTTGTGTAGGTTCCCTCCCCTCTAGAAAATTTCAGTAATTTCAATTTATATCATCCGAGGAATTATGACTTTCTGCAAAACTCTCAATTGATTGAGGCAGGAAACATTCCTGAAGATGGCCTGTTAAAAGTGGAAACTTTGTTTTAAAGCTCATACTTCACTTAAAAACACACTGAAAAATTATGTTGCAAAGTGATTTGTTTGTTTGTTTGTTTTTCCCTGCACAGTCAGCAGGCACAGCATCCTCCCATGCAGGTGAGAGCAATATAAGTTGAGACAAATTCCCATACGGCAGCAAGGAACCACGTGGCTTGGAGCATTTCTTCATCTGCTTATGTTGAAACAGGCGCATGGGGATGGTGCTCAGCCCTAGTACTCCCGTGTTTCACTGACTAGAAACGGATGACATCAGGTTTTGCCTTCAGTCAGAAATCTTGAAGTACAGCTTTGCTGGGTGGGTCCCAGAAGAATTTGAAAGAGTTGTGGAGATAGGGCGTGTTTACCTTGACACTGTAGTGAGCGCAATACTCCTGCGCTGCCAAAGCGCTTGTGTTCTGTTCGCCTGCAACATCAGAAAGGTAGGAATTGCCTTTTTTCTTTTTCTTTTTTTTTTTTTTTTTTTTTTTGCTTTTAATACATGGGGTTATGGTTTGAATTGGTAGCATGTTTCATATCTAACGTCTGTTTTGTAAGGGGAAGTTAGAGCAACTCTTCTGAGAGTATTTGGATAAGGATTCAAGCAAGGTAGATATTTGGAACAGGTGCTCGTGCGATTTTATATATTACCACTAATTATTCCAACCCATGAGACTGCTTTCTGTTTTAAGAAGTACAGGTTACAGTAGTATTTTTTACTTCTTTTTTTAATCTCTTCTATCATCATTCTAGAAAGTGTTTCTAAGAGCACTTAATCCTGAATGAGAAGAGAGGAAAATACTAAAAGGAAAAATGGTTTTCGTTAATGATGTAAATGCGTTTTCATTAGGCAACTTTTTTTTTAATAGTTCAAATTTTATCTTTAAAGTGCTATGTAAAAGCCATTACATGTGAAAGTCAGTTTAACAGACTGTAACACATGACTTAGCTGCTGAAGATCTGAAGCAGATACTGCTATGAATAATACACTCTGAGCAAGTTGCCACATATGCTTCTTTCAAAGTAATGCTATAAGAGTCAAGAGAGCAACTGTGCGTGTTTTTTAGTCTTATTTTTTAATGTATGCCAGTTTTTAGTAACTTGTAGCTTGGATCAAGTCTTCGTCAGGGGTGATGCACTGATGAAGTTACCCTGGTATGCATTAGCTGAAGATATTTTTTCTTGCATTTTTTAGAACAGAAAGGGGATACCAAACAGAAGCTGAGATAATGAACCAGCAGTCACACTGTGGCTCCTCCTTGAGTTGGCTTTGTGGGTGGAAAACGTGTGAGCAGGTTATTTGCAAAGGAAAGGATAACTAGCAGGAGGAGAACTAGGAACTGTGATGCACAAGAGACACCCAATTTGTTTGGGGTGGCGGTGGAATCATTTAAGGCAATTGCTAGTTTGGGCCAGCAAAAGCACTTGATTGTCGAAGCCTCTGTCTGCCAGACCCGTTCCAGGAGGTAGGAACTAAGACAGTTGCAGGGTGCAGCTGCACCACCCTGCCCCTTTGCCTAGCTCCCAAGGGCAGGTTTTAAACCCTGAGTCATGCCAGGTGCAGGTGAAGCAGTCAGCATCTTCCCTTCGCACCCGCGGGCCTCTCCAGCGCCACGGACTCTGCAGTGCCCTGGTTTGTGGCACTGCTGTGCTCGTTACTGCTCCCAGTGGGCGAGTAACGAGGAGCTGCCTTTCCTGAACAGCTCGCAGGCCAACGAGGCAAAATGAGGAGACTGAGGGCACAGGGATGTTAGAGGGCCTTAGATGACTGTTCCATAACAGCAAAGCTCGTTGTTCCTTCTGTATTTAGTTAGAGGGTCGTAGGAAGGAACATGAAATGGCACAGAAAAGGGAGCAGCAGGAAAGAGCTTGTGGCTTCCACCCATGGTGGAGTTGCCTTCTGGTGAGCTTCACCATCACCTCCCTGTGAAACTCTCCTCTCTTCACTCCTACACAATTATTCTGATGGCCTCTTGCTTCATCTGGCTCTCATCTTGGAAAGAGAAGCCCCAGCCACTGTTTTTTCTCCCAATATTTTTTTCCTCATTCCAAATCTGGAGTCCATCTATCTCTAGTCTGTGTTTTGGGGGGCTTGCTGCCTATGTCAGGCCTCACTCCGTGGTGCTCAGCACCCTGCACACTGTAACTCTGCTCGTTTCTCCCCTGGCCAACGAGCAGATGATTCTTAACCTTAAATAAAAACCTGATGACCAAGCAGTCCTGCACTTCTGCTAAATCCCCTTTGTGTAACGTAGCATTTTAAAGTCAGTCCTCTAGTTTTTATTGCAACTAAAATTTTGATAAGTTATTAAAAAAAATAATTTCCATATGTTTCCCTTTGATAGGGCTTTTTTCATATAACTATAATTTTATTACTTCAAGATTATGGCAGAGGTTTGAATTTTTATCAAACTCAATAAGTTTTAAAGCTTAAAAGCATCCACAGTTTAATAGTACAGTGAGAGAACTAGTTTTCACTTCCCTCAAACTGCCTGTTGTCAGCGAAACAAATTTTAGATGCTCCAAAATAATTCACCTCTAAGTAGAGGGGGTATTGAAATCTTCACCCAGAAAATGAACTCTTTCAAACATTTTTCCCTCACCCCTTGAGAACAGGGAAAAATGTAATAAAACTCACTTGTCACCTTAATTGAGGGTTACTGCAAAGTGCCATTTTACCATGCAACTATGTAGAAACCAAGTTACAAGGTAACATGATAGAACAGTAAAATAGGTAAAATATTCTAATTGCCTTATAACCAAACATTTAAATTTTACAGTTGAGGTGTTGGTGAGTAAATACCAAGTTAAAGGTCTCAAACCAGTCTTAATTTAACTCTCTTTTATGTATAGAGTAGCTCAGAGGGTTTCACCATAAGAACCTTTAAGTGGGGCAGCACTTTTATTCTGTGGTACCACTGGGTGTGTGTGGACTTGGCAAGATGTTTTTCATGCCTATTTAACTGGAATCCTTCTTGAATTCCCAGTTGAATAAACACAATGAGAAAAGATGGGCAAGATGTGGAATGATTCTAGTATCAGCCCAATGTTCTTCATTTCAATTCTTTCTTTGAAACCACTATCCAAGTGATATATCCTGGTAAACTGACAAACAAAATTTAGTAAAATTAAAAAAAAAAAAAAAAAAAAAAAAGTGCCAAGAAGCAGAAATCAGCAACGTCTCCGAGAGGCAGAAAACAAGAGGTAACAAATTAGTGCTTCTAACAGGCAGGTACCCAGAGCGAACAAGCGATAATCTGAGAGGATTTTGGATAGGAGATGGGAGAAGAGAAAGGAGGTCAGGGTTGCCCTTATTGTCCCAGGGGCTAATAACTTTTTGGGATAAAAATTTAGCAGTGGAGAAACTAACCTGGCATCATGTCCTGTGATTGCCAATCGCTGCGTCCTGGCTGTATGTATAAAGCAGCAGTTGTGTAGTTGAAAGGGTCTGTTGCACAGTGTCAGTGTCAGCACTTGGACAAACACTAACCCATTAGCAAGTTAGGATTTGAACTCATGAGCTCTTTTAATTTTGTTAAAATCCACTTATCTGCATTTTTAAAGTACCTTTTAGCTAGTAGGAAAAAGTTGCATACCTGTTACCAGTAAATGTATGGTCCATGCTTTTTCCCACCTAATACATGGAATTCTTTAAGTACTGTGCTATCTAGTTTTCACACATTTGTTGGTTGCTCTTAAATGAAAATAAAACCTGATATGATGCATCAAGACCTTATTAACTCTTTCAAACCACTTTGGCTTAATGTTGATGACTAACATCCTGAAACTGCTTTCCTATCTCTTTTGGTATCTGGAAGTCTTGAGTTTTCCCAACGGTTACTGCACCAGCTTTACTAGTTCTAGCATATGATAAGAGAAATAGGAGAAAGATTTTATGCTTTTTGCTGATTTTATTCTTTTCCTATTGCACCTCCAGTATCACACCCAATAGACAGTCTAATAAGATGCTCAGAGGAATGAAGACTTTTCACTTGCACATCTGTGTTAGGGATCTACTTGGTTTTCCATTCTGCTCAACAGATCAGGAAAGGAAGACCTCACAACCCATCCTCCAGCTCTGCGTGTAGCCTTCCCTTAGTTCGGGCTTGCAAGTTAGGTTTTTGAAAGCAAAATTCGGAGTTTCTGAACTTTTACACGGGAGCAAAATCAAATTTTTCTGTGTATTTTTAATAAATTCTGTAGTAGCCATAAATTCTGCTTCTGTCTTCCCACTTTGCATTTCAAAGTCTAGCCACTTAGATTATGTCAAACGAAAAATTGTTCTTCTTTGCTTAACAGTTTAAAAAAAAATCCCTTTATTTTGTAAACGGAATAGGTCAGGATCCAAGGAACAGAGTTTTAAAATAGCCTTCACTTTGGTACTTCCCAATTGCGTACGCTTTAATTTTAATTATAAAGGGTGCAATTCCTGAACTAATCATTCCTGATTTTCCTGTTTCACATTAGCCAATTAAAACTAGATTAGACAGGTTGCAGGAGAGATCCTTCCTTAGTAAGGAGGTAATTAGATTTCTTTATCTGGAGTGTTTAATTTTCAGGGCATGGGGGGTTCCGGTTTTGTGAGAACATCTTTATTTTATTTTTGCTTTGGCTTTTGCATCTCTGTAGAGCAGTGGCAAAACTCCCAGTTTTGTGGAGGGAAAGAGCACGGCCCGTGCTTGCGTGCGGGCGTGAACCTGGGGAGAAGCCACACTGGGTTCAGCAGAACCGGGTCAGTCGGCTGCTCCGTGAACCCAGCACGTGTAGCAGCTCCCGCAGCTCTGTTGGGAGCTCTGAGGAAAGCACCAGGAGCAGCAGTGAGTTTACACCCTGCAGCCTTCCAGCTTTCCCGTCAGAGCCACTCCGAGGTGTTGGAAACCACTGAGACGGCTGGCAAGGGCAGGAGGCAAACGAGAGCGGTCGCCCTTTCACACCCCCGGCACGATCCCAGTGCTGGAAGGGCTTGCGCTGCTCGTGTTGCAACGAGCTCCCGGCTAAAACGAGCGCAGGGGTGAGCTAGTTTCACACTGCTGGAGCTCTGCGCCGGCGTGCTGCAGTCCTCACGCTTGCTTTTCAGGGGCGAAAGTTGCTTGGCAACTTAAAAGGAGCCTGTTGCAAAATGCACTTCCCTTAAGTGAGTAATAAGAAACTGGTTTTGCCGTTTTCCGAGAAGAAAGAAGATTTCAGGCACTGTCTGAGGAAAGGCCGGTCTCCACCGTGCTGCCTTGCAGCCCCTCGTCCTGTGTGGCAGAAGGGACAGCTGAAGACTTAGTCCTGTGTCAAGAGCATCTTTGGTGGCAGCCCTTCCTGTCCCTCTCGCACTGTGGGAATTGTAAGGTTATGTAGCCAAGCTGAGCTGGAGATGTGCTGGCCCTCCTAACCTGTGAGCATGTAATAAGCTGCCAAGTATCTTTGGGTTAAAAACAAAATTAAATAGTGTAGACAAGCGTAATTTAAAATGTATGCAAGTGCTTGAGGGTGGTTTACATGCAATGTGTCAGAACTGTATGCCACACAGTTGAAAAAAAGGCTTTTTTTTCTGCAGAAAATGCACTGGGCAAACAATAATCCAGCTCACTGGATCCGGGTCCATTCAGCAACGGGATCAGCAGAAGCAGCCATGGGATTCCCAGGGGATTTCCAACAGCCTTCCAAGCTTGCTAGGGACAAGCTCTGAGTGTGCTCCATTCATCCCTCTTCCCCCTCTCCGCCCTCTCCTTCCATAACTCACAGCCATTGTTTTAGGGCTAAAAGGATTCAAAGCAAATAATTTAAACTGCATCAATCAAGTGCTAATGTGGAGAAGCTGCTAATGAGGATTAGCAGTTGGGGCAGTGGTTGCCTTAGCTGTGCTGAAGAAGCCATAGGGCTGGATTATTCGTTTCTGTGATGCCCAGGGAGCTTTGAAACAAGTTGCTGGGCCATGGGGATGGAATAATAGATGGGATCATCCTTGAAAGGATAGTTTAATTCCAATATCAATTTTAATCAAGGTTTCTAGAGAGTAGCAGGTGCGTGGCTATGGAGGAGGAGGTAATACAAAAAGCTTAATATGGAGCCCAGTTACTTCTAGTGGCACTTTCTGTGATGGAGACTTTTGGTAGGAGTCATTTTCTTTTTAATATAGGGAAAATGTACACAGTGTGTATGTGTGTATGTATATGTGTATGTTTATGTGTGTGTTTATGTGTGTGTTTGTGTTCCAGGAGGCTTTTCTTAGTGAGCTGAAAAGGCCAGAGCGGTCGCCTGCGAGCTAAAAGAGCTAAGAGCAGATTCCTGCCTGTACATGCTGTTTACTATGAAATAGTATTGGTGGAGTTTGAGGAATCCTTATGATTGATTTATGATTTATTGCGATAGTCCTTAGGATTTGAGGAGTCAGTGTGTGATCACATGGCCACAGCAGTGGAGTGTGCAGGAGAAACAGAAACTGCCTCGTGCTTTGGCTGCTGCTGCCGAGGTATGTTTGGAGGGATCCCATCACCTTCCAGGTGCTCCAGGAATGTCCCCTCGAGACTGCCAGGCTGAAAGGGGACAGGAAAGCAGCAGCAGCGCCCAACAGCCTTGTTGGTGTGATCTCTAGGACCGCAGTGTGGAACGAACCATGGGAAGGGTGAAGGTTAACATGCACTGCAAGGGAAATGGAGCATAAGAGCAGGCTGCAGGCAGATATTGTGGAATTTCTTTCATAGCTGTTTCCTAGGAATAACTCGGAGAGCATCCATCGGGGGTGGCCTGATCCTGTGTGCCAGGCAAGGCCCAATAGGAAAACGGGGGTCTGGACAGGAGGCGCTTCCCACTTCCCACTTTCCATGACCCTGCTGGGTGGCTGCCGAGAAGGGGTTTCCACTCAACTCCGTGTGCTCTGGATCCAATCCCAAGGCACAGAATTCCCTTCAGTTTTAAGATGAAGCTCGTGCGTGCGTGCTTTGCTCAACTGAGATAGGTCAATGAATTCCTCACTGACCTAAGAGGGTAGTGAGTGCTGACAACGCTGCAGTAGGCATTCATGCTCCAAGGAAGAGATGAATTGGGTAGATCCCGCAGATTTATATTAATATTTACACTACCGGCTGTTGCCAGTGTTGGAGTACGCAGTGTGCATGTTGAATCACAACCCAGCCCTGGCCAACTGTTGCAGCTCTTTGCACTGTGTTGCCTGGCCTGTTCCTATTCCAGTTATGATTTGTGATGGTTTGCAGTGCACAGTTTGGTTTATTTATATATGTGTGTGTATATATACACACAGATTTATACATATATATATATGTTTTTATATATGTGTTATCCACACACATAACTATAGGGGTGTGTGTGTATATATATATATATAAATAAAATGGTGTGTATATATATATATATATAAATAAAATGAAGCACTGTTATGTAAAGAGTCTCACCTCCTGGTCTTTTACGGCAATATTCCTGCAAGTCTTTATGTCTGACCGAAAATGTCATGTTTCAAAGCCCTGCTTCATTATCATGGCGCCTGCCAGCTGTAGTTAAGGGTCTGTTAGCAGCCCCATTATAAATCCTGACTTCCAGGAGTTTATAATTCAGCAGTAAAAAAATTGCTTTAGGCCAAAACTTGGCATAAAAAGTCTCAGTGAAGGAATGATTGTGATTTCTCCTCCATTATTTTTGCTTATAAACACAAAATCCATTCAGTAGGATTTATCGTCCCCTTTCAGCATTTAAAAAAATTAAGTGGCTGAGTTATTAATATCTCAATACTGGCTACTGTGTACGGCCAGTAAATTGATTCAAAGTGTTTGTTATTGGAGCTCTGGTCAATGGATATAAAGTCACCGCTTGACAAACCTGGTGTTAGGCTTCAGCAGAGCCCTGGTCCTCAATGGAAGACTGCAGTGACTGCTGTAGCTAGTGATTAAATGCAGAGCACTTGGTTGAAATTCTCTTAGCCTAACTGTTTTCTTGTAGGAAAATAGGATTTGGTGAAATCATTTTTTTTTTCTTGTAATCTTCCTGCTTTTATAGGAAACTTTGCTAAGGAAAGAGGGTTATTTCCTTCTATTTCCAGAAAAAAAAAATCAACCTTATGGAAGACATTATATTCACTTATATTTTTATTTTATTTTAAAATATTTTATGGAGTATATAAAATGTTTGTTCTGTAAAGTCTTTACAACTAAATGAGGGATAGTAGAAAGCTCTAAATACATCACATAAAATGTAAAAATTGAAAATTAGTTTTTTTATAAGAATGAAATATTTTGATGTAAGTGCAATAATGTTTTTTCCCTCCAAGAACTGATTTCAGACACCTTATTCTGGCCTAGGACTTGGCCACACTTAAGTCCCAGTAGCTCCTGAAAGCCCCATATAAATTCACTGCGCTCTGTAATGTTTATACTCTTTTGCAAGCTGCTGTTGGCAACATCAGGACCGAGGTGTTACTGCTAGCAGAGGAAGCAGCAGTAACTCAGCAACAAAATCGTGTCTGCCTTATCCCGGGTCTGAGCGAGAGGTCCGCTCATCCTTTTCCACCCTCACCCCATGGTACCTACAGACAGGTTAGAGGAGATCAAGTCTCTTCATTAACTTCTTTTCAACCAAATCAGCTGCTCTTGGTTTGAGCAGTTTCTGCCTTAAGTGAATGACCACATGCAGCCTGGGTCCTTCTTGCCAGCCCTGTCTCCCACTAGCATTTTTCCTGAGCTGGGAGATGAAGCTGGGAAATGCGAGAATGAAGAAGCTCTGGTGACCATAGTCCTTCAGCAAGGGACTGGTTCTGCATACGTTGCGTAGGAAAGGGCTTCGGACAACATGAACTAACAACGCTGCAGATTTCAAGGGCTCTGCATCAGCGCAAGGTTTAGCTCCATGATTTTCTCCTCTCCGGGATTACAGTCCTGCCTGCACCCTTCGTACGAGGGTTTCCGACCTCCTGCACTCAGACCTCTGTGGAGCCAACCTACAACTCCGCTCCTCCGTGGACCCTCTCTGGATGGCCGCTGTTACTCGTTCCTTGTTCCTGAGCTTCGTGGCCGGGGCTACTTGGCTTCAGGTGGCTTAATTGTGGAGACACTCGGACATCCCTCCTCTACAGCTGATGCAGTTTATCTGACAGGACTGCAGTGTCTGCAATGGCCCTGTCAGGCCTGTGATACCAACACCACCTGTGCGTGTCCGGACAGCTTATTATCTGGGGACCAAAGGCATAAAACTTTGTGATTTGCTTGTACCTTATCTGTAGGAAATGCCTTGCTAGCTCAGAACCACTGTTATACATAAGATTCAGTGTATTTTAGCATGTGCATTTTCTTTGTAATATGACAGGAATAATTTTCAATTATTTTTCTATTTGCTTAGCATGGCAGACATATTAAAGACACTCAACAGCTGGTTCTGGTGGGAGAATATCTGGATGCCTATCAATTGCTCGTGGGCACATTTTGTAGACCGTGAGGGCCTTGTCTTTCCAAGACCACATCAATTATACGCAACGATACCATATGCTTTTGTGCTGCTGATTATTCGATTCCTCAGTGAAAGGTAAGAAAGACGCATGCAATTTTATGCTACTGTTAATTCTCATTAATGCTAAAAATATTTGAATATCAAAGTATCTTTAAATCAGTAGTCACATGTCTTCATAAAGAAGGATTAGCTGGGACTAATCACAGTTAGCTAGGATTAGTAAAAAGATCTAGTGCTGATAATGTGGTGGGTGGAAAAATTAGGAAGTGTTTTCATTACTGGGATCATGTGGCTGTGGGCCAGTCTGCAAAGCAAACATTTCTATCAAGGTTTTTTTGGACTAACATTTTGTTGCTTCTAATTTTCTGTTTTTATCTAATTCTTCCAAAAACACCTGGTTTTCCTTTTGCTTTGCTCTGCTGGTGAAAGGGTAAAGTTATTTATCCTCCAAGACGAACCTCTCCTTTCCGTAGACGCTCTTCCAGAGCCCTTGTGTGAGGCTGATAAATCCCAGGTGTGTGACTGTCACAAATCGCAGCACGCTGGAGGGATCTCCAGATTCCATGTGCACGTTTTAGGCAGCTCTGGTAACAGCAATTCCTGTTCTCTCGGTTTGGCCCTGGAAGATGGATTGCTTCGCTTCCGCAGCTGGAGTCCTGAGGGACAGGCAGAGGTCGGCTCCACAGAAGAAAGCTGTGCACACATGAAGTTTTTCAGTGCTTTGACTTATTCATTTGTTTATTATTGCTTGGGTGTTTTTTTTTTTTTCTGCTCTACAGAATGTGATTAGTGTGTTTTGATAATTATTTCAGGGCAGAATGAGGAAATTTGGAATGTCTTAAGTTAGACACAGCCAAGAGAGAACCAGATAGGATCATTTGTGTTAGGGATCAGAGGTAGCCTGGATCGTGCGCTCACAACCACGCCATGTGGTTCCCAAAGAACTGCCTGTCCAGCTATGTCTCCTGAACTGCTGCTGTGTGTGATTAGCCCATCAGCAAAGAAAGTGAATGAGGAAAATGAATGAGGAAAATGAGTGAATGAGGAAAAGAGACCGCTGCTCTGAGTAATGAGGAATCAATCATGAATATCGGCAGGAAGGAGGGGGCTTCTTCAGGAAACGCTGTCCAAGAGGAAGAGCAGCCCTTAGGCTGCTCTGTGGCTCTCGGAGGCAGAAGGTGGAGAGAGATGAGAGCCTCGGAGGAGGCTGGGGCTGCAGCAGGACCTGGTTTTCCTGGCAGTGCCTGCCCTGTGCAGCAATGAGGACTCTGCCGCTGGGGAAGGTACCTGGTATCTGTCCTGCAGCCCATGGGAAGAGAGCAGCTGTTCTCATGTCTCTCTCCTTAAGCCATTGCCTAGGTACAGTCTGCCTCCAAGAACTGCAAGGGCACAAGAAAGGGCTTTATTCTTTTGTTTCACAGCATTTTAGGACACACATTCAAGACCTTGAGTTTGCTTTCTGCAAAACTGCTAAGATACTCTGGTTCCTGGTGGGGACTAGCTAGAGGACAGTGGCTTTCTGTCACAGTGCACAGTTCTACATATCCCAAGGCACATAGAAATATTTCAGATTTATTTTCTTAATCTCCTGGCATGAGAATAGTTAAGATCTTGTAGCTGTGATGCATTTTAAAAAAGTTTTCTCCTATGTCTTTTCAGATTTATTGCTATACCTCTAGCAAAAGCTTTAGGTATAAAGAACATAAGACGTGTGAAGCCACAGCCTAATCCTGTTTTAGAGAGTTATTTCCGGGAGTGCACAAAACATCCATCCCAAGTAAGGATTTTCATTCTTTAAAGTAGTTCTGGGTTTGGAAAATCCCACATCTTACTGTTTCAATCAACTATCAGCAATGACACTATGGGATGGGTTCCAACTGATTGACAGATAACTTAATTTATTTGGGTTTATGTTGCTGTCCTGCTGACACGGTATATGGCATCCAAAAAAGAAAATATTTATTTTTAAGATTTTTAATTTTCTGGCACACTGTTCTAGGCTATACTGTTAATATTATTTCCAATGAAGATCAGTGCTCCATCTATAACTCATTCTGCCTGGGGAAAACATCAGCTGACATCTGTTGTTGGAAAGTGATACCATATTTCTTGTAAGCAATAATATTGGCACACTGGATTGGAGACCTTCTGATCTGTTATGTTGCTGCATACTTAATCCTGGCTTATATGAGAGAGCAAAGCAAACAATCTTTCCATTACCTTGCTGTTGATTTTTAAATTTGAACAAAAAAAAAAATTACTGTCTAAGAAAATGAAGCAAGCTGATTGTTGATGGGAAACAGATACCATGCTATGAACACACTCTCAAAAAATTCTCCTACGTAACTAGAAATACCAAGCAATTACAGCATTCCTACACAGTTTTGGGGAAGAAATATGTGTTTTCTAATAACGAGGGTTATTGACTATTGCCTGGGACTTGTGCTTTCTGTCTCTCACTTGACACGCTCCTCCTGCGACTTGGGCCTGACGTGGTTAGAGGGAGATCGACTCATGTCCCTGAGGGAGCTCCTCTCTCCTGGGCAAGGGTCCCGCTTTGTTTTGTATCCCCCCTTCTGTGAGGGCAATGGAGTGTTACCTGGTGGCACTTCCCCTTATCACACAGTAGCTCCTACCTCGCTTCTACACTAGTGTCTCACCTGCAAGACTCATTTAAATATAATTTAATAATTAATTTAAATTAGCTAGGACATTGCACAATGCCAATGTGTTATATGTGGCACTTCACAAAATCCTCCCCAGCTAAATCTCTTGCTTAGGAGTAACAGTTGCATCCTTGAAATGATCAGAGGTCACTGGAAAGAAAATAGCAGTCTTAGGCCTGTACATTTCAAGCCTACTCTATTTATCAAAATTAACTTGTGCCATGAAAATCCATGACCGCTGTGAATGTCACTTGAAAGCTAAAGCAGAGAGCCAGCAAGGTAAACCCTCACAGAGAGTTAATGTTACTAATATTTTAAGATGCAGGCCTCATAAGTGTGAAGCCGATCTATGACATGCAAAATAAATGAAGATGAGGTGGATGCTGTTGCTAACATTATTTAACATTATTTCCCCCACTTGTTTTTTAGTCAGAGATTCAAGGTCTGGCCAAGAAGTGTAACTGTACAGTCCATTTTGTGGAAAAGTGGTTCAGGAGGCGGCGAAACCTTGAGATCCCAACGGTGCTTCGGAAATTCCGGGAGGCTTTGTAAGAGGAGGCAGCTTCTTTCTTGTTTGTGGATTTGTTAGTTTTGGAAAAAAAAAAAATGATTGAGGTCCTTGAGTACCTGATATAAGCTGGGGCTCAGTTCCACAAAGCTGAGTCTATCCAACTGGGGTTTTTGATTTTGTGCACACACAAGTTTTTGAAATGACCTACTAATGTTTCATTAATATAGTGATTTCAAGTACTGGGTTAATAGTTTCTCCTCTTTCTTAAAGATGGAAAAAAAACTCTCCAAAATGCTTTACTGTTTTCTTCACTGTGCAATAGTGGATTTGTTCATAGGATCGTGCCGTGCAGCACTTAATGAAAATATGCAGAGCATAGGAAAACATGTGCCAAGAATTGTAGGAGAAGAAAAATGCTTATTCACCCTTGTTCAATTATGTATCCATGCTGTCATCTCGGGCTGCTCTTGTGTATGTAGGAGTTGGTTCAAGAGCAGAAATCACGGTATCCTGACTGGATAGTAGAGGGCCCAGCTTGGGCACTACGTAGCTGTATGGAACATTTACTCAAATATGCTAACATGAAAAGGCTATTGATTATAATGCATATTAAAAGTATTTCAAAACCTCCTGCATATGAACAAAAACCAGAAAAACATTTGAGAGTCTGATTTATTTTTTTTTTTAATATTTAACTATTCCAATATTATTCAAAACCTGTACAAACCCCAAATTCTTAACTGGACAGGATTTTACTGGTAAAAGCTTTTAACATAACACTTTTGTAATGTCCGGTGTATTTAGGTTTTGACTAATATAACTATATTGGCAAAAACTCACCTGGTTATAATATTTTACCACTTTTAGTATAGGTTATTTTAAGTACAGGAATGAGGGTTAAAAGTACAGCCACAAAGCTCCAAGCTGAGTGCTTCCTCAAGGTTATTCTCAGTGTGAATCAATACAGCAATGTGATGTCCTCATTTGGGCATAAATCCAGTCAACAGCTCTAGCTGTGACACTCTGAAGTCTGAGTGAGTTGAGTGAACCCTGTTGGCAAGCTGACATTCATGGGAGGGTTGTTGTTGTTTTGTGGATCAGGTAACTTTGTTTTGCAAGCAGCAATAAGATTTCTTGCTACTTAAACACGAACTGCCTGCCATGGATGTGTGGCTCCAGTCATATGCGGTAAAGACCGAAATTAAAACTTGCTTGGTGGCCTGGGTGAGAATGAAGCCAACAGGTTTCTCTTGTGCAATTTGTGAACCTTGCTCTGCTCTTTGTCAGGGAGTTTAATTGGATATAATTCTCAAGGCAACAAAAGAGGAACAGAATTATTCCACCTTAATAGTCAATGTTATGAGCATTATGGCATTTTGAAAGCCTGGAATCTCCAACATCACTTTTCTGAATCACCAGGAGAATCTGATGAGCCAGATCTAAAGCATACTTAAGCTATTACTGCTCTCAGTTAAGCAACACTGGGGTTTGGAGAATCATTTGCATGAAACCTTCCCTGCCTTAGAAGACTTACCAGCCATTAGCTGCACCCACTAGATTCTGTTGTTAGACTCAGTTCATCGGAAAAGATTCCTGAAACTAAATTAGCAGAATCCTTCTACAGAGTTGTTCAGCCCTCTCCCTAGTGGACATATTTTGAGACTAAAAGCCATTTGTCAGGTAAAATTTGGTGAATTTGGGTGAACTTTGCTTTGATTTTGTTCACCAAATTCATAAACTTGGCTAAACAAGGTAGTGCTGTGGCAGACTTGCATGTGTCATGGGTTCATCTGAAGCAAATTAAGCACCAGGTATTTAATGCTAAGCTCAGTCAATATTATCTTTGTGGGGCTGGGGACTAATGGTTCAGTCCTGTAAGGTGCTCTGTGCTTTGGATCTCCTCTGGAAACCCCTTAAGCAAAAGCCTGGCACTGAAATTGGGATTAGTCCCATTATGTCCCCTAGACTGCGTGTACCTGCCCTGCCCCTAATTTGAGGACATGTGAGGCCGAATCAGCCCCATGCAGAGGCAGTCCCATGGCTAGGGCATTATTTTCCTGTGTCCTTGGTGAACCCTGAGCCAGGCACTACTTGCTGATTCCGCCCTCCCCTTCCATTTGCTCTGCTAATTTGTGCTGTGCACCTTTAAAATTTTCTGTCTGTACCGAGGTGTGATGAAGGGTTGTTTTCATGTGATCCGAGGAAAGATACCTTAAGGTATAATGATTGTTTATTACTATTTTATCTAGTGGCAATTTAATAATTTTCCTGGTTTCCACCGCAGGCATAAAGCCCATTTCCTTGTCTAACCTCTGCCATTCCATGTCCTCATTCTTTGCTTGTTTGTTTTCCCTTTAAAATGCAAGCTGCCTCTTTGCACATCCCTTTCTTTGGCCTGGGACACTCGCCTGCAGGGAGTGCAGCGCTCAGGAAGGTGGAGCTGCCCTCACCAGACAGACTCTCATCTTCTCCTCTCAAGCAGCACTTCATTAACGTTTGCCAAAGACCATAATCATCATTTTTATGCATCTCCCAGCCCATTAGTACTAGCTAAAGTGGTGTCCTTGCGAAGACTTGCTCTCCCCCTTTTTAGCAAGGTTTTCCCGGAGGCGCTTTGCTCCCTTTTGGGACCTCTCCTGCTCCAAGACCATCCCAGCAGCTCCAGGGTCCTGCAGGTCCCTCCACCATGAGCACGTGCAGGAGGGCAGCGATTTCCTCCTGATCCTGGAGAGCTGCTCTGGGAAGGGCTGGATGAAGGAGAGGGGTGGAAAGGCAGAAGTCTTCCTCACCTGCGCAGGAAGGAGTGGGAAGGCTCCGGCAGTCCCAGCCGCACCCAGTCCCAGGGACAGTTCCTCCCACGCTGGCTCCGTGTCCTCGCACTGTTGATTGCTGGCTCCAAATCACAGCATCCTCTGACGTATACAAGCAACAACATCGCTTCGGTTTCTAAGATACACAGGAACTTCTTTTTTTTTTTTTTTTCCTTTTTCCCTTTACCAGATTAGTGATGAAAACCTCAGCGGTTTATCTGCCTTGAAGGATATTCATTTAAACTACAAAAAGCTAAGAGGCTTACCCAAATGCTGCCCAGCCCGGTCAAATGCTGAGGCTTCCAGTTAATTCAGACCTCTGTAGCAACACATAAACTCAGACCGCAGTCATTGTGAAAGTTTCAGAGGGCTCCCCTGTTTTTAACAATGGGTATTAAGAGAAATCAAGAGAAATTAACTCGGCAATTAAAGCAAGTTGATGCTAGCGCTTGCAGTGCTCATCAGAGGTGTTGGGATTTGAAAGCATGAACCACCTGGCTGGAAGGTCTTCTGGAGCTGGGAAGCGTTCTTGAATAGCTGAAAAAGATTCTTGCAGTGGGGAAGGTTGCTGCTATCAAACACTAATAAATTCCCTGAACACCAGATCTGCATTTGCTATGGCTGGTCTCTTGATCAGCTCATTTCTGGCTCAAAGTTTACTGGAAAAAAATACAACCAAGATATCACTACTAATAATGTAGAATTGTATACTTTTTTGGCAATTAGTCAAAATATAAGTGTTTGGATATTAATAATACAGAGAGAGGTAACAGATAACTACATCTAATACAGAGTTTGAGAACATGTTAATGTGATATACAATAATTTGCTGTAGTTCTGGCTCAGGGGGATACTTATGAAGAAGAAATAATGTTCCTATTCTTTTCTTTTTCAATTTTGCAGCTGGCGATTTTCATTTTATCTTGCATCATCCATTGGTGGATTTATAGTTCTATATGATGTAAGTTAATTTTGTAAAGACTTGACATGCTTATATTTTTAAAGAAGGGAGAACCTATTTCTAGAACTTTTTCAGGTCCATTGAAAGACTTAAGAGCTTCAGGCTTTTTGGATTCAAATCTCCAAGTGTCAGTCTAGATAGCCTGCCGTGTGCATTTAGGTTTTTCTTGATTTTTTTTTATTTTTTTAATTTTCTCTTAAACTGCTGTGATAAAAAATAATTTGTTGAGTAATCAGCCTTTTTAAGGAAGGCTGTAGGAAGTCGCAGGGACAGTTTTACAACGTGCCTTGTTAACACCTACGCCTTGCAGTGTGGGCTATTTGTTGTTATTTTATTATTTTTACGAGACTTTCCTGGCAGCTCTTTTTGGGGTCCCAGCAGCAATTTGTTTTTCACCTCCCTCTTGAGGAGTTTCTCCCAACTCCTGACTCAGCAGCCGAGAGTGAGAGCTCCCGGTGTCCGGGGGTGTCCCCAGGGCTCCGGAGTGGCTCGGAGCACGTCCGCATTCCTGGGGCTCTTCTCCAAATTCTGCTCATCACGCCGAACCAGGGCCGTGCAGGGCTGGTAAACACCACACAATCTGATTGCTGTGGCAACATATCTTGAGTAATTACAGTAATAAGACACACGCCCACTGTTTCGGATGATGAAATGATGCGCTGGAGCGCTTCAGGTGTCCTGGAAAGAAGCCAATATAATTCTGGGACCGATATAATAAATCCGAGCTGTAAGATGCCTATAGAAATCGGTGGAGAAAATGTTATTGAGAGAATAACCTTTCAGCCTGCTTGAGTTAACAAATTGTAAAGTATTGAGGATTGTGAGTTAAGATGACTTATTGCTGTTCAGCTGGTCAGTGTCTGACTCATGTGTCTTCCCCCAGAAACCTTGGTTTTACGACATATGGCTGACGTGGGTTGGCTATCCGTTCCAGGTGAGCTCTCAGCGTGGGGACATCGGCCTCCAGGCATCCCAGGTCTTTCCTGGATGAAAGGGATGACCCAGGAGGTGCTTCTCCCTTGCAGCGAGTGCCACCTCAGGAGGTGCAGCGCCAAAGCCGGTGCCACCCCTGGTGCCTCCTGCCGGCTGCTGCGGGTCGTCGCCACGACCCTGCTCTCATGGGCAGCAGGGCTGCAGGCAGCTGCGAGCAGCACCCATCCAGGCGCCCACAGCACTTGCTGTGTGCGTTCCGGATGCCAGTGCAAAAGCTCTCCCAAGCAAACTGCCTTATTGTCCCCAGGTGCAGATTTTGTGTCCCCTTTCAGCTTCCCTCCTCCTCTTACCAACCTGTATCCCATCACACCACCTTCTCCTTACTCCTTTCCTAGGCAGGGGCCAAAAGAAAAAAACAAATCTTGCCTCCCAGCTTTTTCTCTCGCAGCTTCTCTTACTTATGGGAACTGATAACTAGACTTAGCCGCTGCCACCTTGGCACAGTATAAAACCAGGTGGGCAGCCGAGCTCATGTTAACGCAGTCTCTAACCCTCTTGTTCCCTAAGAAGATGCATAGGATTTTAGTGTAGGGAGCGACATCCTAGTAATGAGGTGTGTGAATGCCTAAAATGCTAATTGTTCATTGAAATGAAGGGCTTCATTTATTGGGCTTGCGGTTGTTTGTAATTAAATGCAGAGGCACCGTGTGGGTAGCTCTCTGCATGTGAAATTTGGAGGTGGGGGAGGAACTGCAGAAACTGAGAGTTTGGTCTGAGTAAAGGTTAAAATATTTGGCTCTCCAAACATCCTCCTTAATGAAGCCCAGAACATGGATTTAGTTAGCTTAATTTTTTTAAGCACGACTCCGCAGAGGAGCAGAGAAAGAAAAAAAGGGAGAAGGAAAAAATAAGTAGTTTCATTTGGCATTCACCTTGTGCTATTCTCTATGTCAACTGCGTTTTTCTTCTTTGCAGACTATGCTGACATCCCAGTATTGGTACTACATGGCTGAGATCAGCTTTTACTGGTCTCTCTTATTCACGATCGGAATCGACAACAGAAGGAAGGCAAGTGGGCATGCTTGTTAGTGGCTAGAATCTCTGTTTCCAAGGAGAGAGAGGGAAAAAAAAGGCAAAACAACACCCAAACTGAAGTTTTGTAAGAGTAACTCCTGTCCCGACACTGGATTTGGTGCAGCCACTTGAGGGCAGCATCAGCCCATCCTGGCACTGCTGCACACATCTGTGCACCCCTGGCTGCCAGGCCGCCTTCCCTGTGCTGGGCTGAGCAGGAGAAGCCTTGCTGCCCTGGGGACGCCCTTCGGGTCTGTCCTTGCTTTTTTTTTTTTTTTTACCTCTTTCCTTCTCTTCTTCGCAGGATTTCATGGCTCACATCATTCATCACTTGGCAGCCATCGGGTTGATGAGTTGCTCCTGGTGTGGAAATTATCTGCGTATTGGGACACTCGTGATTTTTGTTCATGATACCGCAGATTTCTGGCTTGAGGTAACCCTGCCCCTCATCTTTTTTTCAAAGTTATTTATTTATTTATTACTACCCAGGTTATATTTAGTGTTGTTTTAATCTCTCTGCCATCAGTCCTATAAGTTCCCTCTCTGACCCCACAGAGACGCAGCTTCACACAGTCATAAATTGTAAGATAACGAAGAGCGTCTATACAATTTAGACTGATATTGCATTATAGAATTGTTCATTTTTAAAAAAGGAGCTAACAGAAGTCTTGTAGTGCAAACTGGGGACCGTAAATATTTCTGCCTCTCTAGATTATCTGTGTTTCACTGATAAATTTAGCTCGAGTTGGCTAGCCTGTCAGCAGTTGTTGTGATACCAGTTCTCAAGGAAATTTAGCAACTAAAAGTTTGGCTGCTTCTTCAAACTGTCCTAATTTTGTCAGCATTCATACCCCTGTGTTGGTCCAAGGGCATAGGTACATCACATAGTGCTGATTGGAGACACTCTAATTGTTTCTGAATGAGGTACCTCAGGCACTGGCAAAAGAAATGTTTCTCCTGCCTTCTCCATCCTTACACTAAATATCAGTTAAGAAGTGCTTTAAGATTAAAAATCGTCTTATTCTGCTGATAGATTCACCTTTGAGAAAGCTGCCTCATCCCGTGCTGACCAGGGTAATTCCTAAATGGAGCAGGGGAATTGCATGTTTCAGCTGAGGGGAAGCAGTAATTAGAGTCTTTCCCAGTGGGATGGAGACCAGGACAAGGAAGAGGAGGCAGTGGCTGGAGGAGGCCCTGTGGCATCGAGCTGTGAGTCCAGCTGCAATGGGCCACAGCAGCTCCAGGGCTGCTGGATGTGGCTGGGAGCCAGTTCCCAATGTGCTACCAGATAGAGGGATGGACCTCTGTCTCCAAGAGCACTTTGTGTTTCCATAGCACTCTGGCACTCTGCTCAGAGAGCTGTTCTTTAGGTCTTTGATACGGTCCTTTCGTATAAGATGAAAGGAGAAATATAAACAAGGAATCTATTTCGATACTGCTTTATTAGGTATGAATACAATGATTGCTCTACATGTCAAACAGGCAGGACATTTTCTTCCTGCTTAGGTGGAAGATGACTTCTTGTTTATGAAAATACTGGAAAGGGGCTTATTTCACAGAATATTTGTAATGCGTTTGATGGTTTGTATTTAATACAGGCAGCCAAAATGTTTAATTATGCTCACTGGGAGAAAACCTGCAATGCGCTCTTTATCATCTTTGCTATCACATTCTTCATCACAAGAATCATCCTGTTCCCCTGCTGGTAAGCAATATTTGATGTAGTCATAAGCTTTTATTTCATTCCCATTTCCAGTGAGGTAGTTATTGGTTGTGATGGAAAAAGAAAAGGAATCAATTTAAAGAGCAGAAGAGCTTTCATTATTATTTATCTTAGTGGCCACCTAGAAGGGTGGATAAAAACTGCCATTTCTCTTTAAAGTAAAAATTTAATATAAGTAAAAATATTTTAAAAAAGAATCCCGTGAAGCTGTGGTACGTTATCAAAAGCTTTCACTTACTATTTAGCTTGTTTTTAGAAACTATAGTTAAACATTATGTACTGCTGTGTTTCCAAGAGAAACGAAGAGAAATCACTGTCCTTTTCATTCCATCACTCCTGCTGTAGCTACAAAGTCAAACTACAGTGAAAGCCCTATATGATTGTATTTAATTTCTTGTAGTGCCTTCCTTTTACTAATGGGTTCCTAGGTAGTAACCCACGTCATTACCTACATGGGGAGCATTCAGAAAAGGTGAAGCAGTTAATCTATGAAGTCAGTAGACATAAATTAGAACTTATTAAATGCTCGCATGGCTTTGGAGTGCTATGATTTAATCTGCTTTGGAGTATCCACACGGGTGCTTAGTGTGCTTAATGCTTAACATGTTTAGCTTTCAAAAAGTGTTTAATGTGTTTCGCATTCACCGTTTTGCTGATTTGCTCTAGCTTGCCTCCGTGCCCCTCCCTGCATGTGGACAAATCCTTAGAGACTCAAGCTGGTTAAATTAATAGTTCTGAACATTGATCAACACAAGGTTTTAATTTCCTGTAGTATTCTCTTTCAGAAATGCTGATGTCTTTTACTCTCTTGTTATTTTTTGATTAATTACACAAGTGTTCCCCAATCATTTTGCTTCACTGAGTTTCTTTTTCCTGAGTTCTTGAGTCTGGAAGCAAAATGTGATGAGATTAAAGGGGCTCAGAAAAGCCCCGAATAATATAGAAGTGAAGGCTCAAGATGGACAAAACACATGGTGATTAACAAAGAGCCCAGCTCAAAAGCTTGTAGGAGTTTCTCTAGAGTGTGGATTTCAGATTAGAGGGTATTTGCATGAAAAAGACAGTATAGACAAGCTCCAAGTTGCATTATATCTAGACCACACAGAGCTAAAGATTTAAAAACCTTGGATTTTTCTAGCTTTATTTAGAATACTTTGATGCAAGACTCACCAAGATAAGAAATTTGAGTCTTGCATCAAAGTCTATATTTAAATCATGGTGTATAATCTAGGTAGACCAAGGTTTGTTAATTAAACTGTCATCTATACAGGGCTTTTTAATATTTTGTGGAAATAGTTAATCAGTTTGGAATGTGAAATTAGAAATTGTTACAAATAGCACAGAGGAGGAATCTTGCACCATAACAATGACCTTCCTTTTGTTTTTTTTGTTTTTAGGATTCTTCGTGCTACACTGTATCAGCCTACATTCTATTCGACGACCCCTGTCATAGCATATTTTCTATTCAATGGACAACTATTGACCCTTCAAGGCTTGCATTTATACTGGGGTTACTTAATTTTCAAGATTTTGAGAAAGTTCATTCACTCACAGGTAAGCAATCTTGCTTCTGCAGAAAAATATATAAGATGCAGCCACTAATACCTTTAGCAAATTTACTCAGAATGTCTTACTCTTTTCCTGAACTTTCAGGTAAGAATTTTTGATAGTGATCTACAAAGTATAAATATGTTCAGCTGTTCTACCTCCTTCGTTCTTTTATCAATTTCAAGCAACTGAAGTTCTCTTCAGTTTTTCTGAAAGGTCCTACTTGAAACCAGAGGTTTTGCTCCAGCCTTCTTGTTGATCTAGTTATATATCACAACCATGAACTGCAAACAGTAGGTCACCATCCTTGAGGCCTAGATTTGATTTGCTGAGACCTAATGCAAAAGATTCCTGAGGGATGAAGTGGCTCATTCAGGGTAGCTTGACCCCGATGACCAGAGTCATCCCCCAGGGTCCCATAACCATGTGCCAAATCGTATTATTTATGCCCCAAAATATGGTGACTGGGACTGTTTGTGCTTCTGTTTTTCCCTCCTTCCACCCCCACTGAATTTTCTTCATGAATTAGACATGGATCTGAATGAAAGGTTTCTTACTGGGTTAGGTGCTTTGATGAGTGACTTATTTTTGTTGTTTTGTTTTCTTCTTTATTTAACTTTGACTTCTCATGAGAACTCATGCAGCCAGGTTACGTATCTGTTATTCTACCGGTCAATCTCAGCCGTGTTTGATAGGGTTTCTTGGTTCCTACAGGCCTAATAAAAACAGACATCTAGATAGCACAGACATCCAGTGTCTCCCTTAGAAGACGACTGCATTTGCAAACTCAACCCATGTGAGACAGCAAACAGTTCAGCATAAGGGACAAATCTGCAGGAGAAATGGCTTGCTCCAAAACATGTGTCCTTTTTTCCATGTTGCTTAATGCTTTCAGATTAATTACAAAGTCATTTTTGGCCAGGTTTATCGAGTGCTATCAAGTGTTTTGCCTCTCCTTATTTTCTCTTTAAGGTTGTGGCTTTGCCTCTGTGCTGAGCTGGAGTGTATATCTGTATTCCACATATTTCACTATAATTTGGCAGAATTTCTGTTTGACATCTGTTTTAGCTCATTGCTGTCAAAATATCAGCTGTCAGGGCGTTTTATCAAAAGTAGCTCCATTGATCAACATTGTCAATGGAACAGACATCCTAATCGTCTTTAACATCCAATCTTGTAAGATGGCACTGAAGATACTTTTTTTTTTTTTTTTTGGAGAAATAAATATCTTTCTTACAAAAAAAAAGGAGTTAAAAAGAAGAAAGAAATCGTGTTGCAGCCACTGGGACTGAAGATATTAGATTGACTGTGATACAGGGAAATTTGTACTCCGTGCAGAGCTATGACCTTGGATGTGGAAGTTGCACAGGAAGCACACATGGATCTATGGGGGAACCTGGTATGGCAAGGAATATGGTTGGAACAAGGCCGTAGTTCAGAAAGAGGAAGAAAACCAATTCCACGTCAATCACAAACCTGTAGATGCCTGGAAAAATCTCTGACCACAGCTGAGAAATCCAGGGTAGGGGCAAGCAGAGAAAGCACAAAATACCATGAAATCAGGAGAGGCATCAATTCTGTACCCGAGGAATGAGCGTTCGCTAAATGCAGAGCCTGCAGTAACAGTGAACCTTTTCCCAGGACTGTTTCTAGAGGAAATCAGGAGAGAGCTGAGGAGGGCATTGGCATCGTTTCCCATCCACGCTGGCTGAAGTTATGAGCATGTGTTGCCAGGGTGCCGCAGGTCCAGTGGCAAAGAGGCCCTGCCTGCCCCTAAGCCTTTGTAAGGGGCAGAAGTCCTTTATTTTGAGATAAGCACTTTTATTTCCTACTAGTCATTGCTAAAAAATGGAAAAGTATTGAGCCTGCATCCTTGCGTGGCTTTTGATTCCCTATAGAGCTCTCCACAAAGACGGTTTCCAAACATTTTTATAGTGGTAGCAGCAGCAGCGCGCGCCCTTTTCGGCTGCATGACTTCAGCTGGCTCGCGCGTGCAGCCTGGTTTCCACAGCAGTGGCAAACTTGGCTGTGAAAGCAGCCGGTGCCTCCAGAGCTGTAAAGGCAGCGCTGAGGAGAAGGGTGTTTGCGAGGCTGCCTTTTTATACCACCACATTTATTGCACACAAATAACTGCCGCTATTTTAGCGGAACACCAGTAAACCATCGCCCTCCTGCTAGGAGGGTTTTGTTTCTGTGCCGAGGCTGTAAAGCTTCCATTCAGAAAACAGGCAAATTTGGACTTTTTTTTTCTTGAAGCAACAGTTAGCTACTTCAGATGGAAAAACAAAGTCATGATGTAACTGGGAATAGGGCCTGATGTTGTTGTTTAACTGTCTGAGCCCTGCAGGAGCTGTGAGCGCAGCGAGGGCGCAGGGGACATTGCAGCGCCCTGAGCCCTATGTGGTGGCAGCTCCTTGGGGACAGTCGCTGCGACGTGGCCACCAGCAGCTCCTGCGTCCTGCCAGGAGGCCGGGCTCTCCCCCGTTGTGCCCTTCTGGCCCCGTCATCCGACTGTGGGAAAGTCCGTGGCTTTTGATGCCTTTTTCCCCCTGGGAAGGGCTGTTGTCCCTTGCTGAGAGCCCAGCTCTCCAGCGAGCCCTGGACACCCAGAAAGTCTGCACCGTGGCCGTCCCCTCCCCTCAGCACCCATATCAGGGAGCTGCTGTGCTCTCCCTGGGATAACTGCTCAGCTTGACCCAAGACCAGCTTGGACTGAAAACCTTGCAACCTCCCTCCTCCCCGAAGCCGCAGGCAGAGGCAAGCACAAACAGGGCAGGAGGAGAAGATGGGAGGAGAGTCTCTTGCTCCGTCCCTCTGTGTTGCATTTCCTTGGGGACTGTGCAGCTCCCTGCGCTTGGAAATCTGTTGCCACAAGCGGAGTGACACCTACAGCTACTTTGCTTTAAGTCTGGATGCTTTATTGTCTTTGGGGAGGAAATTTGAGGGACCAGAAGCATTGCACAATTTTCCAAGCAAAGAGGAAGAGCAATTTTCCATTGCTCTTCTGTGCAATATATATAAAAAAATACCCAGATAAGGTAAGTCACAAGTGCCTCCTTTCTCCCAGGCCGTTGCATGAGGCTCTTTAGGGCACTCACGTCTAATAAGGGCCCTTCAAGGTCAGACCTGGAGCCATTTATCCCAGGTCAGTTGAGCTGCAGGAGGAGCAAGGACATTTTTGAGCGTAATTTCTTTTCAAGCCAGGTCAGGCGATCGCAGTGTTAAGCTGCTGGCTGCCATCTTGATGCTCAAGGCCCTTCGTTGCTAGGAGACTCCGTGTGTTTCTGTAATATTGTTCGGTTACATGGTTAAATTGCCCACTTGCATCAGGTTTCAAGCACCCCTGAAACATGTCTAGTCATCATGTCTGCACATATGAGAATATTTTAGGAAAATTGAAAAAACATATAGAGGAGTATGTACATATGCACCGATTTAAAATATCTCGCCAGGAAAATCCCGTGGAGATGAAACGTTGTATTTCCAAGGTCAGAAAGAGGGAGCGAATGACAGCAGCTTATAGCCACATTATTATGGCAAATTAAGATGTAAAAATATATGTTAAAACCATTACTCACTCAGTTAAGGTTTTGAGACATCGGGGCTTTAAATCTTGAAAAATATGTGTAAGTTGTAGGAAATGGGCATGATGTCCACATGACTCAGATGCTTCAGGGCTGATGCAAAGTCCATCAATGGCAGAAGGTAGCGGCAGATTTTAGCAGCGCCCTGATGTTACCGGGGGGGATGTTCTCTTGCTCCTTTCGCTCTCCTAATTGTTTTCTTGCCCTCAGACTGTCTTCAAGGAAGGCAATGAGCTTCTTCCTGATGCTGACTGTGATTTAGGAGCCATCAGCCACCTCTTTAACTCACCTTGGTTATTTCCTTTTCCTGGAGCAGAAAATACCCCGGGGTCCTGCAGCTCTATGCTCGTGCTTTTGAATTTGTCATTTGCTTTAAAAAACTGGCGGGCATCCCCGCTGTGTTGGCAAGATTCCTTTGATATTTTGTACTCAGCAAACACAGGGTTTTTTAAAGACTTTGGGCACATCCATGCCCGTGGTTTATTCATTCCTTGCTTGGCCCAGTGTCCCAAGGGATCAGGGGAGTTCGTGTTCAGAGAATGACTAATGATGGAGTAGGGATGGCTGGAAACGATAAGAAAATACTACTTTAGAGTTGAAATGATAGCTGTGAAGTATTTGCTGTGATACTGCTGCCCCTTTTAGCACTCAGTCTTTCACTTCAGCATTTTGTTTTGTCTAAAGATTGTTCTTGTACTGTCATAACTACCATTTTTTTTTCTTTCTTTTGAGCTGATTTGCTGATAGTGTAATGCCAGTACAGTCCTTGCCATGGAAGTGGTTAGCTGTATAAAGACTCTTTAAAGCACTTATTTCCTTTTCTGTATCAGAATGGCCATATTATACGAAGCTGGACCCCGAGAAGCGTGCCCAGGGACTGCATCTTTGCAATACTTCAATATTAGCATGTAGACAACGCACACAGACACGATTTTGCTCTTGTGAAACATGCCCTTACCCTTATATTGAAGGGTGATGCCTCTTTCCTCTTGCAGAGGTGCTGCCCTATGTTCTTCTCCCATGTGACCTAAGCTGTTGTGAATTTACCTCTTCAGAGCCTTGCTCCAACCTTTAGCACGAGTTTGTCAGTGAAGTTTATAGAGTTCCCAGGGGCTGCACCCTCTGCCCTGAGCTGAATTTACATCCCCCTCTGTCTCCTTCTGCAGAGCTCCCTTTTCCTGGGCCCAGTCTGGGCTCCTTTTCCTCTCTCTTCCCCTTATCTTTTGCTGCGTGATCTGTTCGCATCAAGCTACTTCTGTTCTAATAATTTATTTGAATGTGTTGTTCATTCTGTAGCCACACGGGCGCTGGGCATCTGGAGTTTCGGCCCTGAGCCTGGGTGAGGGTTTTCTTGCTCCCCAGAGGCCCCAAGCACGTAATTAAAAGCAATGGCTTTCAGTTCTTCTTACTGCTGTGCCGGGCCTTAAGCCTTTTCCAGTGCAAATGCAGGCTTCTCTAGGACAGATTTAAGCCACGTGGCGGTTGCTTTGCTTCCCTGAGTTACCTTTGGGATTAAACTTTGTGTCCTTTAGAATTACACGGTCTGCAGAGCGGTGCAAACCTGCTGGGTCCCCGTTATTGCGGGCCGGGAGCCCTTGGTTCCCCCAGGAGAGCTGGGGCTGCAGCACTCGGCTCCAGTGCTGACCTTCTCCCAGAGCAGCACCGCAGCTTGAGCTGTTCAGTCCGAGACAGAAATGTTAGTTCTGCACTATGGGGAGCAACCCGACGTGGCATGAAAGCAGAGCAGCCTCCTAGAAAATTGCATTCAAAGCTCTGTGGGGCAAACAGGATTCAACCCGGGTTTGTGTGTTTGTGTTGCTGCTGCTTGGTGTGACTGGGGCCCAGGCTGCGGGCTCCCAGCTAACAACTTTACTTGACTCCTAAAAAGTCAGACTTTCAGATACCTGTGGTTTTTTTTTTAAGGAATAGAAACTCTTTTCAGGACATTTGCAGTGAGAACATGCAGTTTAATGAAGTTAACCCGCTTGGGCAGCGTGCCGTTCTGCGGGAGTCGCGCAGAGGGCAGCATTTCCCTTCCCACAGTAGAGACGGGCAAGTTTGTCCTGTCCTGTCTTGCTAAGCCGGTCGTGTGCCCGTGGCCAACAGGGTACAAACGTGATGGCCAAGCTGAACTTGTCTTAATGCCAATAGTCCTCTCAAAAGCAGTGATGTATTTTAGAGAATAATGACAATCTAATGGGTTACTATTTTAGTGACCGTGCGGGAAGTTGTTGAAAAGCTTCCACTAGATTTTGGAGTGACTTTTTAGACTGGCAAAAACCAGTGCTCATTGATGCTAAACTTTGGCATTTAGGCTGGATAAAACTTTAGCATGAAATCAGATGCATCCAGATTGGCAGGGGTCGCCTTTCCATCGTTTTAAATGAAAATCTGTTGTGGAGAAGCTGAATTTGTTGATTCTCAATGGACAAATATTGTAGCATATTTTTCTCACGAGGATGGCTTATTAGGGGAGCAAAATAGGACAAATGGAAGTTTTCCCTCATTGAGATGAAAACCAGTCTATCTGGGAGCCTTCCCAGTCGATTCCAATTACTGCCTTTGGGATAGCAGCTTTTTAATAGCCTGGAGATGGGAGCTGGCCAGCGCAGGCAGCAGCGTGAAGGCTCGTGCCCTAGTAAAGGGAAATTACTTCCTGTTATGACTTTCTTTCATCTGCATATTTCCCATTCTGCTCCAGCAATCTCGTTAAGCCCAAAGCCTGGCTCCACGTCCCGCTTCATCCTGCCAAATTCCTCCGGGGGACGAGGGGGAAGAGGCAGGCAGAAGAAAGCATGAAGGAATATGAGGGGGTTTGGCCACTGTTCAGAGCAATGGGCAACAAGAAGGGCCCTGCGGGCACCCCGGGGCACTGGGGAGTCCTGCTGATACAAGGGGTTGGAGTCAGATGGAGCAAGGCAGGGCTGAAGCTCCCAGTCCGTCACAGTCTGCGGAGGTGAAAGAGGGAGATGCAGCGGTGTCCCCTGCAGTGCGGGTGTCCCCTGCGGGGAGCAGCCTTGCCTGCCTTTGCCTCAAGCAGCACCCTGCTTTTGACTCCAGCAAGGGGATCAGCATCGGAGCAACTGCAGGAGCTTCGGGATCACCGCTGAGATCATTAGGGAGGAGGCAGCTAATGGGAAACTGAGGAAGTGTTGGAAATGTTATTCCCAAGCAGCTGGTTGGAATAGGTGGGCTGACACCAAGGTGCAGAATAGGTGGGAGTTGGCACAAGGGGCCCTTCCCCAGCCCTGCCCCGCGCACACGAGACTCTGCCAGAGCAGGCTCAGCCCCCGGCCGTATTCCAGCAAACGCTGGAATATTCCAACAAACAGGACGTGTGGAGGCTTCCTATGCCTCTGGAATTAGCCACGCCATAAACGGGGCTTTCATGCACCGCGGACAAAATCGTTCCGTTCGTCTGAGGTTCCCAAAGGTTCCTAACGCAGAAAGAAGACAGATGCTGGTCAAGGTTTTGCTTTCCAGTGCATTGATTTACCTCGCTGTCCACAGAAGGGCATTTGCTGACAGTTCTTCTGGCTTCCCTTGTTAACTGCTCATATCTCCTAGTTTTCTGGCAGGCTATTTACGAAATGTTCCATTCGCTGCTGGGTTTATATGCATGCCCTACATGCATATTATAAACATATACGACCTATAATATATTTTTATACATATATATATATAAAATAGTGTATTTATTTTGCCAATTGCCAAAAATCAGTCCACAGAGCAAAGCCTCAGCCTCCTACAAAACTTTCTGATCCCTCCGTTTACTGCTTCCACAGCAGCAGATGGGGTGTTCGGTAAAGCTGCATTTGGAGCGGTGCTGCTGAGGATGGAAATGTGAGTTTGGACAGGATGAGCAATTCTGAGAACTTCAGAGGGATTTTCAGGACTTCAACTTGCTGAATTAAGGATTTTTTATTTTTTTTGTAGAGGAAGAGATATGTCTGAATTACCATTAGGTAATTGCAGATTAGTTTAAGTTGACAAAGGAAATGGTTCTATCTTGTGTTTAGAGAAAATGTGTTTGCCTGAGTAGATCTGAGAGTGCCCCGTAATCCCTAGTACGTGAGAATGAGGCAGGGAGTCCTAAAAGTAGCAGCCTGTGTGCTGAAACACTCAAAACCTTTGACGGGGACAGCACACTATAAAGTTCACATCATCAAAAAAAAAAAAAAAAAAAGGCTCTTTTGACCATCCACTATCTTTTCATCGAGAATTTTGATGTCTTGCCAATATTTATGACCAACAAAGGATTATAGTAAGAGAGTTAAATACCTTCTAACCTTTGAAGAAGTCACCTGGAAAACAAAGGATTAAATGTAGTGACCACGAGCACAAAGCACAGGGAATGAGCAGAGCTGCTGGCCTGAGTCCTGGCTCTGTTTGCTGCAGGCAGCGCGTGGGGCTGGGAGCCTCACCTGGCTTTGGCCACCGAAAACCTGTGTCTTGCCCAAGACAGAGCAGCGAGGGACTAGAGTTTCCTTAGGGCACAGTCTGCTGTGCCCAGTGGTGCCACCTCCCCCGGGAACGGACATGTCACCCTCTGGGGACACCTCTTTTCTTGTGGTTACAGAGAGCTCCTAGGTGACCTTGGGCAAATATTGACTTGAAAATTAGCTTGAAATTTTGCTGCGTGTGGGTAGAGCTCATGCAAGGGACAGAATGCCTCCTAGTAATGAAAGCAGAGCAATGAGGACCTTAAATCCTTAAATACAGGAGAGAAGTATCTCCTTTTGCCCGTTCCACACTTGCGGTGTCAGGCTGCATTCACAGTGCTCTGCGGCTTCTGTGAGTGCGTTCCTAGCAGTTACGGTGCTCCCAAGCGTTCAGCCCAAGGGCAGCATCATTCCCTGCTAAGTAAGAAAAGTATGAGTGCCTGATCATCTGTTTTGTAGCCAAAAAAGCATTTATAAGGACCGAAATTGCATGTTCTGATAATGGTTCATACCACTGGACTCCTTGACTTAATGCGAGTTCTGTCCTAGGGTAACAAGAAGTTCACTATACAGAACAGCATCAAATGCTTATTATACTGTTCTTTGTTTCTCTGCCAACTGTGGATTTAAAATTGGAATAATTCAAAAAGCAGTGGGACATTATGACTCACTCCGTACCTCCTGGGCTTTTGACATTATCGTAAAGCCTCGAACATTTGAGTGCAAGGTTTAGCTAGTGGATTTCAATAACACAGCCAGCAGACTTTATTGAAACCACAGAGCACTTGATTAACTGTAAACAATGATTTATTTCTTCGGAACAGTCAAGGTATTACAGCTCCAGTTACAGATGTGTTGTGCTGAGTGATAATGCAAGTGATATTTGCTGAGATTAAATTTATTCCTTCGGTTGAAATCAGGGCCGTATTCTAGCAGTGACATCGAGTTTTATGAGGTTACGCTTTTCAATATTTGTGGAATTAGTGTGACTTTCCTTTTGTCTTTCACACATCTTCTTTGAGTGCCCTTGGAAGATTCCCAATGGGAAGCTTGGGGAATGGATATTCCATAGAAAGGAGAGACTGAATAGAAGGAGTTTTGGCCACAACATGTCCAGCATAATTAGTCTAGAGAGCCTGCATCTCCACGGAAAAGCAAAGGCTCACAGCACATCTCCCACTGCAGACTGACATTATTTATGTTGTGCAGTGCATGTAGGCTAAAAAGGGAAATATATTTTCTGAAAGAATCTTCCAGGCTGGAAATTCAGAACGGTTTGCTTGAATCCAAATGTATATTACTTAGTCTCCACAGGAAAGTAAAGACATATTAAGTCGTATATTTGCTGAGTTGAATTATTCATGTTGAACTAAACATGTTGAACTCAGAGATTCGTCAACTTTATAGTACTGGTTGTTAGAAAATTACCCCCTTCTATCTATTTGGACTCACTTTTTATTATCTCTCCTGTTTATTATCTGCTTTAGTTGAGTCAGTGATTGCTGACCTGGCTAACAGCTTTCATTTTTGTACTATAAGCCATTTCCATATGTGCCAGTGCTGTGGAATTTATTGACTTTGCATTGAAAAATCAGGATCTATTCTCAAAGTAGAATTAAGATATAAGATTTAGAGCATTCTGCTTGTAGTGGAAGATACCTTTAAGTGTCGGGAAATTGCAGTTTAAGGTTAAAAATAAATATTTGAAAATCCCCAAATTTGAATTTCACTAAATCAGAAAAAATGTCCTTATTTTTGTGTATACCTGCTGAAAGAATCCAGCTAATTACATGGAGGTGAATTGCACTTACCCTAGGGTCTATTGCACTTACCCTAGGGTCTATAAAGACCCTATGTGGGTCTTTAATCACTACTGAGAAGTCACTTGTGCTGATATGATGACTCCTGTTATAACCGTATCTGGGAAAGGCAATGAGCAAAAACACGAATCAGGATGATTGCACTGAAATCAATGCAGCCCGGGTTGCACTGGAGGAACATGGAAGTTAATGCCGGGCTGCCTTCGGAGCTGCCCTGGACGTGGCACAGGGGATCCGCAGCGTGGAGAAAAGGCAGAAGAGCGAGAGCTTTTTAAATCACTGGAGACCGCTGCGACAGGCAAAAGCTACGATTTAAACCCTGTGGATCTGGACTAGTTTCTGAGTTTGACCAAGCAGTTATTGAAGCAAACTTCTAAGGAGAACGGTGGATTTCCCTTCCCTTCATGTCCTCATCCACGATGTGGGTGCCTCCCCATGTAAGGCATGTATGTTAGCCCGTTATGTGTGTATGTAAGGAATGTATGTTAGCCTTGCAGCATGACGAGCACAGCTGAGTCGCATCCCATGTTATCCAAGAGGTCAGACTGGATAATGAAACTTTGAACGGGATGAGGACACACTTCAGCCTGCAAATATTTCACTTGCATCTCTGCTCTTCTTGTTTCCCTTTCTTTTTCTTTTAATGAGAATTTGGTGAGAAAGGAGGTCATTCTTTCCCTTAGATGAACAGATTAGATATCAGTCTCATGTCAGCAAAAATAGGGCACAGATTCAGCTGAAGTCGCTATTATTAAGGTATTGCACATTTGATTTAATCAGGCCCTTCCTCCCTGTTGAAGCTCCTTTACTGTTCTTGAATGACACCAACTGCAGCAAAACACAAGCAGCCAAAGCTACCTTAACAAAATCGGTTCATTTAACTAAAAGCAGCAGACGGAGCAGCAGGTGGAAGGGTTAAACAAAAGGAAAAAAGATTATAGAAGTTTGCGGCTTTGGCCTCACTACAAATGGCTCTCTTGCAGACTTTATAGCATTAGTGTTGCTTCTCATAAACCTTGAAACCATTCATCCACTTAGAAAGATTAAATTGGTTAGTCATCCAGAACATGAAATATAGACATCCATTTTGTCTGTTATCCTAAACCTTCTGAAGTATCATAAATGCAGCTGATACCACTAAACCAACGGATTGGGAATTAATGATGGCCTCGGTTGGTGCATTTACAATTTTCCAGCTTTTGTGTTTTTGGTAGTATAATCATCCATCATGGTTCAGGGACGTAAGAGCAGAGTCTTTGGTTTGGAAAACAGAACTCTTAATATGCAACGTGCAGAGGTCACAGAAAACATCTTGGCATTAGAGCAGGGAAAAACCCTACAAGTGTCATATTATTTGTCATTCTTAGAAGGTCAAAGTTAACAGAGACACAAACTTACAACATCTTAATATATTTGTAATAGTCTATTGTAAACAGCTTGCAAGGACAGATTTGTTTTGTTTTCCAGTTACAGATGAAGCTACTGCTGTTTAAGGGCAGCCCTGTCTTCACGTCTGTTGCATTCCAGTCACTTAAACAAGTTGCTTAAAAATGCCCAGACTCTTCTGGAGCAAGGACTTTTTCAAGGCACTTAGAGACAGGCAGATTCATGATTAGAAAGATGACAAAAATTTAGATTTGATTCAGCAGGATTCCCTCTAGATCGATATCAGGATTTCAGAAGTACTCTGTCCCAAAATTAAGCTGATTTGCTCTGCAGGGGTTGCTTGAGATCACAAAGAAATTTAACAGCCGCTGCCTTGAAATATGTAAGACATGATCTCAAATACGGAGATTTGTTGTGTTGTGGACAGTAACATTCACATGTTTTAAAACTACTACAGCTAGTGCCTTTTCTCAGAGCATGTAGCTTGACTGCATTAAAACCGGGAATCAAATTATACGTGAGCTTCCCGCTGCGTTCTGAGGCACCGGCGCGTCCTCGCGGGGAGCGGGAGCTGCTGCCTCCCATGAGCTGCTGCTCCGAGCGAAGCCGGGCCCGGGCTGCCCTCGCACGGGCTGGACACGAGCGGCGGACGCGGGGCAGAGCGGGGGCTCGGGATGCACCAACGCGCCTGGGACTCGCAGCGCCCCGGCCTCGGCGATCCACGGCACTCTGTGCGTTGGTGGCACCAGGAGGATGAGAGCGTTGCCTGTGTGCCCAGCAGACCCTGTCAGACCCTCCGCTCGGCTCTGATCTACATTTATTTCTGAATCATTTCTGGTGGCAAAAGAAGTGACCTCCCAAAACATTCGTCTTTGGCTGCAAATACGAATCACAAAACAAATGGGAGTGAGAGAGTTGATCTGAAAGAGGCAGAGCCTCATAAATTGTTTGTGTGGGAAAGGCCATCTTTCCTCTTCCCTATGTGATGACATGCCAAGTTTATTTTACAGTATTTACAGTAAGGTTTGTTTGTTTTGATACCCTTTGTATGTTGTTAGGGAAAATGCAAAAGAAAAGCTCCAGGAAGTTTATAATTTCTGACGAGACAGAGTTTAGCTTTAGTTTTCTTTCTAGCCCTATACATCATGCTAGAAATGTAATATATGAAAGGGGTATGAGATTGCAATTGCATGAGTTAATTACTGAGCTGTCATTTATTTTCTCTGTATAAATGTGGTGCTGAAGGAAGACCCAGAATAGCTGCAGTTGTGAGAGCATTCGGAGCTTGGATTCAGGGTGAGCAGGGACAACATGGGGTTCTCATCTCAGCACCAGCCAGGGCACTTGCTCCTGGAGCAGGAAGGCTGTGCAGCCTGTGCCCGTCTCATTTAAGTCCAGGCAGATGACAAGGAAAACAAATTTATCAGCAAAGAGGTTGTTGCCAGCATGGCTGGAGGGAGATGAGCAGCTCTTCTTGCCCTGGAGTGCTGTGTGTGCTCCAGGTCTATGTGGATCTAGGGAAGACTGAACACTAGAAGAGAAACCCAGTGGGGCTGCTAAACACATGGGAACCCCTTCTGGCTCAGGAAGCAGCTAGAGGTGGGGAAAGAGTCTTTTGTGCCTCCTTTCATCTCCTTCCCATTCTCAGTCGGCCACTTAGGTAGAAGAAAGCGTTGAAATGATTCCCAGTCCCTTGCTGGATCATCCTGCCTCAACTGTGTGGAGGACCCGTCAGCTGGTGCACGGAGTCGTGGGGAGAGGCAGGGATCGCTCTTCTAAGCTTGTTGCACTGAAAGACAAATAGAGACTTTGGGTTGAATGCCAAAGCCTTCTGTGTTTGAACCAAAAGTCTTAGTGCATTTTAGGGCCCAGATTGTGGTAGGTCTTGAGAAATGAGAGAGCAACGTTAGATTTTATTGACTGTCCTGCACAGCACAAAACTGTTCTGCCTCCCCGAGCTTTATTGTTAAATATCTGTGTGGACACGGAATTGCCTTTGTGTGACAGAAACATTCATTAACAACTGCCGTGTTTGACTGTTTGAGTACGAGGAATGACGGCTGAGTACTGGAAACTGCTCCTGTATGGCTGGGAAGGGCTTTCCTCAAGGGCAGACTGTCCTTCTGGCCCCCTTTCCTTCCTGCTAGTGAAGCAACCATCACCCTCTCCTTGGCACTTCCCTTTGCAGTGATACCAGGGGTACCAGGGATACCCCAGGACCCAGCTGGAGGGAACGTGGCCTTCCCTCTGCAAACGTAGATGTGATGTGCACAGAGCAGGGCTGACACACACCGCGGGGCAGGGACGAGCTCGGGCTCAGTAAGTCTCTCAGAGCAGTACTGGGAGATGCTGGCACAACCAGCCGCTGTTCGGCTTACCCCATCAGGCAGCCAGCCTCTCAAATCCTGTGTTTTAGCCAGTGTGTTCCTCACAACTAGCATTTATACAACGTCCTTTTCATCTTCCTGGCCCTTCACAGTTGCTAATCCCCCAGCACCCAGGGCTTGCTCACAGCTTTACAAGCGAGAGCAGAAACAGAGAAGAAGAGGCCAAGTGCCTGGGCCAAGGTCACGGAGGAAGCTTAGCCTGAAGAGTGTTGGGCTGCACGAGGTTAAAGCGCTGCTACGTGGCCTTGGCTTGGGTGCCAGCCCCGGCCTTCTTGGGAGGTGGCTTTGGGCGGCTTTCTGAGACCGCCGGCACCTTGTAGGCGTTTTTGAAAGGTTTGCACTGCACTGATGGTAGCAATCCCGTAATTTATGTGGCATGGAATATGCTCACAGTGCGTTCTTCTCCGTAGGGCTTGAAAGATGAGCGGAGTGATGAAGAGGAGGAAGATTCGGTTACGGATAACGAGGAGGAGTTGACAAAGAACGGAACCAAGAACGGCACCAAGAACGGCTGTGGGTCGAGCAAACATCCTGTTCTGAACAGCAGTCCCCACTAGTCGCCTCCTGCCTCACCTCCTGCAGTGGGTTCTGCTCTGTTTTCAACCAAACCTGCAGGATAAAACTTAAGTCAAAAGGCTTATGAGAGACTGTGATTGATTTATTGTTGGCTACTGGACCTGGAAAGAAGCCCAGTTTAGAGGGGTGGGAAAAATTGCATAACATGACAAAATGTGTTAATGACCCATTTTCTGAAGCTTTTCTCAGTGTTTGGAAAACCTACCTGGAACGAACTGATCATTCCGCTCTCACAGTGCTCAACAAGGTCAAAGCTCAAGAGTGTCAGATCATTTAGTGTCCCATTGATTCTAACGTAGTTTTTCAATCTAAGCTATATTTTACCAAGCAATTTCATTCACAGATGTTTTGTGGTAAGCAGCGTGAACTCCGTTAAGAGTCCAAATTACTCTATGTGGGAAAAATTTCACAGTGGTCAAAAGATACTATTTTAGTCTTTACGTCTTAGTTTACATCCTCATCAAAAAAGGGCTGTTCTGGACACATCTGCAGCCCAGAAAATTAAAAGTTCAGCTCATCTTTTTTTTTTTTTTTTTATTTTTTTTGTGTGTGTGTGTGTGAGGTGTTCCCACAAAATGACATTAAATGATTTTTTCCTCAGGAGCAAGTCTGCCAAATTCTGTTTTGTTCGTGTATATTCACTGCATGGATATGGTTACTGGGAGGGAGACGGGTGGAGCAGGGCTAGCAAGAAAGGCCACATCGTTAGTATTGTGTATTTATTTGATACCTGGATCAATTTGGATGCCTGGATTTCACTCTCTCCTCATTTTGGTAATAGTGAATCACATTGGCTAGAGCCTGGCTTGGCTGCACAGATATGGCTGAGGCTCCAGCCTGCTTTATGCTCTAAGAAGTGGAGGAACCGTGGACATTGTACCAACTCTCTTACAAAAATGCCTCTAGAATTAATTACCAGGGGCTGTACCCTGGTTTTGTTGCTGCATTGAAATCTGTGAGCTCCTCTGATGCTGGAACACCCAGGTTTTGGTGCTGGTGCGGTGCGCAGCACCCTGCAGTCCCCTGCACAGAGCCCGGGTCTTCCAAGCAGGGTGCTCCCATCTCGTGTCCAGGTGTGTTTAACTCACAGGGTCCTCGGTGATTTGTGTCCTAGGCTTCAGGATGAGAGGTCGTCCTCAGTGTGTGGTTCTGTGGTCACTGAGATCTTCTGATGGGCCACGGCCAGCAGTGGGTAGAGAGCCCAGGGACCCCTGCTAGAGCCGCCCGCTGTACACGGAGCCCTACATTGTGAAGGGCTCCTTCCTCCAGGCTGCATTGCAGGAACTTGATGACCTGCAGGAAGCTCTGCCAGACTGACCTGTTTTCTCAAGATGTCCTTGGCAAAGGGGATGTAACTCAGTAACTGAAGCATTTGAAAGAATGGGAAATGTTGGGGATCTCATATATGAAGAAAAAAATGTTTTCTCTATGGTTCTAAGCAAAGGAGTTTGCTATGAAGGTGAGCAGTATGAAAACAGCCTGTTGAATTCGGCTGCACTTGATTTGGAGATTAAAGTAATTTTGGAGCATGCAATGCCCTGAGTGTTTGTGCTTTTCTACAAAGAGAATTACACAGAGGAAGGAGTATGGCCTTGTGTGTTCTGAAAACAGGAGGACAAATCTGTAGTGAGGGAGAAGCAGCCCTGGTCCTTGTAGCTGGTAGCAGCGCTGGGGCCGAGCGGGCCAGGTGCCCTTGGTAGGGGCCATGTAGCACTGTGCTACCTTGCACAACTGTCAAGAATACCTTAAATGCTGCAGATTAAATGGAACTGTTAAGTACTCACTACATCACCTAAAGCAAACGGTGGGTTTGGCAGGGTCACAGTTGCTTATCAATCAATCTTTACATTCTACATGTAAAGAATTGGCTTTTCCAAACAAAATGCAAACACCCAGCATGTTGCAAGACATGTCTTATAGGAAGAGTAAAAGGCAGATAAAGATCTTCACAAATACCATGTTCAGGCAAATTTGGGGGTGAGTACAGAAGAATATATGAAAAAAATTTTCATCTCCTGAAGGTGAAGACTAAGACTAAGCAAACCTGCACCGCCGTGCAGACTGGGCAAGAGTCTTAACTCTTAGAGTGCAGAAAGGACTGTTTGTCCAATAATGTTTTAATCACAGATAACTGAGGAAAAAATCTTACTTCTTTTTTCCTGGACAATTCATGATTGGAGAGGAATCAAAATGGGTACATCATCGTATTGTGTATTATTCAAGATTTATGCTGTGACAGAAACATTCATAAATAGCGCTACATGCAATGGGAGCTATTCCCTGAGAAGGCCAGCCAGGTAATTTTTATATTACCATTAATTTGTTTTTTTGTTGTTATTGTTGATATTAGTACTGTTTATGAAGCTATCAATGTTACAGAAATGTTTGAATAATTTGCAATTACCAAGAGAACTGTTTTATTTTTCTGGAGTGCTTCTATTCATATGTAGTCTGAGGTGCCAGCACAAAGTTAGATTGCACTGGGATTGCTACCTAAATGACTAGTCCTCAGCACCCTGCAGCAGAATTAGACATGGATATGAAGCTGGCCAAAGCAGAAAAAGTCTAGAAGTTCACTAAGATTCTGACTTTCTGTCTCTTCCCTTGGGCTTCTCTTTGCAACAAACAAACAAGATGCTACAACCCAAATAATGAACTGCGTGGAATACTTTGGTTTTGTCACCTGAATTTATTCATCTTTTTAAGCTCATGAGCAAAAATGGAATTTATACAAAACAAATCAAACGGGGATCTGTGAGTTTTGGCTACAAGCAAGTTGCAAACCATGAAGAAAAAAAAAACAACAACAAAAAAACTTGCTGATTTAGAAAGGAAAACAGCATCCCCATGGGCACTTCCCCCAGCTGTGGGTTCAAAGGAAAACAGATAATCGGCCACTAGAAATGAAGTCCATGCTGAGAGTGAGAACAGAGGCGGGTTGGGGAAAGCCAGTGAGATGGTCTGCTGGCTCATGGCCACCGAAGGGTTGGGGAGCCTGTCTTTGCGGAACAGCAAATGGGCTGAGAATTAATTACTCTGCGTTCATTTTACTGGTTGTGCCCAACATCATTAAAAACCTCCCGGTTTGTTTTCATTTTCCAGTAAGGTATATGGGCTTCCTCCTGCTCCGTCCATCCCGTATAGAGCTGGGTTCTTCCTTAGGGTTTGAGCTACAGACTGTCCAAGACAGGCTCCTCTTACCGACGCAGGCGTGAAGGATCCTCTCAGGCAGCTGCTGCTTCTCACAGCTCAGCGCTTCAGCGGGGACTGTTTTCTCTCGCTCCCTATTTCCTGCGTGGTGCTACTTGGTTTACAGGAGGTGCTGAGCAAGGTGAGGGCAGCACCTTCCGTTCCTGAGAGCAGCCCACACCAAACGCTGGCAGGACAGGTAGTGTCCTTCGCTGGTGGAGAGCAGAGGTTCATGCTCTGAAGCACCTTTTGGGGAAGAAAGGCGTTATCATGGCCTGACTCCAGGTATTTTGGTCACCAGTACATACAGTGAACAGCTCTGTGCTGCAGGAGCTGGGCACACCGAGCGAGGAACTTGTTCAACTTTGGATCATTTCTTTGAATTCCCATTCCCTGTCACATTTGCCATTCTCCTTGCCACCCGCAGGCTTTCGGTCACCTGCACTGCTGCTGAACCTGCTCAGCAGAGATTGCTCCGTGTCCCACGTGTGCCCTGACTCTGCAGGAGCAGCCGTGTTTGCATGTGGTGCCAAGATAAGACGTTTGGCCACAAATGAGAGCAGAACGTCCACAAGTATTGGGATATGATGGGGGGTGATAGAGTAGGAAAAATCAGTGCCCAGAAAACAAGGATTCCTACAGGAAAAAAAATAGTTCCCCTTTCCATCCTGTCATCCATGTGTGTCAGGATCTTAAGCAGCAGAAGGAGGTAAAGTTCTGACATTAATCCCTTGTCAAAGAATGGGGTTCCTAGTCAGGGAATGGATGTGATCAAAGCAATGTAATGTTCACGAGAGCTTCAACAAGGGCTCTGAGAGTTTGTTTAACTGAAGTTAAACTGAAGTATCCTCTGTGGGATTACTTGAAGTTTCTTGCTTATTAGAAGACAAGGCTGAAAACACAGGTCTAAGCTTCAACATATGACTTTGCAAATACAAAGTCATAACAACCCATGTAGGATGATGATGTTGATGTTCCAATAGGCCTGAAATTTATGAAAATATCTTCTATTTACTCAGCTGGAAAGAGCTCTGTTCTTCTGGAGTTGTGTTACCCCATAAAGCATTCAGAGGAGACCCCATAACCATTTCAAAGTCAGAAACACGAAGTGGAATAACAAGTGTAAACTCTAGGCGCAGTGACTTTGAAGTGCAAGAAACACGTTCATGTAGCCATAGAATATTAGTGAGCTTGGAGCAGGAAGAAACAGCTCCTGGGCATTTTTTCCTACCACAAGGGAAGCTGGTTTAAAATCTTGAGTTTAGCAATGAAATAAATGGTCAAATTTGCACCGAAGCCTCAGGAGATTTTCCAGTGATGCCAGTGAGAAGCGGTTCCTGACCTGGAATGACCGAGTAAAATGAAAAGCGGCAGGGTGGTAGTACCAAACTGCTGTAGCTCCATTCTCCAGCTATCTGGAGTGGGATACAGCCTCATCACATCCTCCTTCCATGGCCCAGGGCAAAATCCTCCCTGTGAAACAAGATCTGGCATTCACGTGGAGCCAGCTCTGCCCTCACTAGCCATGTTCCTCTTGGGAAGTGCTCCTAGCAAAATGGTCTCTTCCCGGTGAGCAGCTTCGCTTGCAGCAGCAGCCCTGTCCCCAGTCCTGTACCATTCAAAATCTCAGCAAAGTTGGAGCTGCTGATGCTAAAGGCCAGTCCAAGGCCCACCTTTCCAGAGAGGTGAATGATAAGCAGCATTTATCATAACTCACCTAATCATAACCTGGGCCTTCCCTCGGTTCCCAGCAAGAGCTCCCTTAAAAGAGCCCCGAACAGCACTGGGCTCCCTGCACAGTCATGAGGAAGTGGCACTGTCCACCAGGAGTGCATCTGCCGTTAAAAACACATATGTGGGTTATCTGGTTGTTGCTGCAAGGGACCACGAGGTGGCAATAGCAGGACACTGCTCCCTGCTCAGACACCGCTCCCCGTAGCGTATTTGCCCACCTCTTTATCCTTGACAACAGGGACTTCATTGCAGATCAGGGTGCAAGACCTTTTCTTACAGCTGGCAGTCGCCACCGGGCTGCCCTCTGTGCAACAAGTGCAACGCTTTTCTGGGTCTGTTCCCTTGCTGGTGCTTTTTGTCTATCAAAATTGCCAATTTGTCATCTCAAAGCTTTAGGCCACTAGTGAATGGTGCCCCAGACTGGCCTGGATCTTTCATGTTTGCACACAAATAAGGATCATAATGCCCAGGATGATATGGGTTACTCTGCAGCTCACCTCAGGGGACAAGACTGTCCACCTCAAGCCGGTGACAAACTGGCAGCGAGAGACCCTGCAGGAGGCAGGGTTGGCCATGCTCAGTGTTTCCCACCTCTGCTGACAATAAAGTGAAACTCCAAGGGCAGAAGGTTTGGTCCAGGCTCAGTGTGTGCATGTTCACAATACGGACATTAACCTGTGAGCTCAAGCAGGGGTGGAGACCGAGAGGGTTTTTGTACTGAATCCCTTAAGTCTAAACGGGGTTGCACATCATGGGCAGAACGATCCAAGGATTTGGGAGTCCCAAGAAATAGCTTTAATAAGAAAATAACTGAGGTGGCAACTGGGAGAAGGTCCTGCAGCGGGTGCCAAGCTGAGCTGTGGGCAGCTGCCTCCCTACCAGGGCTTGGGAACTCCCTGAGGATGGCCTGGCCCCACATGCTGGACAGGTCCTGGTGACGGTAGGAGCCTGGTGTGGCCCTGCTGGACATGGGCACAGGTTGAGATTGGGGTTTTGTCATCCCTAAACCACCTGAGCGCTCCCAAACCCACCAGAGCCCTGGCAGGAGGCAGCACCGCAACAGCCATTGAGCAGAGAACTCAACAGAAAGGTGGTAAAGACATAAGAAGGGATTTGGAAGAGAGTTTTAAGTGTGCATTTCATGGTGGAAGGAGAGCAGATGCAGGATGCAACCAGCTGAAGGATCAGGCAAGAGGTGGTGGAGTCTGTGGGAAGGGCTCTGCTGCTGACAGCTCCCAGTGCTCAAAAAATCTCCCTCCACACTGAAAGAAAAATCATGGGGTCACCCTCTGAACCAGCATGATTTGACACAGTCCTATAGCTAGGAACCTCTTCCTTTGCTTCCTGTGCTGATGATTTCCAGCCCTCTTGCAGCTCACATTGCCCACTTTGTCACAGGGTCAGACATTCAGTGACAGAGTTAAATGTCCGTGACGGAGTTAAAAGATCAGAGTCCTGCAACTCCAGGAGCCACTAGCTTGGAGAGGGAAAACCCAAACAAACCATAATATCGAACAAAAGAAAGTGCCAGCTATTCCCAGGTTCCTGATAACATCGTCAGAGGTGGCAACACTGGACTTCATGAAAAGCCTTGCTGAACTTTAGGGTCAGCCTCAGACAACGGCAGCTCTTTCCTTTGTGCCAGGGTTGCCGCATGCCTGGGGAGTGACGTGTGGTTCATCAGGACCGACCGGGTGATGCTATCTGTGCCGCTGCCCCCAGATACCAGCAGGCCCTGCACTAGCCTTGTCTGTATTTAAAACCCCAGCATGAGGAGGATGGAGGCAGTGACCCATTCCCGTTTGGGATGCCGCTGTGCAAAGCTCTGCCTGGGCAGCCCTGGCAGGAGCAGCTTCCTTGGTCCCCTGCCACTCGGTTCACAACAGTGGTTGCTCAGTTGTGAACTGTTTCTTTTATATTTAGCAGCTTTGCCCAGCCGCAGCAGCAGGAGCGTGACATGATTTTCTGCTGCCCACAGCGCTGCTTCCTGATCCCTTTGAAAACCTGCTCCGGGGAAGCGGGATGCACTGGGAGGTCTGGTTGCCTCCGAGGGCGCTGGCTCATGGGCAGCACAAGTGGCCAGGGCTGCATTTGTGCGGGCAGCAGTGGCACCGCGCTGGGATGCGGCTGCATCTCCTCTGCCACAGGGCAAGTGTCAACCAACCTGGGATTTCAGCTCATTCTTCAACCCCTGTCTCACAGGAATATGTGTCTTTTTCTCCTGTACACCATGGAAATAATAGGATATTTCTCCCCATCGCTGCTGGGTGAAGCTGTGATGGCTCTTGAGAGGAAGCTGCAAACATCCCCATGTGCAATGCGCTCGCTGTGGGACTGATGCCTCTCAACCAAAGCAAACTCCTCTGACAAAAAGAAGCCCCAACAGCCCATGAATAAATAACCCTGTGAGGAGAGAGGCAGGCTCAGGTCTCCTGCCAAGGATTTGCCTTAGTTGCAGTGGGCTGCAAGCTCCCTTGAGAAGGACAGAGGCACCAGAGTCTCTGCTCTCTGTCTGGGCCTTTGAGGTGACACAGAATTTTCCTGTCTGCTCCTTCTTGCCCCCAGGAGCTTAGGAATTGGTTGTCCATTTTTAGCCAAACTTGACAGAGATTTTTTTCCTCACACAAGCACAGGAGCATTGAGGCTTCTGAAAAGAAAGACTTTGCAAGCGCCTCTGCAAAGAGCTGCCTCGGTGGTACTAGACACGGGAGAATCCACAAAAGGGAGCCTGCTCTTAAAATACCCTCTAAGAAGCTTTAATGAAACCCTCTGTCAACTGTGCAAGACTGATCGGCGGGAAACCCACCTCTGGAAAAACACTGAACGACTTGTGTTTATTTGACTGTTTGCTCTAAGAGACAAAAGAGCCTCTCTTGGTCCCCAGTTGTCACTGCAATTTCTCTGGCTTGTTTGAGGAGGATTTGCACGTGCAAAAGCGGCACCCAGTAGGTTCCTCTGATAACCTGTCCAAACTCTGTGTCACATGCAGGTGTCACAAGCAAAAGGGAAGGGAAATTACCTAAAGACTGTGGCGAGGTGAGGGTCTGAAGGCAGATCACCCTTGGGCCCCAGCGAGGTGGCTGGGGAGCAGGGAGAGGGCTGAGTAACGGCCAAATTAACCCTTGGCATGATGGCATTTTCCAGGCAGGAAGCCAAAGGACTGCTCGGGAAGATGTATATAACACATGGCGGCCGTCTCCAAAGGGTTATTAACTGTTCAATAATGGCCATGAAACTTGGCTTCCTCATCATCCATTTAAAATTGCTAAAAAATAAAACATGAGCTTCAAAGGGGGAGAGGGTTTGCTTCTTAGAAACTGCAGGGCCAAATCTAGCCTGATGGTGGGGAGGAAACCTGTCTGCGAACTGGGGACAGAGGAAAAATTGCACATGCTGCAATAGCACCACGGCCTAATTCTGCTCCACAAATTATCCTTATTGATAAGAACTGCAAAACACCAAGGCCTGGCGGAGATGTTGCCCCCGCTGCTGGGGCTGCAGCCTGCCGGGACACCCTGCAGCTCCGCAATGCCGAACTGCGTGTAGCCGAGTGCTGCGTTTGTAGGAATGTGCGGAGACAAAGGCGGAGGGAGAGGCGGGGAGCAGCACATGGGTGGTTTCTGGGAGCCTGATGGCACAGGGATGCCCATGCACTCATTTTCTCTACCAGTGCAGTGCTGATTTCAAGAATTGTAGGAGCCACAAGAACGCTATAAATAGACACTTCTTCTTAGTTGTGCCCCTTTCCCCCCATACTATTACATTTGCTTTTCCTCTGTAATGTTTTATTATTTTGATTGAGGACTTCGTTAGGTGGGTGAAAGGATCTATGAGAAATTAAGCAAATCTAGGACCGCTTATCAAGTGCTTCGGAGGGAGGAGGTGAGGCATCAGCTTTGGCCCCTTAGCAAATGACCTGGATGCTGGTTCATTCCAGGCCAGCAGAGAAATCCATGGACTGAAGGCTTGTTTCAGACATGTCAGGAAAAGACAGTACTGACACACAGAGAGCTGGTCTCACACTGAGTTCTCCTCCCATTTGAATAGGTTCTTAGCCAGTCCTTTTGCTGTGTAACTCATTTCTCATTAGAGAGCAGACTAAGCTTTAAGAGAGAGAGGGAATCCAAGCAACTAAATCCCAGCTGATCTGCTGTTAGGAAAACCATTTTGAACCACTCGTGCTGGGTTTGCTCAGGTTTTGCAATAGCAGAAAGGGCTGGAGGCAGCTTGAAGATCTGGGTCTCAAACAGCCTCTACTCATCACCCTCTGTACCAGGACCTTGATTGATGCCATACAGTGTTGGTCGCAAACATTTGCAAGAAGGTGGACAAGACCCAGACGTGAGGTTGAGAATAATTTGTCTAAATTTAGGAAAGAGATAGATTTAGTTGAAGGAAGAGAGAAACTAATGTTGTGTGATGGTTTCTGCCTTTTTCCTTCTCTTACTTTGTCTTGCTGAAGTCTGATTCTGCCCGGTGAGTGAAGGGCACCATGTAAATGGATGGGACCTCATTTGGGGAAGTTCTGAGGGGAAATCTTGGCTCACGATACTGTCAAAATCATCCTGAATTGCCCTCCTTCATTCTCCCCTCCATTTTGGGCTCATTTGATATACGCGAAGCGTTTTTTTCCAGTGCTCACATCAGTCTTTTCCTAGTTTCGACCATCCCAAGTCTTTGCACTCCCCAATTGTCAGATCTAGCAGGGAAGAGGGCCCAAATATGATTCCCCCCTCTCACAGCCATTACTGTGGTCAGAACAACCTCGCACTGCAAGTGCCGCACTGAGATCTGCCAGAGCCATTCACACTCTTTTATGGGTCTTCCTTTGAATTCAGATAAGATTTCAGCAACGAAGTTGCAGATTTTTGCAGAAGTTTAAACTTCAGGACACTGCTCTGGTCCTCCGCAGCAGTTAAAGCTGCTGACACATCGGGTCTTTACAGCTTTCTAAGCCTCAGCCATGGTAAGAGCACAGGACCCGACCAAAGCCCAACAAATACCTGTAGAAATCTTTCTATACCTGGAAGTTGCCCTGGACAGCTGAGGACACGCAGGATCTCTCTGATCTTCTGGTGATTTGAGACATAAAGAGGCAATTCTTGTAGTAATGATGAGGAGGAAATACAGCAAGCTCAGCTGAGGTAGTGAGATCTTCAGTGCTTAACCAGACGCTTGAATATTTCAGACAGCTCCATAGGCAACAAACCGGTGGCAGCTCCTGGAGAACTGGCTATATAAACAGGCAGGAAGCCAAGTGGCACGAGAGAGCAGGAGAGACGTGGCTGTGGTGGGGGTCTGGTCAGCCATGTGCTGACAGAGGTGACCTCCCAGCTTGCAGCAGCCACAGGTGGCTTTTGTCAGAGTTCCTGGGATTGGGGATGCATGGAAGGGTAGCAGCAGTGGCGTTATTTTAGTAGTATTTTCACATCAGCGTGAGTGGCGGTCACAATGCTCAAATAAAATGGCGAGAAAAGGCGTTTGGGGGTTTTATAGGTCAGGTAGGTGTGAGGGAGGGACACGGCACCACACGGCACCACACGGCACCACACGGCACCACACGGCACCACACGGCACCACACGGCACCACACGGCACCACACGGC